>OY540817.1:3405000-4005000 GCA_961205875.1 Sialis fuliginosa
CAATCTGACCAAAGATTAACTTCCAAAAATTTATAGTTTTCGAAAAAAAAAATTTATTTAAATTTTTTTTTTTTGATATTCTGTCAGTCGAATTTGATGGTGCTTGAAATATATTATAAAGGCACTTACGACTCATCAGAGGTAATTTTATTATAATCGTCTGTACATAGTAAACCAGAAAAAAAATTAATAAAATTTAAAAAACATCTGCCAAGTAAATGCACAGTGCTTCCTCGTGCTAAATTCACTAAAACCGATAGTGTTCAGATAAATTGCCTGGCATTGGTTAACCATTTAATTTTTATACAAATTTTACTAAAAAATCTTAGTTCGAATTTTTTCTTAAAACGCACCTGAATATTTTTTCATATATTTTTAATTTTTTGACAATTTCAATCTAAATCTAAATTCATGCAAATGTCAAAATGACATTTAAAACGTCAAAGTGACATTTAAAACGCCAAAGTGACATTTAAAACGTCAAAATGACACTTAATATATCCAATCAAATATCAATTTAGAAAAACAAAACACGAATTTTAAAAATTAATTTAGATAAATCTTTGTAAGGGAATATTTTACAACAAACGTAGTAGACCCATATTATAGGAATTTTAATTATCTACAAAAAATATTCTATAAAATTTTCTCGTAACATGTGTCGTTCTTGAGATATCTTGAAAAAATAAATATTTTGGGGTGTCACCCCTCCCCCTTACACACGATTTTGATGATTTTGAAATGGGACCGTCCTCAAACCAAACCCAACCATCCGACCAAGTTTCAATAATATCTGTTCAGTGGTTCATGAGTTATGCGTGTGACAAGGATTCAGGGGACAGACGGACGGACACACGGACACACGGACAGACAGACAGACACGGAACGAAAAGTGTTTGTCTTGACGTGAAACGGATAAATAAATTTAAAATTTTGAAATTGGAGAACTTTTTTTTTGTCTCAATCTGAAACGATCACATAGCTTCTCGTATCTTCGATATTGCGAGGAAGCAAAATAAAAAAAACCACTATGTTGTTTAGAGTAAGAATAAAACCTGTTTTTGATTCCTTTTTTGTGTTATTGAATCAGATTCGTGTCGATTTACCCTACAAATAATAATTTAATTTGAATATTTTTAATACATTTATGAACTGCAATTGTCAGATTAATAACAAAAATGTAATAACTGTCAAAGTATATTCCTGAAAATGTCACTGTTTTAATAAATATATTTGTGTATATAAATATATCATGTGTATGTAATAATGAAGACAGTTTATCTACAAAACCGACAACAGCTGGAATTCACTGTGTTATCAAATTGTCGTTTGTCAGAGAAATACTTTTTATTATTAATTATTATTACCAAGCGGAGACAGTTAGTTGTTTTTAGCGAAACTATTGCTGTCTCTTTGTTGGGAATGAATAAGTAAAAGTAAATGTACCCTTTGTCTGGTTGATTTTTTTTTTCGTTGAGTAATAAAAACGGAAGTGCACGTATGTACAAAACTTATGCTACCATATCATTAGATTGAATGGAACCTGAAAATAAATACATACATTTGTAATTAATTTATCGTTTAATAAACTAATTGAATTAAAATTGTTTGATATTTTTATTAAATTAATAATTACGAAAAATTTTGTCAAATAATATGTCTTAATTAATTTTATTGATATTTTATGTAGATATACAGGGTGTTCGCGGGAATCGAGTGATTATTGTTTACTTTATTATTATTGGAGCTAGAAGATCAGTATCTGTATTTTTCCGGGGTAAATAATGGCGATGTAAAAAAAACAATTCAATGTCGAATTTCAGAGATAGATTGAAATATAACTATTTATTTTAAATGGAATAAGGTATTGTCACCAGTCTTCAAAAATACCCCAGTGTTGAACATTTTAAAATTAAATGTACTGAATTAGAAATATTTGTTGATATTTTAATTAGTGCATCTAATTGGAATATTAATAAGTATACATTTAACTAATGATAATTTTGTTTAAAAACAGTAGACAAATAATAATTATCGCGGTTCAGCACACTATCAAAAAAAGTGTATTTTCTTATTTAAATGCTTTACATTGTTTTAAATTTTAGGGCTCTTTATTTTATAACGTTTGTGTAGTAATAGATACCAATCATGTTGTAATCTTTAGCAAGTGTTCATCACTGGGTGTTTATTACTGATGAAAAAACATACAAAATTAAAGGCTATAGTTAAAAAAACTATATGATATATACAGTGTATTCCAAGTTGATTAAGACATAGGAAATTTAACATGGGGGCAATTAGAAGTGTTGTAGTAACCTTTGGTCAAAAACGATGTGTGATAGGTGTATTTTGAAATGCCGCCAGAAAATTTCATAAAATAGTCATTAGTATTTTGTTTTCAAATTTATATTTGCCAAAAAATATTATTATAATTTTATCTAGGATGTTTAATTTATAATTTCATTAATGTATTTTATTGCAGAAAACAAAATACTGTTGTATAATTTAAAATTTATCAGTTAGTTTCGAGGCGGCATTTCAAATTGCACCAATCACACATTGTTAAATTTGAACAAAGGTTACTATAACATTTCTAATTGTCCCCATGTTAAATTTCCTATGTCTTAATCAACTTGGAATACACTGTATATATTGACGATGCGCCCAAGCTTGGCCCAGTATTGGATTGCCAATGTTGCTAGGCCAACCTTCAGATACGAGCTTCGGTCAACTATTCTTTACCCAAGATTGAGTCAACTCTGGGCCAACCTTGGTACGACAAGTCTTGATCGACAAGCCTTGGCCGAGTCTTGAACGAAGTTATCTTTATATCTTGGCCCCGTGTTGGCTAGCATTGGCGCAAGCCTGGACCAACCTAGATAGGTTACTGTGCCACGTTGTATTTTTAGGAAAAAATATTTCAGATAAAACTTACTTATTTTTTCACGTAGAACAAATATCTGCATTAAAAAAAATGGAGTTGGCCTCCAAATGACCTTGAAACCGCTACCTAAAGAAAAATTTACTTAAGTACATTGATGTCTCTTTCCAAACCGTGTAACTTGTCTGAAATGTTTTTCGATAGAAGCTAAAATACATTTAAAATGGGCCATACTATATACATAATTCGGATATACATAAATAATAAAATATGATCCTCAAAATATTTACCCGACGTGAACATTTTAATCCATATCATGAGATGTTTTTTTTTTATTTGAAAACATTTTATAAAGTGAATGTCATACTAATACATATAATAATATTTTAACTGCTTTTAAATTCATACAATTTTTATAAAAATGTAAAATGAATATCTTATTACATAATAATATACAGGTTGGGCCATAGTGTGTGGATGTTCCATAGCTCGTAGACCATAAAAGATAAAAAAATATTTCTAATGCAGATGTAAACTGTAGGTAAATGCACATACATAGAAATTATTTTAAAATATACAGGGTGCTACAAAAAAGTGTGGTACACTTAAGGTAATCTTTTTTAAATGGAATGCCCTGAATATTTTTGCATATTTGACACTTCTCTTAGGATGTTTATTCATATCTAAAATATTAGCCCCATCTGATGTCCGGTTTAGACGTAATAATATTTTTTTCAAAAAAATTGACTTTTACATTACTGCACTTAAAAATCCACCACTTCCGCGGGCGCAGCTTTGAAGACGAAATTAAATATGGACCGTATTGTAGGAGGTTGGTGGGTGCTTTTGTTTAAATATCTTAGAACCATCATGTACAGGGTGCTCAAAATTAATTTTCAAACTTTGAGAACTTCAAAGTTATTTGTCTCCACTATTTCTAATGGAACACCCTATATATTTCTTAACAATGTTATGTAGAATTACATAACGAACATTTTTTGTTGTACATCCTTATAGTTATTTGTAACCATTTTTGATTTATTGAGCAAAAAGTACAAAAATCAATAATATTTACTAAAAAAATGATTTTTTTTCAAATAAAATAAAACACCATGTACAGAGTGTTCATGTTGCCCATTAAAACAGCATGATTTTTTTTCAGCTAGCAAACAGATGCTTTATTATTTTATGGAACACAAATAACCAAAATAATTTACAACCATATAAATTCACTAATGTACAGTGTGAAATCGCGACAGAAACATAAAATGCTGTTTTTATGGGTAACATGAACACTCTGTACATGTTGTTTTATTTTATTTGAAAAAAAAATTTTTTTAGTAAATATTGTTGAATTTTGTACTTTTTGCTCAATAATTCAAAAATGGTTACAATTAACTATAAGGATGTACAACAAAAAATGTTCGTTATGTAATTCTACATAACATCGTTAAAAAATATATAGGTGTTCCATTTGAAATAGTGGAGAAAAATAACTTTGAAGTTCTCAATGTTTGAAAATTAATTTTGAGCACCCTGTACATGATGGTTCTAAGATATTTAAACAAAAGCACCCACCAACCTCCTATAATACGGTCCATATTTAATTTTGTCTTCAAAGCTGCGCCCGCGGAAGTGGTGGATTTTTAAGTGCAGTAATGTAAAAGTCAATTTTTTTGAAAAAAATATTATTACGTCTAAACCGGACATCAGATGGGGCTAATATTTTAGATATGAATAAACATCCTAAGAGAAGTGTCAAATATGCAAAAATATTCAGGGCATTCCATTTAAAAAAGATTACCTTAAGTGTACCACACTTTTTTGTAGCACCCTGTATATTTGAAAATAATTTCTATGTATGTGCATTTACCTACAGTTTACATCTGCATTAGAAATATTTTTTTATCTTTTATGGTCTACGAGCTATGGAACTTCCACACACTATTGCCCCACCCTGTATATAAAAACATTGGTGCGTATGTATGTGTTCTCATCAAGCCTAAATCACTGAACGTATTGAAGCCATATTCACACCATATATTCGTTTGGTGTTCCTATAAGTTTATATATTTTTTGGATCTGGTAGATAGCACTGGGGTCGAGATATTTCGATAAATATTATTGTATGTGATCTCATCAGGCCTAAACCACTGGACGTATCGAATCCATATTCACACTATATATTCGTTTGGTGTTCCGTTAGGTTTATCTCTTTTTTGGACCTAGTAGGTGGCGCTGAAGTCGAGATATTTACGAAAATGTGTATTTATGGTTTGATTTTTAAACAAATTATTTTTGGACAGAATAACTTTTGCCGGGTCAGTTAAAACAACAATTACAACCCTCCATACGTGACTGGGTGTAAATTATTAACTTCCGTGCGAAGTCGAAACGGGTCCGCTAGTTATAATATATGTTGTTATAATTTAAATATAGATAATGAAAGTATTATTATTGATATTTCTAATTGTATAAAAGTTGATACATTTTTTTAAACCATATACAAGCGAGAAGGTCGTCAATTTGTAAGTTTTTCCTATATACGGTGCTTTTTTCAGAAATGAGAGTTTGATTGATTGTTATGTATTTTGATACGTTTTCGAACGATCCATTTTGTTTTGCGAAACTAAAAGCCAATACAAAATATCTATAACTAACATAAAATATCAGAATTGAGTTGATTTAGATCACACTTTTTTGTATTCAATTTAAAACTTACCTATTTAAGTGAAAATTAAAAAAAGGGATTAATGTTAATATTGTTATAAAGAAGTATAACTTTTAACAAAAAATATATATTTCATAATATATTCGTTATACTTTTTATTTTCTTAAAATAAAGTTAAGTTGGAATTAACTTTTTATTGTTTTATCCAATTTAAAAGACTGATAAAAAAATTTAAAACCTTGGGTCGTGTTCTCATCAAGCCTAAACCACTGGACGTATGGAAGCCATATTCACACCATATGTTCGTTTGGTGCTCCGATATGTTTATAGATTTTTTGGACCTGGTAGGTGACGCTGAAGTCGAGATATTTACGAATATGTGTATTTATGGTTTAATTGAATTTACTTTTTATTTTTTTATTCAATTTAAAAAACTTTAATAAATAAATATAAAACCTTGGGTCTAGAGAATATTTTCTAATATCCTGTTATTTTTTTCAATTCATTTAATTAATATTTACAAGCGCAATCGTGGATATACAAAATTTAATTCTCTGTTGTTTATGTATAATATAAAATTTTTCAATTATTAAAACTAGTTAAATGTTTTGATTTTTACTTGTACCTTGTAGCTTCAATCGAGATCTATAATTTGATATCAAAATCCATGTGGTAGTTACTCTGAGTGTCGAGATACACTGATTATAAATTTACGCTAGTGCGCAAAATTGATCTCTGCGCGTTCAAGTTTCTGAAATGCTTACCTAGTATCTGATTCACGTCAAAATATACAGGTGAGGCATTTATCTTGAGACTGTTTAATTTCTGGAAAACTACGGATTTTTACGGAAAATATTTAGTATAAAAGTTTCAAGATTTGGAGGGGCAAAACGTAACAATTTTGATCTTGAGGTTTCAAGGTCATTTTGGGGTCAACTAATTTTTTTCAAATGGAAACCTATTTATTTTTTTGCAGATTTTAATTTTGCAGAAAAAATGAAACAACTAGGTATTGCCTGAAAAGTTTTTTTTTTAAATCTTCAATTTTAACGTAATTTTTTTACATAAAAAAAATTTTTTTTGCATTAAAAATTTCTTTTTTTTTACCTGCATTTTTTCTTCTAGGAGAATAATTTCAGAATTTATTAACGCAAAAAAAATTTTTTATATAAAAAAAAAATAAGTAAATTGAAAGTTCTTAAAAAAACTTTTCAGGCAATAATTGTTTAATTTTTTCTGCAAAATTCAAATTGCAAAAAAAAATAGATTTCCATTTGAAAAAAAAAATATAATGATCTTGAAACCTCCACTTAAGGTTAAAATTGTTACCTCCATTAGTTTTACCCCTCCAAATTCTGAAACTTTTGTACTAAATATTTTCCGTAAAAATCCGTAGTTTTCCAGATATTAAGCAGTCTCAAGATAAATGCCTCACCTTGTATATTGATTGAATTGATAACCTCCTCCCTTTTTGAAGTCGGTTAAAAAATGTATACTATTATTATTATTTAATGAAATATAAATTTTTGTAGAAATCAGTTCACTGTGTCTGTAAAATGTTATTACATTTTTTTCCCGACAACCACACACGTTCTAGACTGTTCTAGGTTTGCAATGTAAACGCTGGTATTGCTTTTCTCTGTGTGTCACAATTAGCAATCTGAAATATTCATGAGACGTCTTGTACTTATATAAACTTACAAGTGTATCATTCCATTTGTATAAGATAACCTCAATATGTCCGAACAATACGTATTCGTAAGAACTGCCGATGAGTTATGAATCATTTTTTTTAGAAAGTTTACCACTTGCACATATTATTGTTGTTGTTTATATTTTATAATTCATTTATGCTAATAATTGTTTGTGTCATTCATATTTAATGAGGAGAGACATATATGTAGTACTCGTCTGGTTTTGCTTTAGGGTATTTATTGGTTTATTAAGGAGGGGGGGGGGTAAGGTTTTAAAGGCGAAATAAGGCATATTTTCATGATTTTTTTGTGAAGATATGAATAATGTTGGTTTATTTATTTCATATACACGTTATAGTAAAGCATCTAAAGTATCTTTGGACAAATTTTCAATTAAAAATATCAAAAAATAAGTCCATGACAGCGAATCTCTGGAGGCGCCTCGAAAAAAAGTTGTTATGCGGTGAACTCCATAACTCGTTACCGGATCATCTAAAACAAAAAAATCGAAATTGCTTAAAAGGTGATATGTTTCCCTAGGTAGTCAGAGAGAGTTTTTTTTTTCGATTTTCTTATTTTTGGAGGCATTTGAAAGTGAAAAACGTGATTAAAAGGTAAAAAAGGTAAAAAAAACTCTCTCTGATTACCTGTTGATTTATGTGTAGAAATAGTGTAGATTTTAAGTTATAATGTTCACGAACTTCAAAAATGACGTTTGCGAGAAAATCGATTTAATGTTTTTTATACTCGAACATTAACAAAATTAAAGCATCAATAAAAGGGTATAATTTTTTATATTTACACAGAATCATCAATACCAGCTCCGTACAGTGAAACACTGTCATTCAGGATGTCCAATGCATCTTTTTGCTCTTGCCTACGTTGGATTCTACCCTCTTTACTTGTATGTGCAGCTTGTTCGTATAAAAATCGAGCATGAGGGTCGGTCGTATGAAACGCTGTATC
The DNA here is from genome assembly GCA_961205875.1 of Sialis fuliginosa. NCBI lineage: Eukaryota > Metazoa > Arthropoda > Insecta > Megaloptera > Sialidae > Sialis > Sialis fuliginosa. Next base: position 3,413,213 of record OY540817.1, read on the forward strand.
TTCGTTAGTTTTATTCCGATTTACTTAAAATTTTGACACAATACTCTCGATATGTTGTATACATTCAGAAAAAAAATGCAAACATTTTTTTTAAACCTTACCCCCCCCCCCCCCTTAAGGGTCGATACAGATTATCGATTCGGTTTTGGTCCGGTCTCGGTACAATCCATGTCAGGTTCGATCACAGTCCAGTAAAATATTATTTGCACTATACAGTATCGTATCGAGATTGGACCGAGACCGGCTCGATAGTCTGGATCGACCCTTCTTATATTACCTCGCAGGAAGCGTTAATTTAGCTTTTGCTCTCCAGAAAATTCTTTATAATACCGAAAATAAGAATAAATAAAATGACTTTTGAGTTATGTTGTGTTCAAAACTTTTGCGTTCATTGAAGTGATTTAAAATCGTATTCTGCAAGCTTCACTAAACTATAAATACCAATTATCGTTTATTATTATCAGAAATGACTCACAAACAGTAGTCTTGTCAACTGTCAAGGATCATTACTATTACATACTTGTATATTTATAATTTGTATTTTTATTATTAATATTGTTTACATGATTGATTATCTTTGATTCAACATAATTATATTCATTTCTGAGTCATTTTGAGTATTAAAATAATTATTACTAATGGGAATTTATTCTTAATTTGCTTCCTCGGCATAGATATATAGATAAAGCTATGTGATCCTTTCTTTTTTTTTCAACTGAATTGTCATTTGCAATCTGTTCTATCGCAGAGAATAATAAGCTATTATGTTACAAAGACCAGTGCAATTTTTAAAATCACTTGCATAAATTCTTATTAAAAATATTTGGTCGGTGCAGGTTTATTCATTATTGGGTCATAAAAAACATTTATGCACGTATAAAACATTGCGCAATTGTTTAAACAATTGTCAAGTTAATAGCATTTTTTTACCTGGTACGGCTTACGTAGCGAGAACTAAGCAATATACGAAAATGCTTCAGAACTTTTCTTGTGGATCAAAAAATTAGCGAAAGTATAAAGTCTAACTTTTTTAGGCGTGAGAGATGCTCGAGTGCCCAACTCGAGAAATAAACCGAGCGCACTGGCTCTAACGTTAATTAGAAGCTTTTTCGATTTGTTATGAACGAAAATGTAAAAATTGTATGTTATATTTTTTTATAAACTTTCACGTGTTCTATGTGCACTATTAATATTAAAATTTTGTTGAATTTTTAATGGATTTCAAAATTTGTATTTATTCTTTCCGTTTTAAGGAAAAAAAACACTTTTCGTTTCATGCTTGTATATCTCCCCCCTAAATCTTTGTCACACGAATAACTCTTGAATTACTTAATGGATTGGTACGAAACTTGGTTTGTTGGTTGGGTTTAACTTATAGATGGTCCTGTATAAAAATCATTAAAATTGGGGGGGGGGGGAGTTAAAGAGGAGAGTGGTATTCTATTTTTTTTTCAAAATATCTCAAAAATTATACATACATATAACGTGATGTATGTATATGAACTTTTTGTAGAGCGTTGAATTTTCTATGAAATAGGTCATTACAATTTTTATAGTTTCTTCGAAAATTATCTCCCCTTGCAGAATTACTCATAAAGAAGGACTGTACCATCACTTGACAGACTGTTTATTATTTTAAGAAAAAATGTATATTTATATTTGTAGTATATTTATAATTTGTATTTTTTTTTAATTTGTCTAACTTGTGTTTTTTTTTTGTTACAGGTATGGAATGAGTTTTTAATTGGAAGTATCCAGGTCAAATGTCATTATTGGAGATATTACATTGCATATTGCTTTTGTACAATTTAATCTTTTGAAACAGTCGGTTGGTGGACTAATTTCAGGTGAGATAGAAGAATTATTTGTATACAATTTGTATCAATATTTCATATTCTACCAAGTTCATATAATTTTATTTATAGAAAAAATTAAATATATAAAAATGTATATTCATAATTGTCATCAAATAATACATTAAAAATAATATCCTTAATTAAGCATTTTCCTAGAGAAATAACATTTACAATACGATAAAATATATATACGTTATTTTCTTTTATAAATTATATATACATACATATATACATTTATACAAATGATATGTATGTGATGTGGTCTTCTATCATATGTGATTCTATAAAAAAAAACTAGTTTAAAAATACAAGGTTTGATTTATGTATAAATATTTACTTATGAGAATTAAACACAATAAAGAAATATATATTTTTATAGAATTGGGTTATGCTGCCAGTACTTTTTTCTATAACTTCATATTTTTAGTATAAGACGTAATCGAGTATTTGACTAAATTTTAAAAGATATTGCAAATTGTTTGCACGTATGTAACAGATCTTCTATCTACATAGGTAGTTCTTTTTTTCAAAATAATGCCGTTTTTTTCTATCCAAATGAAAAATTTCCCGCCATAATGCTTATTCAAAGTCATGTGGTATGCGTGACAACAGAATCGAACTGACAGATGTGCCAGACGCGTTTGTAATCATGTGACAAATAGTTTAAAAATTACAGTTTTAAATTAGGTTTATTATTAAAATACACCTAAAATATCAGTGGACACTATTTTTTAAAATAAATTGGATAATTATTAACCCTTATAGACCAAAAAAAATCAATTGGCTCAATTTCTTACACATCTCTTGAGACGGGTATCATCGAGGTCGGACGCCCCCCCCCCCCCCCCTAGTGACGCCACTGCCCTTTAGGATAATTAGTACATTTTGCAATTTTAAAAACGAAATTAAAAAAAGAGCAAACAAAGGTCAATTATGCAGAATTTGTTCTTCAAAACATAAAATTATTTAATAAAAGGATATTAAGAACGTCTTGAAATACCTTCGTGTATCCCTTGATAACAGTATATTACAAATAAATAGTCAAGTTTATTAAAATTTAAATTTAAATCAAATACCACTTACTAAATAATTGAAACCATACAGCAATATGATTATAAAAATAAATATTACATTTTAAAACAATAAAAAGTAAATAATACTAGATTTTTGTATGAATTGGTTTAATTCAATAGAATCTGTGGGCTTGTTTCTTACTGACAATTTCGTTAATTGATGATACCGCCACTCTCAATTCTGGCTCAACATCCGATACTCTTGAACGTAACTTCGTCTTGAACTAAATTTCTTATTGTTCAAATCAAATCATGGTCGTCACCCCTACTCTTATAGTATTAAAAATACAAATATTTGAGCTGTAAAGAAAAAAATTGCGAGTAGAATTCGCGCCCTGAGGGTTCCGTACCGTTATATAAAACTTATTTACAATCCCAGTTTTGTATTGTTTATCAACAAAATTCAAAAATTATAAAAATATTCAATTTTGTCTACATTTTGAATAATAACAAAGATATTTTACAGAAGAACTATATATTTTAATAATGCATTTGTTTGTAATTAAAAATACAAATTCAGTAGCGTGTGCTTCTTACATGGTAAACACTATATATATTAGAGTGGGCCAATTTTCCTACCGACCTCAACTAATTACTCCCCTACGTGAAAGTACTATCAATTCTAGGAAAAACGCCCATGGAACTATACCTCTACATTCAACTTTAGTTCCGCGCATTTTTGATTGAAAATTTTAAATTTGTGTCCCTTGAATTCAATATGTACCTATGTATATTACTATACATGAAAAAAATTTATGTCAAATTCGGAATCCTCGTACCAAAAAAACCCTTGGGTTGGTGTTTTGCTTAATTGTAAATTTTCATGTATATTAACATACATATTATAATATCTATTGATTAGAGGTTTTTAAAGGAACAATTACGTTAAAGGGTTTTTATATTTTTGTATATATAAATGATAGGAAATATGATACATAAGTTATAAAAAAAAGAATATTAAAATTTGAAACAATGTAAAGCAGATGCTATGATAATATAATAATTAATAAATAGATTACACGAATAATAATTAATTTAAATGTCCAGTCAGTAATGGCAGTAATCAAATATCAACAAATATTTGTAATTTAGTACATTTAATTAAACAAGAGTGCAACACTGGGGTATGATCCAAGACGGGTGCCAGTACCTTACATGTTTAAATTTTTTTCTAAAAATACAAATAATTTTTAATTTTAATTACCTAGTTAATTGTTGCGAAGTTTTATTAACAGTTTAATAGCTATGTTCAATTGAAATAATCTATGTCAGTCTCATATCTAAATATGAAGATGATTCATTATTAAAAGAGCAAAAAATATTTCAAGTTTTGCTTTCCTGTGAATCATACATGCAGAATATAAAGTGATAGCAGTTATAAATAATGGTACTTGTTTGTTTGTAATATTCCGTTTATTTTTTATATTATTTTTTGTTTTCATTAAAAAAGATAATTAAGTTTGTGAGGTCAGATTTAAAAATATAAATGTTTATATTATTTTAAATATGTTTTATATTAAAAATAAATTGTTTGTCTTGTTCTCGTAAAAATTATTTTGTCTAATCTAAAATTAAATTAGTTATTAATAAAAAAAAACAATGGCGTACGTGAAAAACGTTCATAGATATATTTAGTTTAAAATTTAAAACATTCATTTTTGGCTTTTCGTGTTTCCAGGTTATCCTACCTTCTTCTCCAGAATGTAGCATTTGTTTTCTTTTATTAGTTAATAAAAGAAAAATTAAATTGATTTAATAAGAACTTACTTGTTTTATTAGTAACATAAGTTGATGAGAATTACAAAAAAGCCCACCAATCCCCAAAAAAACAGTATACCTTGCTCTTGAAGAGGCATACTGGTGCCAGTAACTTAGTTAAGTTACTGGCACCAGTCTTGCCCTCTTCTTTTTTGGGGATTGGTGGGCTTTTTTGTAATTCTCATCAACTTATGTTACTAATAAAACAAGTAAGTTCTTATTAAATCAATTTAATTACCAAACATAAATTGTTTTTTTTTTTTAATTATAGCCTTTTAATTTGTTGATGTTTATCTCCGGTAATGGATAAAGAAAACAGTAATGGGCATCTAGTGATGGACACTTGCTAATGATTACAAAATGAAAAGTACTACTCGTTATTATTATAGATTACACTAACAATTAGTTTTGACACCCACAGGGCGATTGTCATCAAATTAAGTTATTTTACAGATAATTTAGTGTCTATAGATTATGATTCAGTAATGACAGAAATCAAATATCATTTGATTTATAATTTCGTACATTTAATTAAACAAGAATCCAACACTGAGGTATGATCCAAGATTGGAGTCAGTATCTTATATAGGTATTCAATTATGATGAAATAAGTATTTTCTTGTTTCAATTATATTTTAAAACAAAGATTTTAATGTTTGAAAGAAATATTTTATTTGAGGTTAATTTTTCGTAGTTGTTTTGCAATCACGCTAAAGAAGTATAATTGCTTCCTCGCAATTAGGGTTTGCAATCCCGCAATGCGGGATCCCGCATTCCCGCGGGATCCCGCACGTTTTGGAGATCTGCGGATCCCGCACTGAAAGTGCGGGATCCGCGCGGAATTTTTTGAACATTGAATTTGTAGGTCGCATGCGTTTTGAATACTTGTAAAGCGTAAATATGAATAAAAAAAGGTAACAATTTTGAAAAAAAAAATTAAGGTTGAGATGACTGAATATGAAACTAGTGAAGTAAATTATATCTCTTGTTCACGATTAGTTAAGTGGTTACACTGAGTGCGACTCAGGCGACGAAAGAAGCTCGAACAGCCCCGAGATTACAACAAAAAAAACATACAAAATACAAAAATTTAGAAGAAGAATAGCAGATTAAATGAAAGTTAACCACAAAAATTTAATACACAAAATTCGATGTACACGATATTTTTTTAACAGTGTTGTCCCTAAAATACAACCGTAAATAATGATATTTAGTGGTGTTTTTTAATTTTTTTTTTGGTCCCGCTAGCCTATGTTTTAGCTTTGGATCAAAAGTTAATTGTCCCAAAATTTCAGACTCATAGATCAAACCTACGAAAGTAAAAAAGTAATTTTTCCCATGCGTTAATCAAATGGGAAATAGACTCGGTTTGCGCCGTCCACAGGTTTGATCTATGAGTTTGAAATTTTGGGACAATTAAATTTGATCCAAATCTAAAACATAGGCCTGCGGGAAACAAGGGCTAATTTATACGCAACGAAGGAGTTAAAAAATTGAAATGGATAATCGAACAAAAAGACAAAAGTAGTTAGAAGCATCTTGTTCTTGTACCTAACATATTAGACAACCTCCTATTTACAGGTGTATTTTATGGATTTTACATCGGTCTATACGGTACGAGTTACGTTTACGTATCATATGTTACCACTATGAAAATATTTTTCATTAGTTAATTGTCATGTTAACTAAATAATAGTAACTTTAAGTATGAATAACAAAATTTTTGGAAAAACTGCGGGATCCCGCGGGATTTGAAGATTTCCCGCAAAAACCCCGCGGGAAAAAAAAGTCTGCGGGATTGCAAACCCTACTCGCAATATCGAAGATACGAGAAGCATTGTGATCTTTCCAGATTGAGACAAAAAAACTGTCTGTCTGTCCGTCCGCCCGTCCGTCTGTCCCTTGAATCCTTGTCACACGCATAACTCATGAACCACTCAACCGATATCATTGTAACTTGGTGGGATGGTTGAGTCTGGATTGAGGACGGTCCCATTTTAAAACCATCAAAATCCTGTGTAAGGGGGAGGGGTGACATCCCACAATATTTAATTTTTAAAGATATCTCAAGAACGACACATGTTACGTGAAAATTTTATAGAATATCTTTTGTAGAGCATTAAATTTCCTATAATATGGGTCTACACTGTTTGTTGTAAAATATTCCCTTACAATGATTTATCTCAATTTATTTTAAAAATTCGTGTTATGTTTTTCTAAATTGATATTTGCTTGGACATATTAAATGTCATTTTAACGTTTTAAATATCATTTTGACATTTGTCAAAAAATTAAAAATATACGAAGGTGTGTCTTGAGAAAAATTTAGAACTAATATTTTTTAGTAAAATTGCATAAAAATTAAATGGTTAACCAATTCCAGGCAATTTATCTCAACACTATCGGTTTTTATTTAAATTGTTAAATAATTAACTACCTTTGGTGAATTTAGCACGAGGAAAAACTGTGCATTTACTTGGCAGATGTTTTTTTTTAGTTATTGCATTTCAAATAATCATTCTAAATCTCCTGATCAACACCTTCTGAATGCGCCCCTGGTCTCAGTCGGTGATGATAACTATTTAATCATATTATCATTCATATTTCGGGAATAAATCAGCAGAAATCGTGGAGTCTGTTGACAGATCTGTGATTGTGAAGTTATTTAGATTTTGTTCATTCAAAATATAATTTATTAAACTTTTTTTACTCTGTTTGTTTTAACCCGGAAATGTAATAAATATATGTATGTAGATGAAAGCGATTGTTTTGTGAAATGACATGACGTTACGCCCTTTGAAAAGGGAAAGGGGGTTAACTTCCAGTATTTAAAACAGCTATATTTAGATCAGTGATAATTTTTATTTTGTATTGATTTTTGTTTATCAATAAAATTATTATGTATATTATACATTTATAAGAAATTATTTATATATAGGGTTATACGTATTACCATGATGGAAAAATACAAAGGAGGTCTTGACGATCTTAGGGCATTTGATAGTCTTAAAGTTAATGATAGAAGCTATATTTAAAAAAAAGTTGGGGTCTGTAGCATCTGCCAAGCTGAGATATTAACTATTCTTGTTAGTTTATCAATTTTAATTGACATTTTCGGTGATTTTTTAACATTTTTTTTATAGGAAGAGGGTGGAAAAATAAATTTTACCCAGGGCGCCAGACTTGTTAAGGCCGGCTCTGACTTCTTGTGATATACTTGTGTAGAATTTGTTTCGATATGTGGTGGAAATTAAATAATATACAATGACGGGTGTTTATTGTGCAGTGAAAAGTTATAAAAGTTCAACTAATATTTGTAAGATTATGTATTTTTGTTGACGTACTACATTATAATTAAATACTGATTATTATAGAAATCTGTATTACCGATTTTCATTTTATAAATGATTCGAATAAACAATTCGAATAAAATCTTCAAACAGAACAAACGACGTGTAATAATTTAACAATGTTAATAAGAAAAAAAGGATTCTGAACATATTTATCCGTTAACTTTTCAATATACGAAAAAGAATTCAGTCCAAATGATGACTAATTTAATTAATCTGATATATGCAAATACATATAGTTGCCGGTATGATTCTCCATATCTCCCATGTTATTCTGACAATTAATTTCTCTTATACTATACGGTAGATCTTTTTCAAGTTGCATTGAAAGTTGTTTTATGAGATACTTTAAGTTCACATTTTTATCTAATAACTCGTCTAACGACGATAGGGTTCTATTATGCAAATAGATGAAGTGAATTCAAAAGGATTGCTGTTAATTTATTACGTTTTGCGACCTGTAGCGTATTGCCGTGGTGTAAAAATGGACAAATTGAACTGTTTGGGTACATACAAATAATAAATGTCCCTTAGATTCAATTGAACTGCAAATGTACCAAATTTTATCAAAATTAGTGAGATAATACTCGCAACGTTCACTTTTTAGACGAAAAAAGTTACAAAATTTTGAATATTTCCAAAACCCTTAATCCGATTAGCACCAAAATCAATAGGTCTGGAGTACTCACTGAGACAAACATTTTCTCCAAAAAAAATTCAGATCGGTGCATTTTTACAGTAGTTATTGTGAACGAAAAAAAATTCTACATCCAGACACACAGACACACGCACAGCCGCCATGCGGAAATTAACTTTTCTTTACGTTTTGAAGTTAGTACAATCAGAATTTGTTATTTTCTCGGACACGATTTTTGGATGGTATTACAATACTTCCATTTCTTTCAGAACATGGAAGTAAAATGAGTAAATTCAATTTTTACTAGACGAGCCTGTAAAATTCGAGAGCAAGACGAGTCTCGTGTACAGCCTTAATCTAAACTAATTCTATTATAAACTATTTTTAACTCATTGTGTTTTTAGAATAATATGTCTGTGTATTATAAATAATAAATTTTATGTTAATAATGAAAACGGAAAACTTTTCTTCAACATCTTATTATGAATTGGGAATTACGAGAAAGTGTGTATAAATAAAATATAAATACCATTTTCAACACAAAAGCGACGATTTATAAAAAGAAAAATTTACGGAAACGCTTAAGTATTCGCCAGAAATAATACCCCAACAGAAATATTGGCAGACACGAATTGAGTAAAATACACAGACAGTATATTTTTCATTATTAAACAAACTTTTTTGTTAACAGTAGAGCTTATATATATATTCTAAAAATATCAACGTTTTCAAGAGAGTATTATTTGTGACAATACTTTTGAAAATGTATTTGAATATAAATTCACTATGTGGGAGATTTAAAATGGTTATGAAAATTTGTAGGAATTTTTATGGGCAATATATAACAGAAAATGTCAAAATCTAAAATTTCGGCCATTACATTAAGAACACAATGACTCGCCTAACTGAAATTGAAGAGGGGGTAGAGGGTGTTATTCAAGGGTTAACATTTATCAAATATACAGTGTGTCCCAGGAGAGATGTAACAAGAGATGTAATGAACAACAAAACTTTTTTGGGAAGTTGGTTGTGTAGACCTCAAGGGTCGAATTCACGGCTTGTTTTACCTTAAAAAGATATTGATAATATTGTTAATAATTCGGTCAAGCCATGTACGGGTGTATACCATAGACACAGGGGTTCCGAAGTATGTACTACGTGGACTGTTTGGAGCCACTTACAGGTGAATTTTTGAGTTAGAAAAAAATATAAAAATATAGATCTATGTACATTTCGACACCCCACACGCCTAGATATGAAAATAATATTGTTGATTTTTTTCAGGGTTTTTAGCAAGTAGTTAACGAGTTAGAGGGGCGGGGGGGGGGGGGGGGGGTCTGGCAAAATAAAATACTGTTTGGAGTCTCCTGCTGGAGCTATTTTTGAATTAGGAAAAAAAGTTGGTCATATTCTCCTAATTGAGATCTACATTTCGACACCTTGGTATACAATTTTTTTTTATTTGCTTTAAACGCCAATGCAGGCGCCATTTTTGATTCAGAAAAAAAATAAGAAAAACGGTAAAATTCCGCGGGTTTGGTTATACATTTTGAAGTGCCACATGATTTGGTATAAAAAAAAATATTTTTTTTAACTAGCTTTAGCTCCTTAGCCCCCCCCCCCCCCCCCCCTTAAATTTTTTTTTCAACAAATGTTTTACATTCTTTACTAGAGGACATCATTTTACATGTTCAATAAAAATTTCAAGTTTATAGCTTATATACATAGTTAACGTGATATTTTGCTTTGACTGAAAAGGACAGACGGACGGACAAAGTGGGTTTCTTCAGAACCCTAAAAATGAGTGCTTTCCATTTTTCTTTAGATGTAATATAAAGTATATTATTTTACGGCAGTGCATTTTGATTTACGAAAATAGTAAAGTTTAATGATTGCATACTTTGAGGCTATTTAAATTTCCCTAATTATTTTACAACCGGATTTATTACATTCTCTTAAAAGCTTGCAAATACAATCTCCTAACTGTATCTATTTTGTAATATTCTTAATCCCGTGTCTCCCAAATAAATTTTCTTGATGACCCATTATATTTCGTAAAAGTACTTACAAGGGTTGGAATTATTTAACTAATGATGTTTTTGCTTTATCTTGCAAAGGCTTTACTACAACATTAAGACTAAATAGAATATTTAAATATGTACTACAGCGCTTTTCAACTTGTGGAACATTCACATGTAAGAAAGTTTTTTTAGGGATTCAAATAAATATTTAATAATATATTGATTACTAAATTTTAATTGTTTTTTATTTACTTAGATCAAAAATTAAATATAATAAAAGTGAATCTAATTAAAATATTAATAAATTACAGGGGTCAAAACTGGTCAGTAAAATCAGTAAAATTCAGTTTTTTGGGAAAATGGTCAGTTTTGTCAGTTTTTTGGGTTTGGCACTAAAAGTTTTCACATCGGAACCTTATTTATCGTGAAAAAACTCACTATTTGACTTCAAAACGACACAATTACCGTGAAAAATATATTCAGATTATAAATAATGTTCTATTTTGTTTACTCATTTGTATTGTTTATTACAAACTTTTAGAAGATATTTTATGACATAATTGTAACGTATGTATACGTGAACATATAAACAACATATGCACTGGCTATGCCAAGTTCTGTATGAAAAATTAACTGTAATATTTGTTACTTTTGTTATGAACATAATAAAAGGGTGGTAAGGGTTGGCTATGGGGATGGTGAAAGCTAATAATTATAAAAGTATTTTTTTAATACATAACACCTACATTTTTTAACTCGGTTCAGATAGTCAGTAAAAGTCAGTATTTTTAGATTGCTGTGTCATCTCCAAATAAATTTTTGGCATTTAGCATGACATTTTTCTTCAATACTTCCTCCAAATAGTATTTTTCATTGATTTTTACGTCTTTTTCAATAAAAATTAAGGGTAATTTGCCTTTTGTGCTGATGGCGCCCCAAACCATGACCGACGCAGCATTCTAGAATCTTGGAACGTGTGTTTTGTCTTCCGGGATGTTCTCAATCTTAGCAGACCAAACTTTGTCATACTGGGAGTTGTGGGATTGCTCCAGAACTAATAACTTCTCATAAGAAAATATAAATTCTACACCGGCGTGCCAACCCATTTTTTAAATATTATTTCTCGATATACTTTCATGCTTGAAATTTTTATTAAGACTAATTTAAATTGCATAATTGTTTTACATGATATATTAGATAACATAACGGTGCTTTTAATTTTTTTTGGTAAAGAATGGGTTGCTAAAATAACGCCAATAACGGTACATCGCTGATAAAGAGTTGTATCAGAATATATTAGGCATGATGCCAGTAACAAAGTCTCACTGAAATTATGATTTTAAATAATGAAATAGGTTAAAAAGATTCTACAAAATGTATTTATTTTTATATTAAAAGCGAGATTAATATGATTTTTGTTAAAATAAAAACGCAAAATACAGCAATCCGCCATGTTTGATAAAACACCAGTCAGAGTGGATGACGTCACGGCTACGTAAACGTCATTTTTGTTTCATTAATATCTTCACTGTTTATAAATTATTTTGTGGTTTTAAATTATCAATTTGCTCAGTTTTGTGTTACCAAAAGTAAAACCAAGAAACATTAGCGATGGAACAAGGATTTATTATAGTTGACAAGGAGTGTTTACATAGCTGTGATGTCAAAAATGCGCTATGACACTTGCCAGCGTTTTGGCGTCAAATTCAAAATTAATTTTAAACGAGTCGATTTTTGTGATTAAACCTTTATTTTCTGCAGAAATAAACATTCTTTTGGAAATAAAAGACACGTATAAGATCATCATAAAATAGTTTTTAAAAATTAGGCATCATACTTACCTATTGTCACGGTGTATATATTTTTTTACAAACTCACACTCTCTACTTATTTATATTACTAGTGTACGTATGTGTGTGATAAAAAAAACCGTTTCAAATATCGAGGGTCATGTATTTATGACTAATAACTATATGGGGAAAGCCCGGTAATTACATACAGTATAAAATATATATTTACCACTATATTTTTCTTTGTTTCCACACATACGAATAAAGTCAAAACAAAATATAACGATCACATAATTTGTTGTTATTGAAAAATGTAGGTGTTTATAAAAAAAAACATTTTTATCGTATTATGTAATTTAACTTTTGTTAATAATATTTTTTCTTAATTCAAATAGGAGTGTTAAATTTTTTCTTACTTTTGTTGACAAAGGGAGGGTGGGGGAGACCAACAATCTTACGTAAGGTAAAAACTACAAGATAATAAATAAAATAAAATTAATATCCGTTATTTAACCTTTAGCTGGTACCGTGGGGGCCGGCCCCCAGAGGTCACGTTTTGATGTTTTTCTAAAAATCTAAGCATCGCGCGTACCCGCCATTATAAGTAATCTCATTACGTCGCGACTGGTGGGTCATATAAAATGTTTTTTGCTTTATTAACTGTGTTAAAAACTATCCTAAAGTTAATTTTTTCATATTTTTTCATTGGTTATCTTTTAAATTTATAACAATCATTTTAGTGCGGCATTATTATAATAAAATATTCATAACATTTAACTTTAATATTACCACATAAAAATAAAATCCTCGTTACACTGCACAAAAAGGAAAAACATAAAAACGGAAGTTTAAATAACATAATACTAAAATTTATTTTCTTCTTGGTACGAAAATTTTATGTAACGGAATTTCTAATGCCTCATTCAACTAATGCTCTATGAATAAAGTGATGATGTAGATGACCTCCACCCTCGGAAACAGTATATTATATCGGCTATAAATATCCTTTCGGAGACTTAACCCCATCTTCGAAATGGCGGCTCACTTCAAACGGCCTAGTTTTGATTAATACGTTTTCAACATTATTAAACGTACGTATATTAACTTACTTTTAACACAGGTAGACTGTATTTAAAACAACACGATTAAGATGGACTCATTTACCGCAATTTTATCTTTTTGTATTTAGTAAACATTCAAAATACATAGTAAAAAAAGACGGGCAAGTGTGAATAGGACTTGTGCACTTGTTAGTTATGTACGTAGACAATAGACCCAATTCCTAAGGTGTCTTTACGTAGATGCTGTATAAAATTAAGTTTGTCGCGTAATAATTTCACATAGAGTTAGAAATTAATGATTTTTGGATTGTTTCCTTTACTTGTGCTATGAAACCTTCCTTCGTGCCAAATTTCAAGATTCTAGATCAGTGAGAAATACCTTATAGGTTTTGATGATCAATTAGTCAGTCTGTCAGTATCAAAATACGCTTTGAAAGGCTGTATCTTTTTATAGCATTGAGTTAGAAACTTGAATTTTTTAGAGGAGTATGAGGCTGTTAATCTTAGTTTTTGTTATTAATTTTAACTGAGATGGACAGACAGACGAACAACAAATTGATCTTATAATTTACATATCTGCATATTTTTAATTCAAGTCATTATATTTTAATTACTTAATTTTGTAAATATACTCTCTAAAACTGAATCAGTGAATAGCCACTGATTATATTATCAGTGACTATGGTCTATTCTGCATTGTGAAATAGTGAAAAGTAGATCACTGCTTATCACTGAACAAATCAGTGGATCATTGTTAATATGGCCAAAATCATCACTAAAGGAATTAGTTGAATTCTCACACTTTAAGAGGGTGTGTTTTAGTATTTATCTCCTAATTTTAATTTAAACACTGATTTAATTTTGAATTTAGTACATTTGAATATGGTTTTTCCAGACCAATAAAATTATGTATGACTAGAGGACCCGTCCTGGCTTCGCATGGGAGTTAATATTCCACCCGATGTCACGTATGGAGGGTTGTAATTGTTGTTTTAGCAAACCCTGCAAATGTTGTTCTGTCCAAAAATAATTTGTTTAAAACTCATACCATAAATACACCACATTTTCGTAAATATCTCGACTTCAGTGCCACCTACCAGGTCCAAATAAGAGATAAACCTAACGGAGCACCAAACGAACATATGATATGAATATGTCTTCGTGGTTTAAGTCTGATGATATCACATACAAAAAACCAACTTTTTGATGTATTTTTTATATGGAAAAGTTTTTCGAAATATCTCGAAATATCTTCGAAATATCTAGTGTGAATATAGCTTCGATACGCCCAGTGGTTTAGGCCTGATGATATTAATATATATTAAGATTATTAATTTTTGAATAATATTGACTAATAAAATGCAAACAAAAATAGAGTTTCAGACTGTCTTCATTGTTTATAGTTAGTTTAGTTTTCATATCATTCTTTTTTACCCAACTTTATTTATTATTATCTCCTTTTTGTATAAAGACAAAACTTATATAATCATCTAACAAAATATAATAAAACAATAATGAAAGTTTACTACCTTCAAGGATATTTTCATACCACTATTCTTTGAGTTTTTCTTTTTACTTAACAAAGAATATCGATCATACAAAACTACTCTAATGTTGTCTTGAAACAAATTTTCATCTAGCTTTCACACAAGTACGCTTTATTCTACATAAAGTTTCAAGTGTTCACTGTTCGACAATAAAATAGGCTCTATAAACATGAACTTCGCAAAACCTGTTTTGAACTGTGTATTATTTCTTGTGACAAACCAAAATTCTCTATGTGCGTAAACAAAATCATGTTTCAAATTGTGCTTTCATGTGTACAACAGATTTGTTTGTGATTGTAGTCGTTCAACCTTTTACTGCAAATATATTATTTGCCATGTATTATGTTTAAGAGGTTATTTAAAAGTATTGTCGTTGAGGTAAATAAGAAATATATACAGGCTGTTCCGTAAACATACCGACACATTTTCAGGAGTTGTCACGGATATTAAAACAATCACTTTTTGTTAATAAATCCATGTTCGCAAACGATAGAGCAAAAGAAAGGATCCAGTGGATTATGCTTTTTGGTTGATATTTTTTGTAACTTGGGGAAATGATAGTTCAAAGTGCGCTGATCAAATCCATAATTTCTGCACCAAGGGGACATCTAAACATTCTTTGTTTATTTTTATTTTTATGTTTATCTCCTAAAGGATCATTTTTTTTTATTTTTGCAAAAAATGAAAAGTTCATAGAACTAGCCAAGCAATATAAGGAAATATTTTTTTATAATTTTCTTAAAACATTCATTAATTTTATAAAAAAATGCCCAACCAAATAACTAAAGAATGTCACTAAATGTTCTCAAATTTCTTTACATTCATTGACTAATTCGAAGTACTTTTTATTCTTTACAAATTTTTCTAAAAGTTAACACTTTAGGAGATAAAAATAAAAATAAATATAAACATAAAATGATGTATTTAACATAAAATGTTTGGAGCAGAAGTTATGGATTTTCGTAGGTTAAACTCATTACAACTTTTGATCAGCAAGACTTTGAACTATCATTTCCCCAAATTACACAAAATGTCAACCAAAAAGCAAAATCCATTGCTTTTGTGTGGAATCCTTTCTTTTGCTCTACACATGGATTTATTAACAAAAAGCGATTGTTTTAATGTCCTCTACAATTCCCGAAAGTTTTTCGGTTTGTTTACGGGACATTCTGTATATATTATATGTATAAAGAAATGTGAAATCTGTTTCGTAGAAATGTTGTTAACTTCTTTTCTTTCATATTCTACAGCTGTGATCGACACAATGCTTTTATGAATTTTCTAATCTATGGATTTATCAAAGTTTGTCTTGTGGAAAAAATGTCACTGGTAAAAAATTTAAAAAAATCTATATTTTAGAAATTTGCCCTAAAGTAATTCACATTTATTTCCTTCATTAAGAGAGGTTACGCTATAATTATTATTTGAATTTAAAAAAAATGATTTGTCATTGCTTTAACCCATTACTTCCCAGTGTCCTATTTATAGGACATCATATTGTCAATTTTTTTCTGTGATACAATAACGTTGTTAATTTGATTTACATTACTAATATGTTTTTTAATATGTTTTTTAACTCTTACTACTTACAATAAATTTCATGGTCACCTCTAAAGTTCATTTAATGGCAAATTACGAGTATAAACCCCCTTTAGAGTAATCGTGTTCTATGCCAGCTAGCCGACTTTTATAGTTAACATTTTTTCACTTAGTAAAGTGTTTTTAAATTGACGAAACTATATATAATATTACTTATGAGTAGAGATTGGAAAAATAGTTTTTCAACTATTGCGTAAAAATGCATTTATTGTAATTTTTATTACATATAAAAACATATTTTCAGAAAACTGGTTTGATTGAACACAATTTGAAATCAACTATTTACAACTACCTTTTCAACTATTTTTAAACTATTTGCGATACTTTTTACTGCTTCGTTTGCACTAAAAAAAACTATTTACCAACAATTTTCCTAAAAAAAATTCAACTAGTAATAACTATTTCATTGAAAATAACAACTATTTTTTCAATCTCTACTTATGAGAGTGTAAATAAAGCAAAATAATATCAATATATTTTTAAAATAAATCCAGGTACAGACTGTTGTCGTTAAAATGTGCTATTCTATAAATATGACATTGGGAACTCATGACAATATTCTAGTACTGTGACTCATTATTATTATATCTTGTATTGAATTTATCTTTTTGGTTATATTTTTAACAAGAATTGAGATTATGACCAAAAATTTCGAAGAAATAAAAAGTCAGGAAGTATTGGGTTGACAATGTATTAAAGAAAAACATTAATTTGATTTAAAAATATTGTTAGGTTAGCTACTCTAAAATATTACTTTTTGAAGTAAACTATGAATGATTTTACCTGCCTTTATATACTTTGGAGTAGAACAAAACGGTATTTGGGTAAGATGGGTCAGTGGGGAAATATAGGGGGTTAAAAATACTATATATTGCTGTGAGAAATTAAAAAAATAAACATTTTTTAACGAGTTATCCACGCGTAAGTAAAAAAGTTATTTTTCCAATGTTAATCAAATTAAAAAAATACTATGTTTGCGCAGTTCACAGGTTTGATCTACAGGTCTGAAATTTTGGAAAAATTTTTCTTTAGATCCAAAGCTAAAACATAGGCCAATGAGAAAAAAACATTTAAACAACACTCTCCAAGTGGTTCTTAAACTTACATGGTCTAGGTACCCCCTTTTTTAACAATTATTTTTTAGGAACCCCCTCCCCCGGATAGAAAAATAAAGAAGGTCATTAGATACTAATTAATCATTGGTAAATAGAAATGTAAAAGTACTTTAATTTATGCCAAACATGTTACATGGACCCCCGGGGGTCCGCGAACCCTAGTTTAAGAACCACTGCGACTTAATCTATATATTTATAGGAGAATACTGTAATTTTGTATTCATTTATTATTTCCTTCCTTATTTTGCAAACATAATGTCTTATTTGCATTTATGTATTTTTAATAATGTCAAATTAACAATACTTGAAATAATTATGTCACAAATTATCATTTTACTACACGATACTTAATTATAAATGATTTATGTATTTTATAACGACAGTAAATAACACAGGCCGACAAAAAAATACTTTTGAACTGGTGTCTCTACTTCAATAAGTGATTTCGGAGGCTTTTGACGTGCTGAACCCGAATCCGTCACCCGAATTGCTCCATCAGGTCAGGTTTTTGATATAATCTAACCTAAAAGTGTCCAAAATGACAATTTTGGTAATATTTAAGAATTTATTACCAAGTAGGTAATTTTTTTCTAAAGTTTTCGTTCGCGGTAAGAAAAAGTACTATCTTTCCTCTTTAAAACGAATTTTTATTTTTTACTGTACGATTTTTTGTCACCGAAATATACTAGTTTGAATATATTATATTTTTCTTAATAGAGTAGACACAGTGACACAATGGACTTTACTATACATTAAATATAACAATAACTTCAAACTAGTTTATTTCGGTGAAAAAAATCGTACAGTAGAAAGTAAAAATTCGTTTTAAAGAGGAAAGATAGTACTATTTCTTACCGCGAACGAAAACTTTAGAAAAAAATTACCTACTTGGTAATAAATTCTTAAATATTACCAAAATTGTCATTTTGGACACACCAAAAATGATGTCGGCCTGTGTAATTTAATTATTTTATTACATATGTGAATAATTAAAATCGTTTAGCGTTACAGTGGAAGAATCGACGATAGAAAATCTGGATAGAGGAGAAAAGCACTAATAAGAAATGTGAAACATGAAACTTGAAAGACGTTTCATAAAATGAGAAAATGGTATATATGCAATAGAACTGTATTTTATTTTATTCATTTCATTGTTGAACGTTTTCTACTTCATGTTTCATGATCCTTTGTCATTTATTAAATAACAAACTTTTCAGTGCAATTTCTTATTTTAAAGAAATTCAATTATGAAACGATTTCGCTAAAATAAATGAGAAATAAAAGCCTCTAAAGAAACCACATTTAACTTGCTCATTGAAATGTTAATAATGCCCTCTATACAAACATTCTTATTCAATGATGTCTAGCAAGTTAAGTAGTTTTGAATAGACGCTGTAGCGAGTGAGTACAGTGTACTGTACACATATTGTAAAGTTTTCTTATGATGTCTGATCATTATCACTAACGAGATCAGATTTAATTTATAGTAAACAGCATAAGTGAATTTTCATAGAATATTTGCGAATGATGTTGTATCACTCGAAAAGTATATCGTGATTCGTGATGATTGTTTTGCTTCCTCGCAATATCGAAGATACGAGAAGCTTTGTGATCGTTTCAGATTGAGACAAAAAAAATGTTCTCCGATTTCAAAATTTTAAATTGATTTATCCGTTTTACGTCAAAGCAAACACTTTTCGTTCTGTGTCTGTCTGTCTGTCCGTTCGTGTATCTATTCGTCTGTCCCCTGAATCCTTGTCACACGCATAACTCATGAACCACTGAACCGATATTATTGAAACTTGGTCGAATGATTGGGTCTGGCTTGAGGACGGTTCCATTTCAAAATCATCAAAATCGTGTGTAAGGGGGAGGGGTGACAACCCAAAACATTTATTCATCAATATCGGTTCAGTGGTTCATGAGTTATGCGTGTGACAAGGATTCAGAGGACAGACAGACACGGGATCGGAAAAAAAATTCTCATTTTAAAACGATGACAAAGCTGCTCGTATCTTCGATATGGCGCATATTGGTAAATCTTATTTAAGGTTAAATGATTTAAAAGAAAAATAGTCATTAAGAATTTTAAAAACTCATTTGGTACTAATATGTGTCTAACTCGTAAACTATGATTGATTTCATGTCTAGAATAGTTACAGAATGTAGTCTACTGTATAAACCAGTGGTTTTTAACCGGTGCTCCGCGAAACAATAAAAACAATTCTCAAGCAGCGCATCGAGCCCGATTGTCATCTCCACTTACAATTCATTTGAGAAGCTATGTTTAATTTTATTTCAATCATTTCACAATAAATGATAAGATCATTTTAAGAAGAAAATATTATACATTATTTTCCTTCTCTAAATACAGAAAATTACGATTGGATTCGAAATTCATTTGCTGCAATTAATACCTATGTCGAATTATAAATTTTCGTTTCATGAAGAAGAACAGTTAGTTTGTCAACGGATCGTATCGAAATTTTCTGAACTGGGTTTAAATAATTTTGGATTTTTATGCAAATCAAATACCTAATTCTTTCCATAAAAACTGGGGTTTCAACATTTACAAACATTAAAAATAAAACACGTGAAAGACTTACGAATATTGATAGGTACTTGAAATGAGTGTAGCATTATCACATATTAGGCCTGTTATTTCTATGTAAAATCTGCAAAAGCCGATACGCTCGAGTATCACATTAAATTTGATTTAAAATTTTTACAAAAATTATTTTTTAGGTTTCCGTAGAAAACTAGGAAACCTTATAGTTTCGCCATGTCCGTCCGTCCTTAAAAATTTATAGCCGATTAAGATTAAATTTAGTAAACGGACGAAGACTGATAACACAGATGATAAGATTTTTGAAAAAAAATAATTTTTTTTTGGACCCCCTTTTCCATAGACTGAAAAGTGAACTCATATTTTTTTTTCACTTACCCCATTGAGTGAGATGTCATTAGATAGGTCTCTTAAAATGAAACAAAAAATGTAAAATGGCCTTTTGATTTTAACCCTTCAGTCACAATATATTTGCATTTAATAATAATTTTTAAACTATCCATTCAAAACATCTGAAAAAAATTCAGAATGTAGCTTTTAATTAGTACTTCCACTGAAAATTATAACGAACACTGTCAAAATTATTTTGGACCCCCTCCCATAAACTGAAAATTGTACTCAAATTTTTTTTCACTTACCCCATTGAGTGGGGTATCTTTAGATAGATCTCCTAAAATGCAACAAAAAATGTTATGACCTTTTGATTTTAACCCTTTAGTCACAATATATTTGCATTTAAATGTCGTTATCAGAGCGTCCCCCCCCTCTCTACTTTCTAAACTATCGATGCAAAAAATCTATTAAAACAAATCCAAAATGTAGCTTTTAGTTAGTACTTCCACTGAAAATTATAACGAACACTATAGCTAGAATAGTTTATAAAAAAAATTGAAATAACTCTTGTTTATAAATCGTAATGACTACGGAAACCTATCAATACGCACTTTATTTACAAATTATGTTGATTAGGCTTTTATGAATCTATATTTTTTTTATTTGAATGGAAATTAATGCGTTAGCTGTAGTTTTTAATAAAAAAAATATGTTTGCATGTTTTTATTGATTGTTTCGAGACCTTAATGATTCAGTAATAAAGGTTAAGAACCCCTGGTATGGACTCTATATAGAGCGTTCAATTGTATTTTAGTTGTGATATTTAATGGGACACTTATAGTAATCGTTCGTTTTGTAGTAAGAAGACCAATGGAGTTTTTTTTTTTAAGTCGTTGTCCTGTGCTTTTTCTGTTCTCAACTACTGCTGCAGACCCATTAAAAATAACAATATAAAGCATTACCGTTAACTGTTCAATTAAGATTAACAATAAGTAACTTATTTTGTGGAAATATATCCATCTACATTCCACACACTTAATGTGTTGGATGAGATGAAGTGTTTTGTCATGTTTAATACTAGAAGGGTAACACATTTATTTGTTTTTATTTTTTGACGCGAAGTGTTTCAGTCCAGATACTGGGTGGGCATTTCAGAAACTTGATGTAACGCGCAGATATCAGTTTGTGGGCTAGCGTAAATTAATAATTAGTATACCTCAACACTCAAAGCAGCTACCACGCGGGTTTTAGTTTTAATTTATTGAATTTCTTAGGAAGTTATTGTAATCGGTCCGAAAATCAAAATCAAAAATTTCAACATATTTGTATGTTTCAAGGTCACTATAGTATATTTATACTATTTTCAGAAAGATGTACGACTGTGTGTGTGTATATGTGCGTATGTGCGTGTCAATTTTACGTGCATAAAATCTCGCAAATAAAAAATGCCATTGACTTATACGTATACGCACAAATACATACATTATGGTAAAAATCAGGGCTTCGAACCATTATTTTTTTCGTTTCGGTTTTCGTTCCGGTTCGAGTAAAAAAATATATTTCGGTTCGGTTCCGGTTTTCGTTCCGAAAAAATAACGGTTTTTCCGGTTTTTTCGGTTTTCGGTTCAGCTCCGAGTGATTAATTAAAAAAATAATTAATTGTATTCAAAAAAAAACCTTACAAAAAAATTCTACCATAATTTAGAACATTTTATGGTACTCGTATGATAATCCGAACGACAATTGAAGTGGGAAATAAGATCATGTTAACGAACGTATTTTAATATGTACTGAACCGTAAAAACCGATATTTTTTTTCGGTTCTGTTCCGGTTTTCGTTCCGGCAAAAAAGAACGGGTTTTCCGGTTTTCGGTTCAGTTCCGATTCGAAGCCCTGGTAAAAATAGACAAAATGGATATTTCCATCATAATCCTTGTTTCGTTACTATTCTTTATTAAACTAAAAGTATAATAAAGTAAAGTCATTACGTTTTCCTTTAATAAAACGTTAATATCGAACAATACAGCATATTATGTAAATAAGGAAAATCCAACAGGGATTAAATAATAAAAAAGTATAACAAAATGAGTTGAACTTTTAATGCAATAAATGGCGACACAATCGCAACGATACTGTTTATTATCATGTATCGTCCCTCTCTCATATCCTCTATTTGTCGCTCTTATTAGTTTTTTGCATATTCAAGTTTATAAATATCTATATACAATGACCTCAAAAACAGAAGAATATCGTTCACATTGTGTGTGTAATATTAGACAGCGTGTTTTTTACAAATGTTTTTTGTCGGTATACTGTGAATCTTTTTTTTTTGTACACTTATAAAAATAAAGTTGGTGCTTAATATTTATGCAGTAACATTTTCTTTTTGTTGTCCTTTAGATTGTTAATTTTTTATCTTTTATAACTCATGTTTAACATATTTTGTATTTTAATATTTATCGGTATTTGTATGTGAACTCATATATTTGTATTTTTTTAATGATAAAACGAGTAATATGCTAAATATATCTTGTTTATTTTATTTTAAAATAAATTACGTTACTGGCACCAGTTTTGGACAATACCCCAGCACGGAGCTTTGGAAGCCAACTTAAATAAAAAATTGTTTACATCTGATATGTTTGTACAATTAAATTCTTTAGTATTTAAGGAACATTTTAAGACCAAAAAGAAAAAAATCACCTCGGCGCTTTTTTAATAATTCTTAAAATAAAAAAACCGCGTTTTTTTATTATTATTTATTATTGTTTAACATTTTCTCTACATAATAAACAATTTTTTTTTAATTGGAATTCGAACTCGGGACCCATTGTTTATAAAAATTGTATAAACATGGCGCCTGGTACTAGAGGCACGAGTTCTAAGGACGATAATAGTGAAAATAATGATATTATATCGCAAATTAAAAAGTTAATAATGTGCGAAGAGTTCAGTGAGATTTTCGAGAATATTGTGCGCAAAGCTGTAGAAGAAAACAATAGTAAGTTAGAAAATAAAATCGATTCATTAGAAAAGGAGATTTATAACCTAAAAAAAATAAATGAAAACATGGTGAAAACTATCAATGAAACAAACCATAAGAAAACAACAAATATTAAAACAAATGAAATAATTAATCAAGAGAGGGCACCACATCAATCATATGCACAAGCTACTAAAAACAAGTCTACACCTAATATACCACGCCAATCAGCTGTTACAAATAATAAACTAAATACTCAGAATAATAGAAATGAAAATTCTAATATAAACCAAATTGACACACAAGAATCGTCTGTTACAGATACACCAGACAACAATGATGGATTTGTCGAGGTAAATAATAGAAGAACTCGTCGTATTGTTATCGGAAAAGCTTCTAATAATAATAGTTCTCTACATTCGGCACCCAGAAAATTATGGATATATTTAGGTCGCATAGAGAAAACAGCAACAGAAGAAGATGTATTAAACTATCTGAAAATGAAACATCCAACATAAACTTTCGAATGTACACGACTAGAAACTAAAGGGATAAACGCAAGCTTTCGAGTAGGCATAGACATCTCACTTGAAAAAGAAGTATATGATGCTGAATTTTGGCCTGAGGGAGCTATAATAAAAAGATTTAAGTTTTTTCGATCGAAACCAGCGACTTTTATCCAAAGACAAAGTGATTAATTATATGAATATACTTCATTTAAATATACAATGTCTACGACAGAAAACGAATCTAATTGAACTATTCTTGTGTGAAAATAACTTTAAAATTGATGTACTGTGCCTAACAGAGCACTGGCTCAACAATCAAGAAATAAATCAAACCCATATAACATCATTTAAATTAGCGACATCCTTCTGTAGAGACGAAAAAATTCATGGCGGCAGCTGCATTTTTATAAGTGAAAAACATAACTTTATCATACGTGATGATTTATTAAAATTTTCTAAAGAATTAACTTTTGAATGTAGTGCTATTGAAATCACTGATGTACCTCTCATAGTGTTGTGCATTTATAGATCCCCATTAAGTGATCCTAAAGTATTTTTAGATAACTTTCAAGAGTGTTTAAATGAATTATATAAAAAGGTTCCGCATAAAGACATTGTAATATGCGGAGACTTTAATATAGACATTCTAACAAATACAAATATTAGTGATGAATTTCAAGAAATAAGTAATATATTTAACCTAAAATTAACAATAAAACAACCAACTAGAATAAGTAAAAGTTCCTCTACATGTATTGATAACATCCTAGTTAATTTTGATAAATATTCAATTAACATAATCGACAACACACTTTCGGACCACACTGCGCAACTACTTAAATTTAACTTTAATAGCACGGATACATCCGTTACTACAGTTACATATAAAAGACAATATAGACATTCTCAATTCGTAGAATTTATTAAGTTACTTAATAATGAAACATGGCTAAACGTATATAACTCTCTTAATTCAGAAGACGCATATACACTTTTCTATGAAAGCTTTAAACATTACTTTGATTTATGCTTTCCTGTAACAATTGATAAGTTAAATAAACCTATTTCTAGTAAAGATAATTTTAATTGGATTACCCAGGAGATCAAACAAATGTCTAATTATAAAAGAAATATATATTTATTATTAAAAGATTGCAATAAATATAATATTAATTGTGAAAATCTAAAAAATGTGTATAAAGACATATGTAAAAATATTCATAAAAAAGTGCGAGAAAGTAAACAGAACTATTACAGTGATATTATCAACAACTCAGAAAACAAAACAAAAACCTCTTGGGGCCTTGTAAAAAAATTTACAAATATAAACAATAAAAATATCTCAAACAATATTATTAATAAAATACATAGAGTAAGTAACAATTGCCCAATAACCGATCCGATTGAAATAGCTAACGAATTTAATAACTATTTTATCACAGTATCAAATAATAATCTTCACTCAAATCAACAAAATATTAAAAACTCTATCCCAAATAATGATAAAAGTCTATTTCTATTTCCGTGTACAGAAAATGAAATGTACAATACTTGTATAAGTATAAAAAACAAAAATTCTTATGGCTGGGATGAAATTCCTCCATTTTTATTAAAATACTCAGTAAACTCGATTACCAAACCATTAACCTATATTATTAACAAATCTTTTGAAGAAGGTCATTATCCAAATATTCTCAAAAAAGCAATAGTAACACCAATATTTAAAAAAAATGACAATTTAAATATAAATAATTATAGGCCAATTTCAATTTTACCTACATTTTCAAAAATATTTGAAAAAATTATCGCAAATAGATTTTACAATTTTCTTTTAGAAACATCTCAATTCTGTAACGAACAATTCGGTTTTATCAAAGGTAGAGATATCAAACAAGCAATTTTCAATAATATGCTTAAAATTACAGACGCCTGGAATAATAACGAACAGGTTATATCTTTATTACTTGACCTCACAAAAGCTTTCGACTCTATAGATCACTCTATTTTACTTGAAAAATTATACTTTTATGGTATTAGAGGAAAGCCATTAGACTTAATATCTTCTTTCATTTCCGAAAGAAAGCAACGAGTTAAAATTAAAACAGAACGAACATATACATTTTCATCCTGGAAATTAATAGAAAAGGGTGTCCCACAGGGATCTGTAATAGGGCCTTTGTTATTTACTCTGTACATTAACGACTTACCAAAATGTACCAAAAATACAATGACACTTTTTGCAGATGATACAACAATAACCTATATACACAAAAACATAAATGATCTCTTAAATAATATTAACAATTCATTCATAAGTGTTTTGCAATGGTTTAATTCAAATGCACTACACATAAATATAACTAAAACACAAAGTATCAAATTTGGAGATTATGGAATAGCATTGAATTCATTTTATCTAAATAACAATACTATTAATATACAAAATCACGTCAAATTTCTCGGAATTACAATAGACAAACAATTAAACTGGAAACAACATATTAGTGAAATAAGTACAAAACTTTCAAAATTCTGCTACGTCCTAAAAACACTTCAAAATATAGTAAAAGAAGAAACTTTACTTGTTGTATATCACGCATACATTGAAAGCAATCTTAGATATGGTTTGATCTTCTGGGGAAATTCTGTTAACTGTATAAATTTATTTAAAATTCAAAAGCGTTGCATTCGCATCATTGCTAATGTAGGTATGAGAGAGAGTTGTATTGAACTCTTTAAAAAATTAAATATACTCACACTTACAGATCTGTATATCTACGAATGTGCAGTATTTTTAAAACAAAATAGTAATATTGCCAATATGTTTATAAATAATCATGATTATGACACACGATATAAAAACAAATTAAAACAAAATGCAACAAATTTAACGGTAATACAAAAAAACATTAACTATCTTATCAAAATATATAATCACATTCCTTCAGAAATAAAAATATTACCCCTAAAAAAATTCAAAATAATGCTGAAAGCTAAATTAGTTGTCGAGTGTCACTACACGATAGACGAATTTTTTTCTAATAATAATTAATTTATACTGTAAAATTTATTACACTTCTACACTAAATAATGTTCTTATTATTTTCTTGTTGTTTGTTTTCAAATTGAATTATATATATTTTTTTTTCTTGTGACTGTTTCTATGTACTTTTTTGTATATTCTATGGAAATAAAAATTCTATTCTATTCTATTCTAAGATCTTTTATAAGTTTTTGTAAATTTTGAAATATAAAACGAATGGTATTTTATATCGAAAAATCGCAAGAGGCACAATAATATGTTTTTATTAAGGGGATTCCAAATCATATTTGATATTAGGGATTCGATAATTAGTACCCGAGATATAAATTATTTTTAAATTTGAATGGCTGCCATTTTGAAATACATGAAGAAATTCCGTTATAACTAACGAACTTTACAAGATCGATTTTTTCTACCAAGTTTCAAAAAGATCGGAAGAATACCTGAAAGCCTAGAGAGAGAGAGAGTCCACAAATTGAAAATAATTATAATAATAATAAATATGTTTTAGAATCGTCTCCAAAAAACCAAATTATTGTATCTCTTCTGATTTTTCGATATAAAGTACCGTTTGGTTGATATTTTAAAATTTACAAAAAATTATAACAGAACTTAGGGTCCCGAGTTCGATTCCCAATATATTTGATGTTTGTTTATTATGTAGAGTAAAAAGTTAATGAACAATAAAAGCTAAATAAAATTCGTGTTATAATTATGCACACGGTTTATGTACCTATTTCTTATTTTATGAATTATTAAAAAAAAGCGCTGATATTTTTTTTCTTTTTGGTCTTAAAATGTTCCTTAAATACTAAATAATTGAATTGTACAAAAAAAAAGATCAGAAGTTATCAATTTTTTTTTGTTGTGCACTTGTTTAATAAATGTACTGAATTATAAATATTTGTTGATATTTGATTACTGTCGTAATGAATCATAATCTATAGAGGCTTAGCTATAAAACAGCTTAATTTGATGACAGTTAGCCAATGAGTGCCGAAATGGTGGATATTTAAACTAATTATTAGTGTAATCTATTTATTAATTATTATTATAGCATAATTAAGCATAAGCTTTACATTACTTCAAATTTGACGATTCTTTATTTTATAACTAATTATAATTATACTAATCATTCTGTAATCATTAGAATCATCACTGGGTGTCCATTACTGGTTTTATATTGTCCATTACTGGATAAAAGATATAAACAAAATAAAAGGTTTTAATTTAAAAAAAAGAGTTACTTGTTTTATTAGTAACATGAATTCATGAGAATTAAAAAAAAATAAGCCCATAAATCTTAAAAAGTAGTATACCTCGCTCTTAAAGCGTTCAAGTTGGTGCCAGTATTCATAGAACTTATTTTACTAATTAACTTTTAATATTAAATATCAACCAATAATTAAATCATGTGTTTAGTTAAATAATAATAATAAAAAATATTATTTATGGGGTAATATAATATTTATACATAGGCACTACCAATGTTGTCCAAAGCAACAAAAATACAATTATTAATATCTTGTATTTTTTAATTACAGACATGATGACAGCCAGTGCTTGAATTGGAGCGCTGATAAATATAGCGTTTTCTATAATTATATTATTTTTATATTAAGAGTTGAGTATCTATTTTTATCCACTACTAAAATTTCCCCGCGGCTTCATCAGCAATTTATACCATTGATTATCGAACCATTATAAAACCCGAATTGTATTTTTTTAATACGTACCTGACCTAATTATTGTTGGTTTGATTACATTAATATCACAACTTATTTTTATTTTTATTATAAAATATCATTACGGGCTTGTGTAAATCGTTTATATCTTTCGAACAGTGAAACTCTTATCAAAATCGGTTCAGTAGTTTTCGTGTCAATAAATAACACTCTGTACAATGCTTTCAAAATAATTTCAATATCTTGAAAACCGTTTGATTTATGAGCAATCAAAGTTGTCAGTAACATAAAGTTTTACTGAAAATTCTTCCCATTTTTAGACGACCGATATAAATATCTTTATTTATTCTATCAACTACTATAATTTTAATTGAAAATTCGATGAAATTCGTATTAAATACAGCGGTTAAACGAAACTCTTCATTTTTTGCGTAGTTTCCAAAATCGACGTTATGATGTGATTTTTTCGCGTGCTCTATTTTAACAACTATTAATACTATGTAATTTAAAAAAAAACATTTTATTCAGAATTTAATCAGCTTAATATTTGTAGTAACTAATATTATCCTAAAATTAACCGTTCTCGAGTTTTTTTTGAAATAAGTGATTATCGAGAGCTTTGTGAGCCTCTAGAAAGTTATGCGCTCCCCTTTGAAGGGGGGGGGGGGGGAAGTTACTGTCATGTTCTATACATCGAAATCTATTAATTTCTCGAAAAAACGTACTCCGTCATTTTTTTCTAGCGCCATCCCTATACGAAATTGTCTAGCGACTGGACTATAAATCCATTTCTATTTAACAAGGGGAACGGCGAATCCCACATTTTCCCCCTGATACAAACTCTATTTTTGATATACAATTTATGTATAACCATATGTATCGAATAAATTGAGTTAATTATTTAGTATGGCAGTATAGCTAGAGTATTTATAAAATAGTGTGTGTAGGTACATAAATAGAGCAAACATTTAACAAGGTAGGTTAAGAGATCTAAAATTGCTTCCTGGTGTTGAGATAATGGGTCTTGATATGCTCAAATTACGTTTGTCGACTGTTAGCAGACGACATGGTTAAACATATGATTGTATCGTTTGAAAAATTCTAAATCATTGCACTGTGATGAAACAATACTGTTTGTTGTTACAAATATATTTGTTTGTTTATTTTTATATTAAATGTGTTTATTTATTAGAGGTTTGGTCATTGATTTTTTTTTTTTTAATATAAACATATTTCTTTAAAATATTATATTTCAGACGTTTCGACCTTTGTTAGTCTTCATCAGTGTAATGTAATGTTTTTATAAAATGTGATTACATATAGAGCAAAATTAAAACTAGTTTATAACTTAAATTTCTAATTAATCATTATTAAAATAAATAAAAAATATAATATAAAATAAACATTAGCCTATTTAGTAGTAATTGACATAATGAATTGAATTTATTAATTTATAATTAACATGTAATTAAAAATATATTGTTTTAACATCAAGCATATAAAGATAATTAAATTTATAGTTAAAAGAATAAAATAAACATAGTTTTGGTGACTTTACCTTATCCAAAAATGCGAAAGTAACTCTGTCTGTCTATATGTTTGTTACCTTTTTACGGCTAAACCATTGAATCGATCTTGATGAAATTTAACAGGGAGATACACAGGTAGTAAAGTGACTTGGGCCAAGAAAATCTTGTTTTAAATATAACGAAAATATTATTTTCTTAATATAAGAATATATTCTAAATCCAAGTATATTATTGTTTTCGTCCAACTATATTGCTTTTAAGAGAAACAATAATTTTCTGGATTAAGAGTATATTCTTATATTAAGAAAATATTGTTTTAGTTATATATGTATAAAACAAGGTTTTCTTGGTCCAAGTAAACTTTTTTACCCGTGTAGCTTGAATCTTGAGGAAGGACATAGGCTACTTTGAATCCCAAAAAAATTATTAGATAAAAAAATATAAATTTCACGCGGATGAAGTCGCGGGTAACAGCTAGTAGGTATTTCATAAAACTCTTTGCCGATAGATGGAAAAACCAGTCTATCTGATATTTTAAAGTAATTAATCTATAATAATAGTATATGTAATGTATGTAGTTTCAAATTTTTAATTCTATTTAAATATTTGTGATATTATAACAAACAAACAAAAATTGTGAACGTTATATAAAAAACCAACATACATTTCAAATAAAAATTATGTTATAAGAAAAACATGCAACAAATTAGTTGGATGAAACGTAAAGTATTTTTAGAAATAACGAGCTAATAAAAATTATTTTATGATATTAAATAAATAAAAACAAATTCAGAAAAAATAGTGGATAAAAAAATACTTTATTCACATTGAAAAATCTCATGTCGGTTGCTCATATGTCAGCAGAATCACCGAAATTCAATACCGGCAGAGTTAAATTTAAGAAAAGAAAAAAGCTCAACAGACATTTCTCTCTGGAAAGGATTCGTTGATTTTTCCAGCACGCATACCTATTTTCTTGACAAGAAATGTGTGTGCTTATAAATGTTCGTTGAAAAGGAGTTCTTTTCTAGAAACTTGATGATAAAAAATACATATCGTTTTTTTACAAAAAAAAGTACCTATCCTATACAGAGCCACACATTTCATTAAAAGTAGGAAACTTTTTCAACCATTTTGTGTTTGTGTGCTACGATGGATTAAATTATGAAGGTAAATAATACATGTTAACCCTTTTCGATGAGTTTTTTTGTGGGTGGAAAGGTCGTTTTCTTATTGACTCTTTTTGCTTACCCTAGTTTTTATTGTAAAGACATTTTTCATGTTTGATAGGATTCGGAAAAAATAAATATCCCGGGTTACCTTTTCTCTTAAAAAACTGTTTATTTTAAATAAATATACTGCTGTGACCACCACATGACTTTTTTGTACAGTTTATATATAAAAAAAACTACGTTATATCGAAATAATGGGTAGAAAGTTAGAACATTCATATTAACCTTTGTTTGACACACAGGGGAACAATCAACACCACGTTTGTTCTATGTTAATTTAAAGTAACCAAATCTAATCTAATCTTCCAATTTTTTTAACATACTTTCTTTTAATATTTTACTATATCACTTATACAGTCTTCAAAAGAAACTTTTCAAAAGCCTGTAAAAAAATTCTCAAGTAGAAATATTTAATATTTTATTTTTTATGATGATTTTTGTCGATGGGGTACAAAAAACCCTAATGTGTCAAGTATGCTATTCTAGAGAAGTGTGTCAAACAAAGGTTAAGCAGACATTTTTAGGGTAAAGTCCGGGACATATCTGATCTGCCCTAGAGATACTCCAATGCATGCAATTTGCTGAAAAGTTAATTATGTGTTATTTTTTAGGAAGCATAAAAAATAAAATTTTAATTGATATATGAACATTATGCAATAATATGAAGTATATTAGGTAAATGCACCAATTATGGCCGCTATAAGAGCAAGTTTCCGGGTTTTTTTTTATTAATGAGAAAATTTTGATATAAAACAAGGGTGTGAAATTTTAATTTGACAGATCATATTATTGAATATTTGTATTGTAATATATATCATGTCTATTATAATAAATAAAATAAAATAGTGCTAATAACTAAAAGCTTGTTTTTTGTAATTCTGATGAACTCATGTTACTAATAAAATAAGTAACTTTTTATTTAATCAATTTAATTACAAAAGTCCGCAAATATAGTTTGTTTTTTAAATTATAGCCTTTGATTTTGTTCATGTTTTTTCTCCGTAATGGCGAAGGTAAAACCAGTAATGAGCACGTAGTGATGGACACTTGTTAATGATTGCAAAATGATAAGTACTACGACACAAAAGATATAAAATAAAGAATCGTCAAATTTGAAACAATGTAAAGCAGTGTTGCTATGATAATATAAAATAAATATAACTTCAATAGATCTTAAATCCGGACCTGATCGTGTTTTTCTTTCTGAGATCCGGGTTACTTCCCGAGGCGGAATTATAAAAGTCCCGATAAAGTAAACCAAATGAGGAACCTTAAAGATTTATTTTTTAAAAGGGGAAAGGAATCTTAAAATTTGTTTATTTTGACACGTTTATCTGTATAATTACTTACTTATATTATAAAGGTGAATTTAAGGAAATATACTCTTCTATTAAAATTGAAATACACATGTACAAATTCAGTAGCAGGGGGGTTATTTTATAGAAATTTTAAACTGTAAAAATGACCTTTTTTGCACTGCACAAAATTACTTTTATAACTGCACAAAATTACTTTTATAACTGCACATTTCATAGATGTAAAAAATGTTCTAAACTAACAGCACAAAATTATAAATTTTTATAAATTACATAAATGGTCATAAAAACGCAAGGGTTATTTTAAGAAAATTTTACAACTGCACATTTTCCTTAGTTTTTTTTTTTGCTTTGTACTTGTAATTTTTCAACTAGATGATTTTTTTTGTAGTATATTTATGTTTCAATTACAATGACCTTTTTTTTACTTTCTACTTGTACTTTTTCAACTAGATGTACCTTTTTATAGTATATTTATGTTTTATTGTTAGTATGACCTTTTTTCCTTTTTTTGCTCTACATTTATAATTTTCAACTATACAAATTGACTATTACAACTGCACTTTTCCTTATTAGAACTGCAGAAAGAAGCTACAACTAGACACTAAAATAACCCCTGTTAAAACGCGGGCGAAGCCACAGAAAGATCGTTAATAAAATATAAAATAACAAAAATAACCTTTTCATCCTTATAAAACTTATACCCATAAATAAAACCCTAAATAAATACATCATAGTATGAAAAAAACTAGAAAAAAACCGCTGTGTTAATAAATATTACTTATAACGTTAACAATATAAACGTGATGATAGAAATGGATCCTGTTTAGACGTTGTAGTTTTTTTTATATAAATTACTCTAGGATCAGGATAAATCATGAATAAATCCAAATATATGATGTGCACCATGTAAAGGCCAAAGTGAGTCAAAAACCTAGAAGACAAATTGCCCATTGTTGGCACGACCATTTTATGACGTCACTGATATATTGTATGAAGATGACATACTTCTTATTTTCCTTTTAACAATGATGTGAATTTTTATTTGAGATTAAGTGGGTTATATCTGATTTATTACAAACTTTTTTTTTAATACGACGAATACTATCTTATTAGGTTAGGTTTTATGTGTGTCTGTCTGTGTGTATTTGTAAATTTTTAAAGAAAATTATCTGTGGAAGTTAATTTAAGTTATTTTATCAGGGCTTCGAACCGGAATTGAACCGAAAACTGGAAAAACCGTTATTATTTGCCGGAACGAAAACCGGAACAGAACCGAAATAAAAATAACGGTTTTTTCGGTTCAGTACATATTAAAATACGTACGTTAACATGATCTTATTTCCCACTTCAATTGTCGTTCGGACTAACATACAATATAGGTATATATTCTAAATATATATTCTAAATGATGGTAGAAAAAAAAATTTTATTACAAATAATTTTTTTTTAAATTAATCACTCGGAGCTAAACCGAAAACCGCAAAAACCGTTATTTTTTGCGGAACGAAAACCGGAACCGAACCGAAATATATTTTTTTACTCGAACCGGAACGAAAACCGAAACTAAAAAAATAACGGTGCGAAACCCTGTATTTTATAGTTTCTGTGTGAATAATATTTTATCATTTTTAAAGAGTCTAACTTATATGAAGAACAAGCGCATTGGATCTGGTGTTATCCGGGGATATTAATTCAATTAAACATAAAGTAATTATGCCCACCCAAACATTTTAAATTGAGTAGGTATACTCAGCTATCTTTATTTTAATATAATTTTAATTAGACCGAAGATGCCATTTTGTTTTTATTTAAAAATTACTTATGTCAAGAAATTGAATTTGTAGAGGATAAAATTATCTTAAAAATAAATATTTTTGTTTTATTCTGCAATTAATAGATTATGAAAAAAAATAACATGCAAAACAGGCAATAAAATACAATAAGTTTTTCTTAGTACAGCCCCTATAGCTACAATTTAAAGTGAAAATCAGTTTTGAACTCGTGAATAGCTTCCCAATAGTGTTTAGTTAAACTGTGAATTTTTTTGATTTTTTTATCAACTGTTGAATACCGATATTAAATTTTATAGAAAATCGATGCAAATTGCGATATTTTCAAAAAACTACATTTTGGTCTCGAGTTTTCAACAGGGCTTCGAACCGGAAAAACCGTTATTTTTTGTTGAAACGAAAATCGGAACAGAACCGAAATAAAAATATCGGTTTTTACGGTTCAGTACATGTTAAA
Source organism: Sialis fuliginosa (assembly GCA_961205875.1). NCBI lineage: Eukaryota > Metazoa > Arthropoda > Insecta > Megaloptera > Sialidae > Sialis > Sialis fuliginosa. Next base: position 3,448,466 of record OY540817.1, read on the forward strand.
ATACGCGCGTTAACATGATCTTATTTCCCACTTCAATTGTCGTTCGGGCTATTAAGTACCATAAAATGGTAAATTATGGTAGAAAAAAAATTTTTAATACAAATAATTTTTTTTTAACTTATCACTCGGAGCTGAACCGAAAACCGAAAAAACTGTTATTTTTTTCGGAACGAAAATCGGAACCGAACCGAAATATATTTTTTTACTCGAACCGGAACGAAAACCAAAACTAAAAAAATAACGGTTCGAAGCCCTGCTTTTGAACGACCCTCACTCCTGAACTAGTTTTATTTAGCTATAAACCGGAGTATCATTCTTATGGGAAATTTTCTTATCTGTAAAAGTGACTGTTAATTTTTGCTCTATCTTACATCATTTTCATTACTGTATCGACGATTTAAGCATAACCAGCACTCAATTTTTTTGTTTTTATTTTTCTAATGTATTTCTTGGGGGGCCTATAGCCTTGTATTTTTGATGTTTTATCAAGAGCATCATTTTACATCGATTGACGCTAAAATAATCGAGACGAATATTAATTCCATTTGTCACCTATAGGAAATTTCTAATTTGAATAGACTAAAAAGGCCTCGAAAAGTTGAAGACCAAAAAGAGGTGAAAAACAAAAAAAATTTTTTTTTCAATTGTGCCTCGTTTTTCATTCGCGCCTTGGACCTCAAAATGTATAAGTACAGTCCTGGATATACTTACATAAATGTCTTATGATTTTATTATTTAGATAGGATGATAGTTAAACAATCTTTATTTATTTTCAATATATTATATTTTCTTTAAATCAAATACCTTCCCTTTTATGTTTTGATTGATTCGATTATGAAATATGATTTCAAAGTTAAAAGGCATTTTATCGGAGTGTTTTCATATCAGTGTAAATAATACAAATTCCATCCATGTACATGCATTATTGATGTTGAAAAGTTAGTAGGGGAGATACGCATTGAAACAGACAGTTCATGAAACGGACAATGTCTGTTCCATCGAAACTATCCGAACGAATTAATTCAAATTTTGTTATTAGTATTACTAAGCTCTATAGACTACACCTTTTTATCATAGAAGGCCACATTTAAATTTTAAAATAATAAGCAGGCCGCATACTGTCTTTCTTGAAGTAGTCTTCGTCGTGAAATATATCCCCACTAGGAAGTTCATATTAAATATCTTCAGAATATACGCGCAATAGCCAATTTTAATTTACGTTTAATTATTGTAGATTATTTGTTTTTTTATTTTTATTTTTGTCTCTTGGCAGAATAAAATTAAAAATAAATTGAGAAGAAAAATTATATATTATAAATAATTGAAATATTTACCGGCCACAATGATGTATTGAAAAGGCCGCATGTGGTGATAGAAACATGTCTGCAATGTTCAATAAGCGTTACCTTTTTGGGTTATTATACCTCAGAAGGAAGTATATATAAATTACAAATATTAAAAAAGGCAGTATTGGGTACAACCTCTGTAGACTGTAAGGTACTTATCCGATTGTCGAGTTCAATGCCGGCAGCATTTGACGGTGCCGGTGTCGTCACCGGCAAATTAGCCGAGCCGGTGACGTGGAAAAGCTCTGATTTGATTACATTGTAACCGGTACTGGCACCGGCACCGGTTTTGCCGGTGTGTGGAAAAACGCCCTAAGGCCGCAGGTTCCCCATCTCGACTACACCATAAAGATTCGTCGTAAAAAAACTAAAAAAAATCTTTTTTTTTAAGATTCCAAAGGTGAGATATTACATTTACTGTATTTCCGATGTTTTGTGTAATATTGCATATTAGTCGCGTCAATGAATACATAAAACAATGAAAACATAAAACTAAGTCCTCAAGAACAGCTCCGATTTTGATGATTTTTTTTTTTTTTAGTTTTGTTATTTTATATTATTTAAAATCAGAAACCTTTTGGAGCGGGGACCCCCGGGAAATACACACAAAAAAATAAAAACAAAAAAATTGACAGCCGCTTATGTTTAAATCATCGATGCAGCGAAAACGATGTGAGCTAGAGTAAAACTGAATAGGATCCATTTGATAGAGAATGAAATTTCCTATAAAAAATAATAAAATTCATATCTCAAAAGTTAATAGTTTTTGAGTGATGGTCGTCGAAAATCTCATGACTAAAATGTAATTTTTGAAAAATGTCGCTTTATTCCCGATCAGCTGTAAAAAGGAATATTGCTATTTAACGATTAATAAAAAAATTCAAAAAATTCACTGTTTAACTAGATACTATAGGAAAGTTATTTATGGGTTCAAAAATGGTTTCCACTTTGAATTGTAACTATAGGAGCTACATCAAGAGATTTTTTTGTAATTTTTTGGTATTACGTATTTTAGAAACTATCCAACGTAGAATAAAAAAATATAATGCATTTTATAGGTGATTTTATTCTCTGTAAATTGAATCTCTTGATATGCAGATGTAAGTTTGCCCACAATGTTTAAATAAACACAAAATAATGATTATTTTTTAATAGGAAATTTCATTCTCTATCAAATGGATCCTATTCAGTTTTGCTCTAGCTCACATCGTTTTCGCTGCATCGATGATTTAAACATAAGCGGCTGTCAATTTTTTTGTTTTTATTTTTTTGTGTGTATTTCCCGGGGGTCCCCGCTCCAAAAGATTTCTGATTTTAAATAATATAAAATAAAAAAAAAAACTAAAAAAAAAATCATCAAAATCGGAGCTGTTCTTGAGGACTTCGAGCCAAAATGCTTCGTTGACGCGACTATATATTTGACTCAAACATTCATGGTGAGTTACTTTTCAAATCTTATTTCATTGTAGTTGAAATTAGTCAAATAATTTTAAAGGTTACTTACGCATTGAATAGGACAGATGTTCGTGTATTGAAACGGACGTTTATTTAAATACTAATGTTGATTGTAAAAATTAAATAGTAATGTTGACTGGCTAAAATGTCTTAAATGCAATAAATAGGCTCATGTTAAAGGATTGTGGAATTTATTTTGCAATAATTTTAATTAAATAAACAAATAAGACTTGATGAAACAAAATTGTAGATTTAGGGCTGATCCAGACTATTGTGCTGCTATGCGTTAGATGCTTCATTCGCTTGGGTCAAAATGGAGTTAACTCCAGAAGCTGACTCTTTTTTTTGGGCTTAGAATTTAGTTAGTACACTCGTTACTGCGTTCTTTATTGAAATAAACCAATTTTCTTAAAAATTGTTCTTATTCAATGCTTTCTTACTTTAAAAAGAAAATAATTTTCAACTATTTGGGCCAAAAAGGAGTTAACTCCAGAATAAAATTGACTCTAGAATTGCGAATTTGACGAATTTCTCAATGGAATTTGGCCAAAACATGAAGTGGTAGGTGACAAATAATAATTGGATGAAGACAAAGGCGATTTAAATACATTCTCCATTTTTTTAACAGTGTTTTCTATTTTCCCACAGATTATAAAAACTGGAGTTAACTCCTTGTTGCTGCAAACCCTTCAATTGAAGAAACTTAATTTATTAGAGATATGTATAACGTAGTTGATTTTTTATAATGCTTATTGTTTTAATAAAAACTTGCGTCAATCTCAAATGTCCGTTTCATTTGCGTATCTCCCCTATATAGTTTATTATACCACAGAGTCATGTTTCCTAACTGAGACGTTCATAAGAAAATACTTATTTTTAAAACCACTTGTTTATTCTCTCTCGATTATAAATAGAAAATACTGCAAAACTATTTCAGAATTAAAATAAAATCTTTTAAATATGGTTAGTTTCTATTTCTTTTAAACACATGTTTTTCTATCTTCGTCGATTTTATTTTTGCTATAAGTTATATTGCTTCCTCGCCATATCTGAAACATAAAAGAAGTTTTGTGATCGTTTTTCAAAGGTAAAAAAATAGTTGTTCTCCGATATCAAAATTTTCATTTGATCTTTCCTTTTCAGGTCAAGAAAAGCACTTTTTTATCCTTAGTCTGTTTGTCTTTGTGTGTGTACACGTGTCTGTCTGTTCCCTGTATCCTTGTCATATGCATAACTGATGAGCCACTGAACATATAATAATGAAATTTGGTTTGTTAGGCGGCTATTACAACACTATCAAATAAATATGTCAAAGGTCTTTGACAAAGATTTGATCATATTTCTTTGATAAAATACGAGATTTTATTTTATTACACTACATAAAATATTTGATAATATTTTTTCAATATTATCTATGGATATTTTCTTCTTTTTTGGTGCCTTTTGAATATCAGTGCGTGGATGTTCGTCAATTGACGTGATCGAGGTTTGAATTTACAACCGTGTATTGTGGTTTTTATAATCAATAAGAAGATTATCATATAATTCTGGATTTTGTTGATATTCATATATTAATAACTAGCTGCTACCCACGGCTTCGCTCGCGTGGATTTCGAAACTAATTACAACCCTCCATACGTGACATGGGCTGAAATATTTAATTTTTCCTTTATTTGTTTTTTATTGATTATACAAAATCGTAAATATATCGGCTCCTATGCAAGATAGTTATAACCTACAGTATAAAACATCGAAAAGAGTATCTGTGCCTAGTTTCATTCGAGTGAATACAAAAAAAAAATGTTTTTCTCATACAAAATTTTTCACCCCCTTGCCACCCTCTTTAAGGGTTTAATTTTGGAAAATGTTAAAATACGTGTTTCATTGTTTGTATTGAAGAGTATTTATTTTATGTTTTAAGTAAATCTGACCAAAAAATATTTTTTCCATACAAACTTTTACACCCTCTTACCCCATTTAAGGGTTTAATTTTTGAAAATGCTGAAATATGTGTTTCATTATTTGTATTGAAGAGTATTTATTTTAAGTTTCAAGTAAATCTAACAAAAAAATATTTTTCCTATACAAACTTATCCACCCCCTTGCACCCCCTTAAGGAGTTAATTTTGGAAAAGCTTGAAATACGTGATTCATTGTTTGTATTGAAGAGTATTTTTAGTTTAAGTTTCAAGTAAATCCGACCAAAAAATATTTTTCCCATACAAACTTTTACACCATCTTTACACCCTTAGGGGTTGATTATCGAAAAATCCTTTCTTACTGTGTGGTTACGTCATAAAAGGAAGACACCCTTAAAATTTCACGTTTCTAGGACCAAAAAATATTTTTTCCATACAAACTTTTACACCCTCTTTTACCCCCTTAGGGGTTGATTATCGAAAAATCCTTTCTTAGTGGGTGGTTACATCATAAAAGGAAGACACTCCTAAAATTTCACATTTCTAGGACCAGGGGTTTCGGCTGGGCGATGATGAATCAGTCAGGACATGTTATTATATGTATATAGATTATGTAACTGTAACTGTCAGCGATAACTTGGTAGTCGCCATTTTGTTTTTGACGTCGAAAAACTTTGATCAAATATTATATAAGAGACTGTCATTAACTATGATCATAGAAATATGAAGGTAAATATTATAAAAGTTGACTTATTACATTTTCATATTTCTTTGATCAAAGAAATTTTATCATATTTCTTTGATAGTGTAATAGCCGCCTTAGTAAGGGTGACATCCTAAAATAGTTATTTTTTTGGATTCTTTTTTATGAAACATTCAATTTTCTATAAAAGTTACCACATGTTTTGTAGTAAAAAAAACTTTTACGAAGATTTATCTCCATTTGCTTTAAAATACCATCATTTTTTCAATCACTTTGATATATTAATTTTGATAGAAATTGTTAAAAAACAAAAAAAGAATAAGGCACGTAGGGGAGAGTGGTACAAAACGATCCCTCAGGGTAAAACGATTACTTTGTGTTTTACCGACTTTAGCAGTGCATTTCTAGTAGTTTGAGTGAAAATCGTCTTCGTCGCGACTAGTTTAACATTCTGTCAAAGTGTCATGGCGTTGTGAGCGCCACGGAATATTTTATTGAAACGAAATGAAAACAAGCTTTGGGGTGGGGTGAGACCCTTTAGGTTCACACAATCAACTTCCCAACACGGTATGATTATAAATACTTGAATACTGATTATTTATTATTTCCATATAGTTTATGCGAATATTTTTTTAATATGTATATGAAAAATTTTAATGGAATTGGTCAGAAATAAAACTCACCTTTGTATTATGAATATTAGTTTTCTAATATCTTAATGTTAATAATATAACACACACTTTTAGAATAACTAATTTGACAATTTGAATTAAATTGCATTTGTTTTTATAATAATTAATCTGACATTTTAAATTTAATTGCATTTGTTTCCAAGGCAACATGAATTGTAGACTAATTTATTAGTATTTAAAATTCAAATTTTGAGGGTGGTTTTCGTCTTTCACCCCTTCTATGGCTGTTTAGGCACGTAGAATAAAAAAAATACTGAAATACATTTTTCATTATTTGTACTGTAGAATAGTTATGCTTAAGTTTCAAGTAAAACCGACCAAAAAAAAAAAAAATTGCACCCCTTTTTTATCCCCTTAGTGGTTGAATTTCAAAAAATCCTTTCTTTCAAGACAATGCATTTTATGAGGTAGGTACACTTAGCAACACTTATTTTAAGTCGCTGATTGTACTTATCGCACATACGTCAAGGTTATCATATGCAGTGACGGATTTAGGCATGGGCAACATGGGCTGCTGCCCAGGGCGGCAGATTCTGGGAGAATACAACTTTTTAGTTTAATACACAACACTCAAAAAAAAAAAAATAGGAAGACAAAAAATTGCCTGCATTGAAAGTATAAAAGTAGCGTGACTAAAAAAAAAAGGTCCTCAAGTTTTTATTTTCCTAATGTAACCTTTTATTTAATAAAATTAGGAATTTCAATTGACATGACAAAAAAAAGGGTCCTCAGTTTTTAATTTATATTATATTCTGGCCTGCAGCCCTTAGTAAATTGGATTTATGCTATGTAGCCCAGAAAGTTCAAAAGGTTGGACATAGGGTTTGCAATCCCGCAATGCGGGATCCCGCATTCCCGCGGGATCCCGCACGTTTTGGAGATCTGCGGATCCCGCACTAAAAGTGCTGGATCCGCGCGGAATTTTTGAACATTGAATTTGTAGGTCGCGTGCGTTTTGAATACTTTTAAAGCGTAAATATGAATAAAAAAAGGTAACAATTTTGAAAAAAAAAAAATTAAGGTTGAGATGACTGAATATGAAACTAGTGAAGTAAATTATATCTCTTGTTCACAATTAGTTAAGTGGTTACACTGAGTACGACTCAGGCGACGAAAGAAGCTCGAACAGCCCCCAGATTACAAAAAAAAAAACATAAAAAATACAAAAATTTAGAAGAAGAATAGCAGATTAAATAAAAGTTAACCACAAAAATTTAATACACAAAATTCGATCTACACGATATTTTTTTAACAGTATTATCCCTAAAATACAACCGTAAATAATGATATTTAGTGGTTTAGTTTTACGTGACATACCGTATATACTAGGGTGTTTTTTTTTTATTTATTTTTTTTTTCGGTCCCGCTAGCCTATGTTTTAGCTTTGGATCAAAAGTTAATTGTCACAAAATTTCAGACTCATAGATCAAACCTGTGGACGGCGCGGCGCAAACCGAGTCATTTTCCCATTTGATTAACATGGGAAAAATTACTTTTTTACTTATGCGTGAATATCTCGTTGAAAAATTTATTTATTTTAATTTCTTACAGCAGCATATCATAGAGAATTAAATTTCTTACAAAAAGATCCCAAGTGCTCAAATCATAGATCGAATATTTTTAAAGATATGTTCGTTTAAACATTATCATAAAAAGTAAAATCCAATTTTTATGATAATTTTTAAACAAACATTTCTTAAAATTTATTGGATTTATGAATTGAGCACTTAATTCTCTACAAAATATTCCCTTGAGAAATTTTCAAAAAAAATTGTTTTCAACGAGATATTCACGTGTAAGTAAAAAAGTAATTTTTCCCATGTTAATCAAATGGGAAAAAGACTCGGTTTGCGCCATTCACAGGTTTGACCTATGAGTTTGAAATTTTGAGACAATTAACTTTTTTTTTGTTAACTAAATAATAGTGACTTTAAGTATGAATAACAAAATTTTTGGAAAAACTGCGGGATCCCGCGGGATTTGAGGATTTCCCGCAAAATTCCCGCGGGAAAAAAAAGTCTGCGGGATTGCAAACCCTAGTTGGACACCTATGTTTGACAATATTCTACATTACTTTAAACACATTTATCACTTTTCAGTTCATATGGTAATTCTGAAACTTATATCAAGAATAGATTATATTTTCCCTTGGTAGAGGGGCGGCAATTTTTTTTGCCTAGGGCGGCATTTAAGTATACTGGAAATACTCTTAAAACTACTTTAAATATGATTTTTCAAATGTTTCAACGTGTATTGATGATAAATTGTTCAAGAAAAAACAATAATAGCATCAGTGGCGTAGATAGGGGTGGGGGGGTGATTAAGATGATCAATCACCCCCCATGAGTTTAGTTCATGAGAATTTTTTTTTTTAATTCTCAAGTAGGAACAAAATAGTAGAAATAAATAGGAAAAATTTGGGAAATTAAGAGTAAAAAAAAAGGTCTTCAGTTATTTTGAAATACAGATTACATGAAAAAAAAAGTCATTTCATCATTTTCATATATTTTAGAGCCACCACTTGTCATATCGCGCCCCATCGCAAAAAGCTATCTACGCCACTGAATATCATTATTCGCATACAGTACCTACCTATATTTATACCTATACAGCTTGAACTTATTCAATTAAAATAATTTCATTTGATCTATCATTCCATAAATTGGTTCTTTCTATGAGCTGAAAAATAAAAAAAAACATCAGTAACTTGTAAAATACACGTAGCCTATATATTTAATATTCACGTCTTATCCTCAGTCTTTTAATTGTTTTAATTTCTAATTTTACTTTAAATTGAGAGTAGTTTCTTAATGTTGTAATTTAAAAACAGTTTTATTAACTTTTTAACGTAGATGATATTTTAAATAGCATGATCTATATATTTTATTATTTTGTTTATTTAGAATTTAGATCATTACCGTAAATGACATAAAAAAGACATTAGTGTTCGGTGCCATCACCCCCCCCCCCCCCCACACTTAAATTATTGAAAATTTTGAAAAAACGTGCAAGAACAAAAGTTGTTGCTTACATCGTGAGAAATATTTTTTGTCGAAATACTTTTTCTTTAAATTAAATAGTTCAGCAGTTGTAAGAATGTAAACAATCGCACTATAATTTTTCAATCCTGATAATTTTGGCTCATTCTACACCTAATTCTCAATCTTCATGATTTTTTTCAAATTTTTCTAAGCGATCCTTTTGGTGATAAGGGTGAATGACAGCAATTTTAAGCGTTTTTCTTGAAAATTAAAAAAAATGCATAAAAAATACATCATATTATATACTGTTGAATTTCACTGAATTTGTGCTTCAATAAGTTTTTATTTGACACCCTACAAACAATGCCCTTGATTTTTTTTCCATTTCTCAATTTACCTAGTGAAATTAATCCCCAGAATCAAAATTCAACTCTATATCAACGTCTATAATAATTGGGTACAATTTTCAACTGCCGTCATTTGAAATTCATGAAGGAATTCCGCTAACTAACGAACTTAACTGAGGTATTTACAAGATTGATTTTTCTACCAAGTTTCAAAAAGAACGGAAGAATACTTGAAAGGCTAGAGAGTCCACAAGAAAAATGCATTATAATAAAATTGAAAACAATTCATATCTCAGGTACTAATTATCGGATCGATAATATCAAATATGTTTTGAAATCCTCTCAATAAAAACAAATTATTGTATTTCTTGTGATTTTTCTATATAAAGTGCCGTTTGGTTGATATTTTAAAATTTACAAAAAAATAAAACAGATCTTGTAAAGTAAGGGTCCCGAGTTCGAATTCCAATAATTTTAAATTTTTTTATGTATTATGCAGAGTAAAAAAATAATAAAGAATAAATAATAGTAAAAAATCGCATTATAACCTGTACACAGTTTATGTATTTCTATGCCGTGTTTAGACCAAAAAAATAAAACAGCAACAACGTGTCTTTTTGACAAAAGTGCATTAAAGTCTATACATTTTTAAATACGATGTGTTTTCAAACACCGCGTTGCTGTTTTGTTTTCGTTGGTCTAAACACGGCGTTATTTTATGAATTATTAAAAAAGCGCCGAGGTGATTTATTTCTTTTTGGTTTTAAAATGTTCCTAAAATACTAAATAATTGAATTGTACAAAAAAAGATCAGAGGTTATCAATTTTTAAAATTTAAGTTGGCTTCCAGAGCACCGTGCCTTAAAATGTTCCTAAAATTTTAAACAATTGGACTGTATATACAGATCAGAGTTTCTTCGAGAGCACAGTGTTACATTACAGTGTTACTTACATGGGTATATCACAAAATATAATATATATAGTATGTATAGCAAAAAACATTATTAAAAATTATTTATTGATTATTATTTGAATTGTTTTAGCGCAGTCGGGATTTTAGTTTATAATTTTTTTATTTTTATTTTTAAATCAGAATTGGATTTATAGTAATCGCCTCTTCAAAAAACTGGTTTTGTAAATAATTGTTATTTGTATTGTATTACATGTAAGGAGATAACAACATATTATGTAGGTTTTACTCACATTTAAAATCAGCAATTAGCGATATCTAAATGTCAAACCAAATTTCATAATTTGTTTCATAATTTTGACATGCATTAACCTATATTTGATTTATGTATTGTTTTACTTTCAAATTAATACTTATATATGGATCTTTAAGCTAAAAGTTAAGTAAGTACTAAGTAATTTAAACAGATATCTCAGAACGACACATGTTTAGTGAAAATTTTATAGAATATTTTTTGTAGAGTTAATGCTCTACAAAAAATTGTAGAGCATTAAATTTACTATAATATAGGTCTACAACGTTTGTTGTAAAATATTCTTTTACAAAAATTTAACTCAATTTATTTTAAAAATCGTGTTTTGTTTTTTTAAATTGATTTACTTTGATATATTAACTGTCATTTTGACGTTTGCATTTTAGATTTAGATTGAAACTGTCAAAAAATTAAAAATATACGAAAAAATAATCCACACCGAATTATTTTTCTTAAGATGCACCATCTTAAGAAAAATTTCGAACTAATATTTTTTAATAAAATTGTATAAAAATTAAATGGTTAACCAATTCTAAGCAATTTATCTGAGCATCGGTTTTTATTTAAATTGTTCAATGATTAATTATCTTTGGTGAATTTAGCACGAAGAGGCACTGTGCATTTACTTGACAGATACAAGTCTTGAGGCTTCCGCGGTGATCTTGATATGGATCTTGGCTTCTGGGTGTAAGCCGTGTCGGTTTGGTTGTGTTATCGGCCAACGTTTCGTCACACATTGCAGTGGACATCTTTTCTTGGCAGATGTATTTTACCAATAAATGGCGCTAAGATAATTTAGAAAGTAAATATATACTTACATTGAAAGTTGACAAATGAAAATGCTATATGATGTTACCATTAATACGCTAACACGTTCAGTACACAAACAGTATGCTAGTCAGTAGTCCGTCTCTGAAATAACTAGTGTACACCATGGGCGCCGGAAGGGGGGGTGCAAGGAGGGGCACTTGCACCCCTCTGTCAAAAAAGAAAAAACAAATTAAGAAATACAATTTTTATTTTAAATTTCACTCTTTGAATAACAGTTTAAGTCGCCTTGATTGTTGTCCAAATATTAAATGTACCATTTTGACCTTATAATGTTATAATACTTGATGAAAAATACGTTTTATCAATAAATATGATGTGAATATAAGAGGTCTACACGCATAATAATATAATATTTTATAATATAAAATAACATACCTGGACTGGATGTCTTAATAGGTGTATCATCAATATCATCATCAGACTAATGATAATTGATATTATTTTTCTCAAAGGCTATAGCCAGGTAAGCATACAAAATCGACCTTTGCAATTTGGCTGATTTTTTTTTAGAAGTCACATTCTATGTAACTTTCAACCTTATACCATATATTAGCTTCCAAAAAAATATAGTTTTCGAAAAAAAAAATTTTTTTTGATTTTCACAGGCGAAGATGCGTTCCACAGATGCATATTAATATACCCACGTGATATGAATTTTAAATAAATTTAATTTTATATACCTAGATGCGCCCCCCTGAAAAAAAATCCTACCGGTACCCATGGTGTACACTAATATTTGTCAAGTTTAATATTCATCGCATGTGAATTACCGAGAAAAGAGCTCACACACACCTATAGGTACAGAGTGTGATGAAAGACCTTACCTCTAATTGTTCACTCAAACACTTGTACAATTCGGCTGCTCGAGAAATATAACGAGACAATCGAGTCAATGAATTCTTTATTTATAGAAACAGTTGTTATACAATGTTTGTCTAAACGCAGGAATTTTTTTGTTCTGTTGTTGGTAACTTTGTTTACCAGTGTTTTTTTGTGTGTGCGTGTTATTTATAAATTCTTGTTAATTTGGTCAATAGGGCTTCACGTCGATATGGAGACTTGATGTCTACAGATTAAAGTAATAATTGATATGGTGAATTAATTATAACTAAGGTCGACATTATTTTTATTTATACGAAGACCAAAGGTATATAGAATCTGTAGCACAAAAACTCAACCATGTAAGGTTTGACGATATTTTTCTAAAGTCATCGTTTACGTCAAACAATAGTATATCCCCCCTTTAAAATAAACTTCACTGTAAATTTTTTTATCACCGAGATATACTAGTTTGAAGACAATTTTAAAAATAAGAATGCAGGCTAGACACAATGGTGAATTGTATATATAATACTGCACACAAATACATATAAATAATAATAATAAAATAAATGCTACATTCATTTCTAACCATTTTATCGCGACAAAAAAATCGTACAACCAAACATAAAAATGCATATTACAGGCAATGGCTTATTTACGTTAAGTGCCGCCCTGGGCCAAAAAAATGCAGCCCTGGGTAAAAAATAATTGCCACCCTGGGCAAAAAATAATTGCCGCCCTTTTACCAAGGGAAAATATAATTTACTTTTGACAGTCAGAATTCCTATATGAACTGAAAAGTGAGAATTTTTACAAATAATGGAAAATATAATATAAATTAAAAACTGATGACCCTTTTTTTTTTTTTGGTCACGTCGATTGAAATTTCTGATTTTATGAACTAAAAACTTTGGAAAATAGAGAAATAAAAACTTGAAGACCTTTTTTTTAATCGCGTTTTTTTTAAATATACTATATTAAATTAAAATCTACCGCCCCTCTCAGCCTACCGCCCTAGGCCATGGTCCCATGGTAAATACGCCTCTGATTACAGGAGAAAAAAAAGTACTTTTTGTTACCCATGAAAACATTTACATTACTTGCGTAGGTACTAATAAATTCAATAGGATATTTCGAAAACCTAACATGATAGATCAATTTGGGCAAGAGATTTTGTTTCAGCACCCCAAAAACCTTCAGAAATTCCTATTCAGGTCTTTGTACCAAAAAAAGTGTTTTTTTTTTGTTTCCCAGAGTAATTATTTACACAATTTACATGTTGTAGATCTTGGTTTCTGGGTATAAGCCGCGTACACCCAGAAGCCAAGATCCATATTAAGATCACCGCGGATTTACTTGTTATTTGGTTTCTATACTATTCATATAAAATAATTTATGCTGTCTTTATTGTAATACGAGTATATGTAATATTTATAATTTTATTTATATTTTATTTTGATTATAAATCATTCTTCAGTTGATTATTAGGTTATAATTAAATATAAATTGGTTAAATTAAGTAAGTATTAATTGTTAATATTTAAAAAATATTATTTACTGAAAAACTTTTAATAAACAGTGGATATTTTATCTATTTTTTTGTAATATTCCTTTCAATTTAAAAATAAAACTCGTAGTAATTTTTTTATTGATTGAATATTGTACATATTTTTACAAACGAAATAAAATTTATTTTCATATAAAATACTGAAAAATCATCACTTCAATACGACTGACAGCAAGCAGACATTTTTATGGTGATTTAAATATTTAAAAATTCTAAACACATACCAATATATTTTTCGTTGTACAATTTTATTATTTTATACGTGCATGCATATTTTTGTTATACATATATGAAGGAAAATATTTCTATCTATAATACATTGTATTCCGTACCATTCCATTGTATATCGGTTTCTTGTTGTAATATTTCAATGTACATATTACAAAAATGAATACGTAGTGGATGTCAACAAAGGGAATGGAGCCAATCTGAATGTAATGTCCAATACTCTATCAGTGTACATAGTTTGAAACATGTGCTTATAGTAAAAGACAAATTGACTTTTGGCTCGTTTCCAAAAGTCAAGAGTCAATCTGCGACAGTCACAAAAACCTCAGACAAAACATAAAGTTCAAATCATTAAACTCTAGATTCGTATTCATTTTTGTAGTTTTTATAATTAACTTAAACATCTTTGTACTTTTTGTAACGTAACATTTATTGGTTGATATTTATTTTATCGATTACATTTAAGCCACTTTGACCTTTCAAAAAATTGTAAATGTTTGGGAATTTTTTCACAGGTATAACTAATTATTTTAGGATCGGGTAAAGGATATTTTATTACGTAATAGCTGCTACCCGTGGCTTCGCTTGCGTGGATTTCGAAACCCCCATCCCCATGATATTTTTTTCCGCTGGATCGAATGAAACAAATTACAACCATTCATATGTAAAAGAGTGTGAAATATAATTTTTAGTATATTTTGGTTTTCATTGATTATGCAAAATCGTTAATATCTCGACTGCTATGTGAGATAAGAGGTTGTTGTCCTTCCTCGGGGTGCAAGCTATCTCACTGCCAAATTTCATCAATTGAACAGGTTTAGCCGTGAACAGGTAACAAATAGACACACTGATACACTTTCGCATTTATAGTATAAGTCGCGACTCCTATGTAAGATAAGGGTTGTTTTATCCCCCTAATAACCCCACATCCGTAATATTTTTCCCCGCCAGATCAAATGTAACCAATTACAACCCTTCATATGCGACAGGGGGTGAAATATTAAATTTTTCTTATTTTTAGTTTTCTTACATTATACAAAATCGTAAATATCTCGGCTCCTATGTGAGATAGAGGGTTGTTTTTCCCCCCTGATCTCCCCCCTCCCGTGGTATTTTTCTCGCCGGATCGAATAAAATCACTTACAACCCTTCATATGTAACGGGGGGTAAAATATTAATGACTAAAAAAAAAATAAAAAATTTCCACCCTCTTTCAATTCATTAGGGGTTGAAATTTTGAGATATAAAGTAGCCTATGTCCATCCTCGGGATGCAAGCTATCTCACTGCCAAATTTCATCAAAATCGGTTTAGCGGTTTAGCCGTGAAAAGGTAACAAACAGACAGAGAGACAGACAGGCACACTTTCGCATTTATAATATTAGTATGGAAGTATCGATATATTCAACTTATTCAATACCAATTTTCATTGAAAAATATTACTTTACAAAGTTATAAGCCTCGATGTGACGACCAAAAAAAATATTTTTCTCCATTCCCATCGTTCGGTTTAGGTTATCAGATTTTTTAAAATCTATATAAATGTAGCTGTGCGTAGCCATTTTTACAAGCTTTTAATTAAGTCAAAAGGTATGAGTGTATGCATACGGGACACAAATCTTGCAACCGATTTTTAACTAACTTCCCGTCATCCGATTTCCTTCAAATTTTGGAATTTGGTGTATTCTCCGTGACAACGCACTTTTTTATCATTTTCACAGCTATTTTATGAAATATAAGGTCTATATTTAATATTTTTTTAATTTAATTTCATAATAAGAAAATAAAATTAAAAATCGTTCATGTACTAATAATTGTTTATTTGTTACAGGTACGGTATAAGTTGTAATTCTTACACGAACAAATCTTCTGAATACGCCTCTGGAGTGAGTATTTGGTCACCTCCACCATCTTCCACTTCTAGGAGAAGAGTGAGTGTTTCTGGCGCAAGTACGAAAACAAATTTGTAGTA
The DNA here is from genome assembly GCA_961205875.1 of Sialis fuliginosa. Lineage (NCBI taxonomy): Eukaryota > Metazoa > Arthropoda > Insecta > Megaloptera > Sialidae > Sialis > Sialis fuliginosa. Next base: position 3,464,551 of record OY540817.1, read on the forward strand.
ATTTTTCAATTAGTAATCGTGAATAGGGAAAAATGCATCTGAGTAAAAATGAATTATTGGAAATAAATATTGAAGTCTTTTCGAGCGTACGCAGAGATATCTCTTTTAAACCCATTATTCAATGCTTTCGCGGAGAAAAGGAATTATTATTTAGATAAAATAACTATATACAAGACGAATGTAAGGGAAAAAAACTTCTGAAGAAAAGTTTTTTTTTATCGTTGGATTTAATTCAACTACTTTTTTTTTCTTATTCAGATTTGAATTAGATGAGGATATTCAAGTAAATTGAATTTTATTTTTAAATCTATATTGCAGTTCCGTTATGTTCGTGAAATTTAATTAATAAAGGTTTTTTGCAATGAAAGATAATTTTAATTAGTTTTTAATTCATACTTTTGTAGGAAGGTATACCTTTATATTGCTATCTATAATATATATGCATAATTATTTATTACTTCATCTCAGGGTTGAATAAAGTTCCGTTTATTTAAAAAATATCTACATTAATAATTTGTTTTGTTAAATTCATTCAAAATAGATTTTTTTTAAATATACATTATTTATTATAGAAATCATCGGAAAATAATATCTATTTTTCTATCGGCCAACATTTCATTTCAGGGCTCTACAGGAATAGAGCCAATAAAACAATCAAACCGACGCGGTTTATACACAGAATCCAAGTATTATAATATTTTATTAAAATTAAATAAATCATAAGACTTTATTAATACACACACACTTTAGTATGTAAGTAAAAATACATTTAAGTCAAATTAATGATTTTTTTACAACAAGTGTTTTATATAAAGAAAATATCTAATTTATTTCTAAAACAAAGAAGTATTTTTATTCGTGCACTTTAGAGTTATTACTATTTACGTTAATGTCATTTTTAATTTTGTTAATTATTTTATCATGAATATGGCATTAGAAGTAAGCGCTATTATCATTAAATTTAATTAAAAAATGATTAAAACAAGACAGTCGTTGAGCATTAATTAGATGTTATATATATTATATATATTTTAGATAAGTGTTAATTTGTTTTATAATTTATTATAATTATTACATTTATTTGTAAAAAATATTACATTAATTTTTATTATTTGTTGAGTCTTATGAAACCCATAGATCTTTTTTTAAACAGTTAGCTTTTTATTAGGTTTCCGTAGAAAACTAGGAAACCTTATAGTTTCGCTATGTCCGTCCGTCCGTCCGTCCGTCCGCCCGTCCTCAAAAATATTAAGCCGATTAAGATGAAATTTGGTATACAGACGAAGACTGATAACCCAAAAACAGAAATGATAATATTTTTGAAAAAAAAAATTTTTTGGACCCCCTTTCCATAGACTGAAAAGTATTTTCAAAAAAAAATTTTCACTTAATCCATTAAGTGAGGAGTCTTTAGATAGGTCTCCTAAAATGCAATAAAAAATGCAATATGACATTTTGATTTTAACCCTTCAGTCACGATATAATTGCGTTCAAAGTCGTGATAAAAGCGTCCCCCCCCCCTTAATTTCTAAACTATATTTTCAAAAAATCTGAAAAAAATGTAGAATGTAGCTTTTAATTAGTACTTCCACTGAAAATTATAACGAACACTATCAAAATTATTTTGGACCCCCCTCCCATAGACTGAAAAATGAACTCACATTTTTTTTTCACTTAACCCATTGAGTGGGATGTCATTGGATAGGTATCCTAAAATGCAACAAAAAATGTTAAATGATCTTTTGATTTTAACCCTTCAGTCACGATATATTTGCATTTAAATGTCGTTATCAGAGCGTCCCCCCCCCCCCCCCCCTTAATTTCTAAACTATCTTTTCAAAAAATCTGAACAAAATTTAGAATGCAGCTTTTAATTAGTACTTCCACTGAAAATTATAACGAATACTGTCAAAATTATTTTGGACCCCCCTCCCATAGACTGAAAAATGAACTCACATTTTTTTTTCACTTAACCCATTGAGTGGGATGTCATTAGATAGGTCTCCCAAAATGCAACAAAACTTGTAAAATGATCTTTTGATTTTAACCCTTCAGTCACGATATATTTGCATTTAAATGTCGTTATCAGAGCGTCCCCCCCCCCCTTAATTTCTAAACTATCTTTTCAAAAAATCTGAACAAAATTTAGAATGCAGCTTTTAATTAGTACTTCCACTGAAAATTATAACGAATACTGTCAAAATTATTTTGGACCCCCCTCCCATAGACTGAAAAATGAACTCACATTTTTTTTTCACTTAACCCATTGAGTGGGATGTCATTAGATAGGTCTCCCAAAATGCAACAAAACTTGTAAAATGATCTTTTGATTTTAACCCTTCAGTCACGATATATTTGCATTTAAATGTCGTTGTCAGAGCGTCCCCCCCACCCTAATTTCTAAACTATCTATTCAAAAAATCTAAAAAAAATTCAGAATGTAGCTTTGAGTTAGTACTTTCACTGAAAATTATAACGAACACTGTCAAAATTATTTTGGACCCCCTCCCATAGACTGAAAATTGTTTTCAAATTTTTTTTCACTTAACCCATTGAGTGGGATATCTTTAGATAGGTCTCCTAAAATGCAACAAAAAATGTTATATGACCTTTTGATTTTAACTCTTCAGTCACGATATATTTGCATTTAAATGTAATTATCAGAGCGTCCGTTGAAATAATTCTTGTTTATAAATCGTAATGACTACGGAAACCTATCATGTGCGTGCCCAACACGCACTTGGCCATTTTATTATTTACTTATTTTGGAGTTTTATGTTTTATGATACTTACTAGTGATGTAACGAATATTCGTGAATATTCGCACATTTTTTAAAACATTTGTATTCGCAAGAAAAAGTGCGAGTATTACATGTTTTTGTAATGATAAAAATTTTTTTTTTATCTATTATATTAAATAATTATTTTTAAAAACTTAGGAACAGTCAACATTTATTTTTACTATATTGTAATACCGTCGAAAAATCGTGTAAGAGATAAGAGCAAATTCTGATTGTACTAATTTCAAAACGTAAAGAAAAGTTGATTTCCGCATGGCGGCTGTGCGTGTGTCTGGAGGGAGAATTTTCTTTCGTTCACGATAACCACTGTAAAAATGCATCGATTTGAATTATTTTTGGGGGAAATGTTTATCATAATGAGTACTCCAGACCTATTGATTTTGATACTAATCGGATTGTTTTTTTTTTAAATATCCCCCCCCCCCCCTCCGAAAAGATATTTTTTGTATAAAATTAAAGCAAATTAAATAATAATAAATAATACAATTCGCGAATGTTTAAAAACATACATTCACTAATACTTACATATTAAATAATTATTGATTTGTAGTCAGTACAACAAAAAAATAACCCCTCCTCCTTGATGCTTTTTATATGAGACCATTTACTTACTAGACCCGATTTTCATCAAAATCGATTCAGTGGTTAATCATGAGTTATGCGTGTGACAAGGATTCAGAGGACAGACAGACACGGAACGAAAAGTGTTTGTCTTGACCTGAAACGGAAAGACCAAGTGCAATTTTTTTTCACTTAAGTGTCCAACACTGGGGTATTGTTAAAGAGTGGTGCCAGTATCCTAATATTTGTTGCAATTTTGTTAAATAACACCGTGTTGCTGTTTTGTTTTCTGGTCTTAAGGGGGCAGACCCAGTTGGGACTTCCAAAAAAATCTCTTTTTTACGATTTTTTTTTTGGCCACGCATTAAAATAATTAATAACAAATGTTTTTCCACATGAAAGATATGTATTTACAGAAAATATTATATTTTTTTATGGCAAAATATTAAAAAATAAGTGGGATACAGCAAATTTGGGAGGGGTCCAAAAAAAGTGTTTTGCCGTGATCACTGCTGCTCGTCACTAGATCATCTGAAATAAAACAAAAACAAAGGGGATCATTAGCTAATGACATAATGCTCCGGATGGACGAAGAGATTTGAAATTTTTTGAATTTTCACAAAATGGCGGATGTTGAAAGTCAAAGTTCTTTATTCGACTAAAATTTCACTCGCATTTTCGGCTATAAAAAAATAGTCGTAAAAAAATTCTTCGTCCATTCGGAGGACAATTATGTATAGAATAAATGTGAAAAATTTCAAACCCATCGGCAAAGCCTTTCTCAAGTTACAGTGATCACCGACTTCGAAAACATGGTTTCGAGAAAAACCCGTTTAAAGTTTTGAGTACGATTTGCATGCAGATAAAAAAATTATTTTCGAACTTACACTGAATAGTCTATTCCAGGACATTTGTCTGAAATTTTCAGAGAATACTTTTGAAATTTTCTACTTTGAGAAAATGCAAAAAATTGATTTTTTCAAAATTCTAATTGGGTCTGCCCCCTTAACACAGTATAATTAGGTACTGTGTTAAAACCAGAAAATTAAAGGTAAGTATTTACTTCCTGTTGGTTTTATATTATCAATTTATTTAAAGATATAATACCATTAGATAATACACAATTTATACAAACTAATTTTAATTAATACTGTGAAATTTATCAAACGTATTTCATTATTGTTTAACAAATGTATTGAATAATATTTTCAAGATTCGGGTACCGTGTTTTCACAGTAGCAAATCAACAGAGTGGATACTGGAATGAAATTTAAAATTTTACGAGTTTGTTGACATAATTTAATTACTTTATAATACTTTTGGAGCTGTATGTGCGCCATTTCTCGATAATATTTTACTTCAGCACTTTATGACTTAAAGCGGAAGTGCCGAAGCGAGTTTTTCTAAAATAGTTTATTAATTTCATAAAGTTTTAAATTTGTAATTTATGCAATATTTATTGCGAAATTATATTTTATTTTGTATATATACCTAAACTATACCTTTTACAGTATAAATTCACACTTATGAAACATAATTTCACATTAACGAAAACTGATTTCGCACAAATGAAATATAATTTCACATTAATGAAAACTTATTTCACACAAATGAAAACAGAATTCACATACTATTATAGAAAAATTAATTTTTTAACAAAATAATACATTTTTAAAGGTTTCCTATTATATTAACCTTAGGACCCTACACAGGGGTTAATCAAATCCCACAAAATTTAATAAGATCGTCCTGGTACAATGATACAGTATAATATCGTTCGACATGGAGCAATGTCTAGGTCATTTCAGGGTCAAAGTAGGAAAAACCGCTCGAAAATTCTGACAAAACAGTACATATCGATTTTTGGGGTTGCTGAATTAAAATTTAAGGTCCGTAGATTCCTACAATCTTAGTTTCAAAGTTATTTCAAGGTCAAATTTTTATTTTTACAAATCGCTAAATGATTCTGGTGAAAGGTGTATATAGGTTTCTCTGGTCGCTGATTCTAAATTTAACGTCCGTTGACCTCTATGAGGTCAGGTTCAAGGTCATTTTAAGGTCAAATTGGGAAATAGCACTCGAAAATTCTGACAAAACAGTACGTATAGGTTTTTGGGGTCGCTGTATTAAAATTTGAAGTACGTAGACCCCTACAATGTCAGTTTCAAGGTTATTTCAAGGTCAAATTTAAAAAATCGCTAAATGAATCTGGTAAAAGGTGGTATATAGGTTTCTCTGGTCACCGATTCTGAATTTGACGTCCGTTGACCTCTACAAGGTCAGGTTCAAACCTATATGTACTGTTTCGATCGATTTTTCCCACTTTTTCTTGAAATGACCTTGAACCTGACCTCGTAGAGGTCAACAGACATCAAATTCAGAATCAGCGACCAGAGAAACCTATATATCACCTTTTACCAGATTCATTTAACGATTTTAAAAAATAAAATTTTGATCTTAAAATGACCTTGAAAATGACATTGTAAGGGTCTACGGACCTCAAATTTTAATTAAGCGACCCCAAAACTTATATGTACTGTTTTGTCAGAATTTTCGAGCGATTTTTCCCACTTTGACCTTGAAATGACCTTGAACCTGACCTTGTAGAGGTCAACGGATGTCAAATTCAGAATCAGCGACCAGAAAAACCTATATATCACCTTTTACCAGAATCATTTAGCGATTTTTAAAAATTTGACCTTAAAATGACCTTGAAACTGAGCTAACCAAGGTCAACGGACCTCAGATTCGGATTCAGGACGTCAAAATACATAAGAATACTATGGTCTCGTCAAATATTCATAAACTTTTGTTTTTTTGTAAACCTGTGATAATTATTCAGAGCAGGTAATTGGCTATTATTTTTTTAATATTTCTGGTTCTATGAAACAACTGAATTGGATTAAAATAAAAAATACTCAACAATAAGATTTTAGTGTTACCATTTGCCAAAGAATTGACAAATTTTACTTTTTTATGGTGGGAATCGATTATACATGTCTTTGAGAATACATACAAACAGTTGTACAAAAATGAAGGTTTTACAAAAACTTTTATTGTTAATCAAAGACAAGCATGATTCCATTATTAACAATTTAATAAAACAAAAACAGTTGAAGATATCAGGTCCTAATTTTCAGTGAATGTTCTATACTACAGAATGTTTATTTTCCAGGGGTATCAAATTAAAAACCTTTAAACTTTGTTAGTTATTAGAGCTTAAAAAGTGTGCCTTTTAATCAGCGTAGCTGATAAACAAATGAATTTTTTAATTTTTTTCAAAATATTCATAAACTTTTGTTTTTTTGTAAACCTGTGTAATTTGTGCTTGATTGTTAACACATGTATTATAATTCAATATACCTACATGCATTCTTCCTTGGATATGTCGTTTTACCAACGGTTTAAAGGAAATTCACTTAAAAAAACATTGCTAATGTGGCAATTTAAGAGATTTCATAACATTTTGGATATGCAAACCATGTCAAACGATATTATGCTCCATCATTGCGTCAGGAAGACCTTATTGAAATGTGATATAATTAACATGTACATATATTTAATATTATAAGGAATAAAAAACGTTTTTTTTTATATTAATTTCACACTTGATAAATTAATTGTCCTATATCAGAGATGCTAGCGCTCCTCTTTTTTTGGGAAGTCTGCCCTAAAGTACCCTTTTATCAAAAAATCTTCTCTTTTTCCTCTTTTTTGACTGATTTCAAAGTATCTTATCTCAACTATAATAAATCCTTGTTCCATCGCTAATGTTTCTCGGTTTTAGTTTTGGTAATACAAAACTGAGCAAATTGATAATTTAAAACCACAAAATAATTTATAAACAGTGCAGATATTAATGAAACAAAAATGACGTTTACGTAGCCGTGACGTCATCCACTCTAACTGGTGTTTTATCTAACATGGCGGATTGCTGTATTTTGCGTTTTTATTTTAACAAAAATCATATAATCTCGCTTTTAATATAAAAAGAAATACATTTTTTAGAATCTTTTTAACTTATTTCATTATTTAAAATCATAATTTCAGTGATACTTTGTTACTGGCATCATGCCTATTCATTATAAACGGTATTACATAAATCATACGATTAATTAAATATATCGGTCTGAACGCGGTGCGGTTAACGTTATATATCTTACAGTTTAAAATGATAATCAATTTGTTTTCCCGGCTGCTGTGTGCACACGATATTGTACAATTCTATTTACTGACCAAATTGGAAAACTTCGATCAATGCTAGACCTACTACATACACATGTTTTATTAGTCTAGCTTTGTATAGAGCTTTTTCAATATGTCTCGTTATCGATCATTTATTTCATTTCATACAACCCATTTATATTTTCAGCAAGGAAAAAAAGCACGCAGTTTGTTCAGAATTTTGCTTTTTTGTGTTCGATATTTGATTGATAATAACTGTATTTTTTCAATTACTGTAATTAGTCGTTGTTGAATCTATGTTGTAGCCTCGGGTGAAAACTGATAGTGGTGTAAATTACCCCCACCCTGGTTTTATTAACTCACCCCTCCCCCTCTCTAATTAAACCCGTGATTTGTATATCGCTACCATATCGGCACATTTTTAAATCGTGGTTTATTAATACTGTAATTTTACTGACATTAAGTAGGTATACATATACTGCCGTTCAAAAGTTTCCGGGCACATATTAAAATAATATTTTATTTGATTTTTACACTGATATTGACTAAATAAGTACAGTTTTATTTACTGCATGAGTATTTAAAATTAAACTTTGACCATGAGTCATTTTGAAAATACTGAAATTCAAGTAAAAATATACCAAATATAATTTTTCAGCGAATTTAACGTAAGGTGCAGTGGGGTAAGTGCATTAACGGGTTCTTTTTATTATAATACGAATGAAATTGTAATTGCTAATATGTAGTGAACTACTAAAAGTTAATACCAACTCTTCGATATAGATTTCGGACAATGAATGATGGTTTTACCCTTATTTTTATCAACCAGAACGAAGCAGCACATACATTGTAAATTGTACACACACTACTTTGAGGTACCCATAAACGTGCAATAATTCTTAAGGAAATTTTATATTATGTGTTGTTATTTTTGGTAGCTATAAAGAACATTGATTAAAGTACACATTAAATAAATAATTTATTTTAAATTTTTGAAATTTATTGAGAAAAACACTAGTGGGGTCTTACCCCGTGGATACACGGCATGGGGCAAGTGCAGGTCTTTTTAAATGTTATTTTGAATATATACTAATAACAGAAAAAAATTAAAAATATACGAAAAAATAATCAGGTGCATCTTATAGAAAAATTTCGAACTAATATTTTTTAATAAAATTGTATAGAAATGAAATGGTTAATCAATGCCAGGCTATTTATCTGAACACTTTTTGTTTATTGGTTTTTATTTAAATTGTTCAATAATTAACTACTTTTGGTGAATTTAGCACGAGAAAGCGCTGTGCATTTACTTGATACATGTTTTTTTTTCTTTAATGAAAATTAACAATATATTCATAAAAAAAAGAATCTTAAATAACACTGTATCATGACATAATTAACAGTAACTGTATTGCCGTGTTTATGTAAAACGAAGCTAAATGTAAAAATTGAGAAAAATGGCATTAAAGTTTTTGGCATTCTACAGTGTCCATTTTACGTTATGTTAATATATGATGGTTTTTCAGGTCCCAGAGGGTGATTTTATACTAATGTCTCATTCTTCTTTTTCTTATTCTACATGCATTTTCAGACAGCTCCTTCGTTGTTGTTTTTTTTCCTTGGTGTATGTGTTGTGCGTGTGTCTGTGTGTTAGGGAGTACAGGGACACAAGATGGAAGCTGGAGAAAACAAACAGGGCGGCCGGGATAATAAGAATTATGTAAGGAGTCACTGAGGTTATTCACATTGTAGAACTTATAGAGGATTTATATATTGGTGTTTTGTTGATTGGGTCGATTTATCTTTGATAGTGACACCAGTCTTGGCAAGGACCCCAGTAATGGAAAATTTTTAATTAAATGTATTGAATTAGAAATATGTGTTGATATTTGAATACTTATACCATTTCTGAATATTAATCTATATATACATACATTTAACATCATAAGCAAGTGTCCATCACTGCGTACTCGTTACTGGTTTTACCTTTGCCATTACTGGAGAAAAAACATGAAGCTATAATTTAAAAAGCAAACTATATTTGCTGACTTTGGTAATTAAATTGATTAAATAAAGAGTTACTTGTTTAATTAGTAACATGAGTTCATGAGAATTACAAAAAACAAGCTCATTAATAAAAAAAAAAAAACGTTTATAATAATAAATAATGTTATATCACATATAACGATTTTATTGACATATAATGACCTAAAACCTCGAAGTTAAAATAAATATTAATTAATAAATTGTCAGTGTTTCATATATTACTTGCCATGATTACTACATACCATTTCTCAGCCTTTTTAGTGTTTTAAATTAGTTGGTGGTTTTTGTAAAAAAAATGTTCGTATATACCTACAGCAAAAAGCTTTCATTTAATTTCAATATAAAAATGATATAGATGAAACACTAACTCTTTTGAAAAACATATACATATGTAGGTATCTATTATACTACATATATTGTTCTGTTTTTACTCTGTATTTTAAAATAACAGACAGGAGTAAAAAAATATGTACAAATGTACATATTTATTGTACAAACAATATTTTCTACAAAATGTTTTTCAATTATTTAACTTCACAAAACATATTACAATAATTAATGAACTGCGAAATTTTATTATACATTCAGTTGAATTAACTTCTTTTGAGATACGATACGTATTATTTAAAATTCACGTCAGTAACATAAATAGTTTCAATTTCACAAAAAGATAAAATAATCTATCCTTTATAAAATCACTCGAGGGAATTGTTACTTGAGCATTTAATGCCAGACAATCTTATACATAGACAACAACATTATATATATCTATAATAAATAAATCGACTAGACATACTGTTAGACAAAATATTTACAAGCAAACTGATCTATTTACGTACAATAACGATTCCTTGTGTGTTTGAATGTTAATTGAACTAATGTAGATGGATTAGAGAAAACCACTAGTTAATTAATTATTTAATAATTAGTTTATCAGATGATTTAGTAATGAGAGAACATTGTTGTGGTTTCGAGTGTATGTATTTGTTAGTGAGGATTATGCTTACTGAAGTGATATTTTCAAAATTGTAGTTTTTAACACATAATTATCTATAATTAAATTAGAATGAGAAGAATGAAAAATTTATAAATATTTTATTATGGAATTTTTAAAGCAAAGGATCCCACACAAAATCAGTGGACATTGGCTGAAATTGTATCGATTGTTGGAAAAGTCATGACGCATTTTGCTTCTTCGCAATATCGAAGATACGAGAAGCTTTGTGATCGTTTTATAATGAGACAAAAAATTGTTCTCCAAAATTTTAAATTGATCTTTCCATTTTAGGTTAAGATAAATACTTTTCGTTTCGTGTTTGTCCTCCGAATCCTTGTCACACGCAGAACTCATGAACCACTGAACCGATGTTAATTAAACTTGGTCGGATGGTTGGGTCTGGCTTGAGGACGGTCCCATTTCAAAATCATCAAAGTCGTGTGTTAAGGGGGAGGGGTGACACACCAAAATATTTATTTTTTCAAGATATCTCAAGAACGACACATGTTACGTGAAAATTTTGTAGAGAATTTAATTTCCTATAATATAGGTCTACAAAGATTGTTGTAAAATATTCCCTTACAAAGATTTATCTCGATTTGCTTTAAGAAATCGTCGTTTGTTTTTTTAAATTGATATTTACTTGACGTTTTTTTTATTTTGACGTTTACATAAATTTTGATTGAAATTGTCAAAAAATTTAAAATATACGAAAATTAATTAGATGCGTCTAAAGCAAAATTTCGAACTAACATTTTTTAGTAAAATAGTATAAAAATTAAATGGTTAACCTATGCTGGCAATTTATCTATCACTTTATCGGTTTTTAATTAAATTGTTGAATAATTAACTACCTTTGGTGAATTTAGCACGAGGAAGCACTGTGCATTTACTTGGAAGATGTTTTTCTATGTTTTTCAAAGTCATTAATTCATGAAAAGAACGAAGATGAATCAATTGTATACTGTCCATTTTTTTCGATAACCTTTTCTCATCTTTCAGTGAGTTTCATAATTCCTAGTACATAGAAGAACCTGTCTTTATCGACGAAAATCTAAACAAGGTGCTGATTTACGGCCTCAACGGAATTGAACTTTACACCACGCAAGGAGTTTTAAAGAGCCCGAAACAAGTGGAAGTCTGATGACGTAAGATCAGGCGAGTATGGCGGGTATAGCAATACATCCCATCCAAGATTCAACTGCTTTTGACGGATGATTAAAAAAATTTGATTTCGCAATGTCGTGATGAAACACCAGTACTTTACGATTAACGAGCTCTGGATGTTTTTGGATGATGAATTCGTCCAAACTGTCCAATTGATTGTTGGTTGCTTGGTAGGAGCTCAAAAAACACGACACCTAACCGAGGAATGTCGTTGAGATCAAAATCACAAACAAGAAATTTTCTAAACCATCGTTGGCACTGACGTTCTTGTAGATCATTTTCACCGTAAACGTTACACAACTTGCCCTTTACGGAAGTAAAATAATAAAATATGGCGAAAATGCACAGTTTGGTCTTCCATCTTTCGCCTGTTGTAAAATTTCCAAAACTCAACCAAATTCGCTCATTTAAAATGAAGCTAGAACGGTCAAGTGTCAAATACAATAACAATAACATAAAGACGAATGACTCTACTATAAATTTTTTTACAAGAAATTCAATGCAAGCGTTCGAAAGCTTGTTCTTTTCTCTTGGAAATGCGTTTTTTTCATCCCCGTACGATTTTTTTGACCGCGTTATCCACTATCAAAGTAAAAATAACACTTTTGACTTTAAACTCCTGTATTTCCTGAAATAATGATCGCACAAAAATCGGCTTGATATCATTAGAAAGCTGAAAGTGTTTTCTATTAAATGATTGCATATGATATCGTAAAAAAAATCTTAAATGTAAAAGTGTTTTTATTTAGTTAATAGTGTCCCAAAAAGTGACTCAAAATTGTTGAAAAAAGTTGCTGCGATTTTTTTTTCTTTGTGTTCACAGCTGTTAAATATTTGAGAGAGTCTGTAGAGTACAAAATCAATTTTGAAAAAATGTCTCGAAGACATTTTTTGAACCATTTTTAAAGCAAAAAAATTAAAAGCGATATTAAAATGTAAATTTTACGCAGTCAAAAAAAATCGTACGGGGATGAAAAAAAACGCATTTTCAAAAGAAAGGAACAAGCTTTCGAACGCTTGCTGAATTTCTTGTCAAAAAATTTTGCAAAAATTTTATGCTTTTTAAGTTTATAAAAAATGAAGAGATAATTTTTCGAACTCTTTTTACCTTTGGTACAGAGCAGCAGGGGATGATAAAAGTTATTGATTCAAAAACTAGAATGTACAAGCTTACGAATGAGCTTTGGATCATGCAAATCAAATTATTTTCTGCTGAGATATAACTGTTTGAAAATTCGTAAAAAATTTGCTTTTTAAAAATTATCCTTTAATTTTCTTGATGAGTGTATATAATATGAATTAATTTATAAGTATTAACCGGTTCAAACACTTCAATTCGGTTTGTAGTTCAGAAAAAATGTCAATTCTGTTCGGCGATTTACATCTCTGACAATAATAAATGTTCTATATGAATTTTCATACATAAAAATACTACAGAAGCCTTACATTTCATATTGTATCAATTTCATGATTTTCAATTATTGAAATGACAATATTAATTTCGTTTTAAATTAACTCATTTCAAATAATGACCATAACGATGAAATTAAAAAACATTACTTGATATTTTTCTACAGAGTATTGTGTAATAAATATCTAGATGGTATCAGGACGAATCCGCTGACTGGTGTACATTATTGATTTTAGATTCGTTTTTTACGAACCACCAAATGTGTGTGAGTGTGTTGCAACACATACAACCCGCCCAATCGGTGACATGCAGTTGACAATGTCTCATCAATGGTAATATCGAATATTTCGCTCCCATATATCATGCGTGTGTCACCGCTTGGAAAAATAGTTATTAAAACTACAGTTTATTGCATTTTTCGAGCGTTATTCTTTTGTTTGAATCGTTAATGACAAATCAATATTTGTTTGATAGTATTGGTAACGAGACAATTTCCCTAGTGGCTGTTTGCAGAACTAACGTATGCCAAATACAGACGGGACTCGTTTATTGTAAGTCTCGTTTATTTTTAAGTCTCGTTTATCGTAAATGCCGAATTTCGTTTATTGTAAATTTTTTCTCCTGCTTCACCTCCCACCATTCTTGAGTCATAGCGTAAACGAACATATTTTTGAAATTTTTGTAGAATTAATTAGAGACACTTATCATCGTCGTCACTCGTCACCTTGCTCATATTCGAAATTAAAAGTAAAGTAAAATTATTTCACTATCACGATTAACTATTAACGATAAATATTAAATACCAAGGTTTACATACATAGTTTCTATAGCTCCTTGACCAATCAGCGTTGGCGAAGACGTATTCAAATGTTATAAATGTATAATAGAATATCAATTACAAAAAAATCCTTAATTTATTCTTGTTTTCGTATTTTTTGATATTTTAACAACACATACAATCAAAGAAGTACATACAAATTCGACATTGCAAAATCATAGAAAGCTGTCATAAACTCAAAACCACAGAACGTATTACCAACTTAAGAATAGTAAAAATGACACTTCCCGAATAGACAAAATTGTCTGTGATAGCTTTTTCATGATTTTGCAATGTCGAATTTGTAATACATCTTCGTGGTGATGTCAATTCCCGCGCCAACGCTGATTGGTCAAGGATCTACACATAACTTGGTGGGAGCCCCTCTCGACTTAAAATAAACGCAAATTTTTCGTGTCAAACGATTCAGAAGGTTTAAAATGAATGAGTCCCGACTGTACTTTCATTTAGTTGTGTGATAAACAGAGCAAGTTCATTGTAATTTTTTATTCTATTAAAAAATTCTACTATGATTTCATTATTAGATATCTACGAAGTAGTGAAAAATACTATAAGAGCTCTTCGCGAGGGTGAACAGTATTTTAAAAGTGGAATGTTGATGTGTAAGTGTTTCCTTTTTTATCATTATTCATATCCATCTTAACGCTTCAATTGTCGTAATTTACCGCACAATTTGTTTGTTTATGTAAAAACATGAAAAAAATTATGAACAAAACGATAAGTTGTGTGTATATTCGTATTTTTATCTGTCATTAGTTAGTTCTACGACTTGCCGCTAGGGAATCTTCTCAGTACCAATACTGCCAATAGTATGTATAATCGGTGTAGGTTTTACAACCGTGTGCCGTTGTGGTTACTTTGAAGTACCCACCTAGACAAAGCTCGAACGATGGGTCCGGTCCACCAGCTTTTAGGGGTTTAATAGTTGGAAGTAACGGTTACTTAAAGTAGACCCCAATTAAAGATGTTTTGGATTTACGGCAGCATTTTCCTAGGGACTTTATTACGGGACCCCCTAAAAAAGTTAGGCCTCAAAATTTTAAAGAGCAACCGGATAGGCCTGTTGCAAAATGTTTATTTTTTTATACACTTACAATTAGATAAACACATAATGATAGAATTTTTTTATGTAGGGACTTCGGTGCTTTAGGTCTACAAATGGCCAGAATTGGGTCAAAATGTATAATCTAAATTACCGAATGAAAACTTGTGCCACACGGTGTATGCCTTTGTTATGAACTATAAAATAGATACCCATGGCAGAAGTTTATATTTATACTATTCCCCACCAGCCCTGTCCAAGAGGAAGTTTTAATTTTACTTTTAATTTTTTATTTTATGATTAATGTAATGTTTGGGGGGCTGCGGAGAATGGCACGGGCAAAAACTTTTGCCATGGATATATATCTATTTTATAGTTCATAACAAAGGCATACACCGTGCGGCAGAATTTTTCATTCGGTATTTTAGATATTATAGTATTTTCAAGATTTAGACCCAATTTTTGCCATTTGTAGGCATTAAAGCACCGAAGTCCCTACATAAAAAATTCTGCCATTATGTTTTTATGTAAGTGTACGTCCAAATAAACATTTTGCACCAGGTCTGGTTCGGTTGCTCTTTAAAATGTTGAGGTCGAATATTTGAAGGGGCCCCGTAATAAATTCTCTAGGAAAATTCTGCCGTATATCTAAAACTTCTTTAATTGGGGTGTACTTTAAGTAACCGTCACTTCAAAGTGGTTGTAATGCGAAAAATGTGTGCTTTTTTTCATGGGCCCTATCTATTGAACCCCTACAAGCTGGTGGACCGGACCCATCGGCCGAGCTTTGTCTGAGTGGGTACTTCAAAGTAACCACAACGGCAAACAGTTGTAAAACTTACACCGATTATACAGCTGAGTCTTATACTATGTCACCCCTCCCCCTTATACACGATTTTAATGATTCTGAAATGAGACTGTCCTCAATTTAAAATTTTGAAATCGGAGTACAATTTTTTTGTCTCATTTTAAAACCATCACAAAGCTTCTCGTATCTTCGATATTGCGAGAAAGTAAAACTGGTGTAAATTAATATTTTTGTAGTTGTTTGTTTCTGTATAGGATGTATGTAGATAATTATCTATAATTTAAACTATAAAAAATGTACATATATGTACATATATCTACATATTACAACTGTTGTTACTTTAATTAATATCAAAATATTTTACATACAATTTTAATTTCTACCTGCATTCTGTTGAATTAAAAAAAAAAAACAAAAAAACTATTAATGTTGGAGGAGAACATTGTTGGTTTCTACTATAAAATAGTTTTGTGTAAAAACATGCAGAATAATATGTATAATTCTACATTTTAGTTTATAATTTAACAGGAAATATAAAATTAATTACATTTTTCACATATTTGTGTGAATAAAACTCGTTTACAAACTTTTTCCCTATTCTTTTCTGATTCTAAGGAAATAGTGCATTTTATAATAGAAAAGTTTTTCTATGAAAACTATAATTAAATTACTTTTAAAAATCGTATGATGTTTTGTCTGTGAAATTGTATTTTTAAAAATTTAAGTTAGCCTATATAGGTGTTAATAATAAAGATTAAAATGTTATAAATAATTTAGTATATAAAAATTATTAATTAATATTATAATTTACATTCAAATGTTTTTTACGTGAAAGAAGTCAATATTTTAATAATAAACCTAATTTAAAATTGTAATATTTAGCATGTTTGTCAGGTGATCACAAACGCATCTAGCAGAACTATCACTATTATGACGTCCTTTAAAACACTTTTAAAACTTCAGAAAGATGGATGCGTATTGGTTGATTTGAGACAGTGACGTAACGTATACCACGTGACTTTGAATGTGCGTTTTATCAGGAATTTTTTCATTTGAATAGAAAAAAAATATTTTTAGAATTTTTTTGGGGACGCTATCGGCCATGTTCCACACCCAATAGCATTTAGTAGCAAAGGAGCATTGGACCCCTCAGCATTGCGCGTACGCTATCAAAGAGTTTTATCAAAAAGGTAGTTCTTACGAGCAGGCGCGACGTACTTTCCGTAAACATTTTAAGATTATTCGGAATCGATTGGTTCCGTCTGCCTATGCAATTAAAAAGTGGGTTGAGAACTTTAAAAAGACTTCAACGACACGTAAGAAGCCCGGGAACCGAAAACATCGAGCGTGTAAGAGTTGCGATCAGCAGGGGTCAAAACTGGTCAGTAAAATCAGTAAAGGTCAGTTTTTTGTAACCCGGTCAGTTTTTTGGAAAAATGGTCAGTTTTGTCAGTTTTTTTTTTGATTTTTTCACATCGGAGTTCTATTTATCGTGAAGAAACTCACTATTTGACTTCAAAACGACAATTACCGTGAAAAATATATTCAAATTATAAATAATATTCTATTTTGTTTATTTATTTGTATTGTTTATTACCAAATTTTAGAAGATATTTGATGGCATCATTGTAACGTATGTATACGTGAACATATAAACAACATAATCTCACCCTAACACTGGCTATGCCAAGTTCGGTGAGAAAAATTAATAAAAATTAACTGTAATGTTTGTTATTTTTGTTATGAACATAATAAAAAAGTGGTAAGGGTTAGCTATGGGGATGGTGAAGGCCAGTAATTATAAAAGTATTTTTTAACACATAACTTCTACATTTTTTAACTCGGTTCATATAGTCAGTAAAAGTCAGTATTTTTAGATTTCTGTGTCAGTAAAATCAGTATTTTTGAACACTTAACTTGTTTCGACCCCTGAATCAGAAGAAACCCGCGTCGCTCAGCTCGCCACACTTAGAATTTCCAACAGAACGGTTAGACGGTTTTACACAATGATCTACACTCTACCTACACCATCATCCGTACAAAATTCAAATTGTTCAGGTTCTTAAAGAAACAGATCATGTGAGTCGAAGTCGGTTCTGTGAAGAATTTTTGAAGTTGATTAATCAAGACAAAAACATTGTAAACAATTAATGGATGAGTTACGAGGCCCATTTCCATTTGTCCGGTTACGTCAACAAGCAGAACTTTCGGTATTGAAGTGACGTGAATCCTAGACAGCTTCGTCACCAATCTCTCCATTACACGAAAGTTACTGTGTGGTGCGCTATGTCTTCATCAGGAATCATAAGGCTCTACTTTTTCGAAGATGCTCTTGGCAGTGCTGTGATAGTGAATTCACAGAGATACTTTTCTTTAATGCTTTTTTATGTAGTTTAAGGTGGTGAAAATAAAATTTGAAAAAATTGATTGTCTTTTGTTTTACAGCCTTTTCAAAATCGCTCTTTATTCTTCCCCACCCTGTATATATACAAATTACCATATTATGTAATATAAAAAATGTCTTCATTAAAATTATTTCCGTTAAGTTTGGATTACTAGGAGGCTGGGACTTGCCTTGGGGAGATCAAGACAAGAAACATTCATGAGCTTCGGGATTCATGAGTAGTCCTTAGGTATTGTGTAAACTCTGAGATCTAATCCCGACTAAATATGTATATGTAGGGATTAAATATTATATGTAGGGATCTTTGTTCTATATATGTACGAGTATATGTTTAACTTACACATACTAATTTTCGCTTTCTCTCCATATCGAAGATACGAGAAAATTTGTGATCGTTTTTTAAAAAGAAGAAAAAAAAGTTGTTTTCTGATTTCAAAATTTTTACTTGATCTTACCGTTTCATGTCAAGACAAATACTTTTTTCCGTGTCCGTCTGTCTGTCCCCTAAATCCTTGTCACACGCATAGCTCATGAATCACTGAACCGATATTAATGAAACTTGATTGGTTGGTTAAGTCTGGTTTGAGGACGGTCCCATTTCAAAATCGTGTGTAAGAGGGAGGGTTTTTTCAAAATATCTCAAGAACATCACATGTTACGTGAAAATTGTATAAAATCTTTTTTGTAGGGCATTTCATTTTCTATAATATAGGTTACCACAACACAATGTTAGTTGTAAAATATTCCTTTACAAAGATTTATCTCAATTTGCTTTAAAAAATCGTCAATTGTTTTTTTTACAACCGTTATTGACTTTACCATATATGTCATTTTGACGTTTTAAATGTCATTTTGAAGTTTCAAATATCATTTGTACGTTTGCAGAGTAGAAAAATTTAGATTTAGATTGAAATTGTAAAAATATTTTAAAATATACGAAAAAATATTCAGACACGTATTAAGAAAAATGTCGAATAAATATTTTTTAATAAAATTATATAAAAATTAAATGGTTAACCAATGGCAGTTCATGAGAATACTTTATCGGTGTTTATTAAAATTGTTCGATAATTAACTACCTTTAGTGAATTAAGCACGAGGAAGCACTATGCATTTACTTGGCAGATGTTTTTTTTATTTGCATGTACTTATTTATAGTCGTAGATATTTTATTAATATTTACTAATAAAGTTGAATAACCTTCTAAGTTAGTATTCAACAATAACAGCAATTGCATTTTTCAACAAATATGTTGTTAGAATTTATGCCATTCATTTAATGGTTATGACCATCCCTGATGCATATTAATTTTGATACATTGTCGACATCATTGTTTCTACTCATCGATTAATACCAAGAAATTTGTCATGTAAAATTGTTAATAATGAATTATGAATTGTTAAACACTATCGTGATGTGTAATTTTTTCTATGTACACGTATTTAAATATTATTGAATCACCGGCATTTATTATACTATAAATATGACATTTTAATGTACTTACAACTGGATGACATTAGATGACAAATTAATAGAGTTAAACCGGATATTGTATTCATTTGTTATAAGAATCAGTCATCTGTAATAGCGGTACTCAAACTTTAGTAGTCTGCGGACCCCTATTTTGTAAAAAAAAGTTTTTTAACCGACTTAAAAAAATGAGGAGGTTCAAAATTTGGCTGTGGATATTTTTTTATGTTCGGGCATTACTCCGACAAATATGAACCTATTTTGTTGATTTTTTGTTTGTTTGAAAGAGTATACTTCCGAGGTAGTCTCATATAAATATTATCAGAATCTGACCATGGGCGCCACTCAGAAGGGAAAAATAAAAAAAAACTTAAAAAAATAAAACTGACTTAAAGTAACCCCTAAAAACACTGAAAAGTGTACCTAATAATTAAATTTAACAATGATGGTATCAAGCCAATGAAAAGAATAATAAAACCAACTTAAAAAACTGTTAACCCCTTACCGCATTCACTGCGAAAAAATATATGTTATAAAGCATGGTAGGAAATACAGGTTGATTCAGCACTGTGCCAAACTTGAACTGTAAATTAAGAAAAATATTATAAATAAAAAACATATGAACATTGTCCGGACATTTTTCGTGAGATAGCTACAGCCCTCCAAAGATTTTATTCAAAATTAGTTTTTATTTAATATCTGGGCCACCCATGGTGCTAAAGTTATGAAATTTGATACAGGGTTTAGTATTAATAAGTGTTATCGATTTCCAGTATTCATTTTTTTTCCCGAGTTAGACATTTGAATAAGATTGTATGGCACAAAATACACAAAAATATACTTTGCTTATTTATCAGAGGATAAACCGTTTTGAGAAATATCGATACAAAAGAAAGCATGCAGAATTTTACTTAATACGGATGCTTCTAATTACGAAAAATAAATTTATATTCTTGTTCTATGATAAAAAAATAAGACAAAAAAATAATATAAATAGACCTCCAAAAATTCATCCTTACCAACAAATAGCCATTTTAAGTGTCGCTTTTTAGTTATGTTAGTAAAGTACTTGCAACATAGAACTGGCAATAGGTCTAAGAGGACACGTATTAGGTGATATATTATGTACACGAACTTTTTTCTTACTTACCATTATTTAAATATTTTAAAGATTCCCCGTGCGAAGATCGGATACCGAGTACATTATATGATTTTATATAATTGAATTGGCTAAATTAGTTTTTTGGTAATTAAAATCAATTTTGAATTATTTAAATGTACCTACCGTTGTATATTTTAAACTAATTCGTTACTAACTTTGTAAATACGATTTCAGTGATAATTTAAAGCAAGCTGCTCGTATAATATGCGATTAAATAATTATTATAATAATCCTGTTTCAAAATAACATACGTATAATATGAATATTAATTAATTGAGTTAGGTTCACGAGCTCGTATTTATTATATTAATGGCTATGTGATATTATTTATTCATATGAGTTACTGAGAAGGCAATAAAACGTTAAGATTATATTATATATTTATATTCTTATATTGTTGGATTATTCAAGTAGTTACAAACTTCAAGGACCAGTTTTTTTTCTCAAAAACTAACTTACATTACACGCATAAGTAAGCCCTTATTCCGTGTGGTTTACGAGCTATTTACAAATTTAAAATTTTTCCTTAATTCGATTTCACCCTTCAAACTTGAGTTTGTGCACGTATAAAAAAGGTGTTCTTAATTTTTAATTTGATTAATATTTTTATCAACACATAGGAAATTACAAAGGGGCCAGGCTTGGTTCAGGTTTGCGCCAATGCTAACCTACTCTGGGCCAAGTCTGGCACTCCAGCACTGGGCCAACATACAAATAATAACTTCGTTCAAGACTCGACCAAGGTTTGTCGACCAATATAATACCAAGGCTGGCCCAGAATCTAGCCAGTACTAAATAACAAAGGGCACACGGTTGGCTCAGGCTTGAAGCAACTCTGGCCTAAACCTTGGCTAATGCTATATCGGCCAGTATAGTGCCTAGTCTTGGCACAAGCTTGGCATCCAGAGCCAATATATATAAAATGTTGTATATACATATACTGAACGAAAGTGAAGTCACACAGTTAGCGAGAGTTAAGTTGCGTATGAACATTGTTATTGGTTGACGAGTTCAGGCTTAGTAAAATATGGTAATCGAGACTTGATATTTGAAGGTTATATATATATTATATATTATAATATCTGAAGGTTAGCCTAGACTGGGACCAATATCGAAAAAAACAACACTTGGCAATCCAATATTGGACCAAGCTTGTTAGTCGTTCTTGAAAAAAATGTTTGGTTAGTTCTAAACAGTGTTGGACCCTTGTTTAATTAAATGTAGGTAATAAATTAGAAATATTTGTTGATATTTGATAATATACTGCCATTACTGAATCATAATCTATAGACACTTAACTGTGGTGCCAAAATGGTGAACTTTAAAACTAATTATTAGTGTAATCTATTTATTAATTATTATATTATCATAGTATCTGCTTTACTTTGTTTTAAATTTTATGATTTTTTATTTTATAACTTTTGTGTCGTAGATCTTTTTATTTTGTAATTATTAGCAAGTGTCCATCACTGGGTGTCCATTACTAGTGTTACTTTGACCTATATTGGATGAAAAAAAAGTCTAATTAAAAAAAAAATTGACTTTGGTTATTATAAATAAAAAATGGTTTTATAAGTAACATGGGTGCATGAGAATTACAAAAAAAAGCATCAATCCTAAAAAATAGTATACCTTGCTCTTAAAATGTCCAAGACTGGGGCCAGTACCTTATATTTCTACAGTCATTAATTACAAAAAGTTATAAATCATTATTTATTATAACTTCGAACTACATTAAACATTATGTGATATATGCAGAGCCGTAACTACCACCGGGGCAGTGCCTCAGGTCCCTCGTAGTAGCGTTAGAATTAGAGTCGGCAAGATTAAGAAGGCGTCAAAAAAAGGTCTTCAATTTTTATATTTTGCATGCCCCTCGATGACTTGCTGCCCTAGTTGCGGCCCTATATACACGTATTAATATTTGTCTCAAGGGAAATTCTACAAAAATGCAAACAATTATTTGTGTACAATTATTTTCTGTAATCTAGATTAAGAGTGGAGCTAAATTAATATCACTAATTATCCTGCAGTTTTAAATTAGTTGAAAACTATTCTCCTACCAGTTCTACTCATAGATATTTGTTCTTTATGTCAATTCTGAACAGAATTATGGAATGCTGTGACAGCATCTGTCAATTTAGCATCGCAAATTTTAATTTAATTAGTTAAGAGTAAGTTCGCGCGCTTCGAATAAGAAAGACTGAAAAAAATTCACTGCAGTAATTGAATTAATGTCATACTGAAAGCACTTCACAAATGCTAGGGTTGGATATCTCATAACAAAAGTGTACTCGACGTTTTTATCTCTGATAATTTAAAATTATTGATTTAATATTATGAAAAATATTTTAATCAGCTTTGTTTTTCAAAATTTATTTCTTATTTATGTAGGTAGAAGGAATGCTTGAATAATTAAAAAAAAGACGGACTAATGCGAGTAGAACTCGCGGCCTGAGGGTTCCGTTCCGTTATATAAAACTTAATTATTAACAATATAGTCCAGTAACTTTATACATCACCGCATGCGTTAAATCCGGTAGTTCTGATTTTTTGCAGACTTGTTTATGATGTTGGCCTAATGAATAATCCAAGTTTGTGACCTCGAGCGCCGAACGCAACTTTGTCAAAAATCGAAAAAACCGCGAAAAAATCGTTATTTTTTCAAATTTTGGCGATTATAACCCTAAAGGACTAGTTTTTGAAAATACTTTTTTAGAACTTTTTTAAAGTAGACTAAATTTGCTACAATATGATACTAGAATTGTCTCTGTAGACCTAATAGTTTCCGAGATTAAGCCTTTCAAA
The DNA here is from genome assembly GCA_961205875.1 of Sialis fuliginosa. Lineage (NCBI taxonomy): Eukaryota > Metazoa > Arthropoda > Insecta > Megaloptera > Sialidae > Sialis > Sialis fuliginosa. The sequence goes on from OY540817.1 coordinate 3,488,251, forward strand.
GTTTATCATTTTTTTCGAACTTCGCAATTTTTTGCAATTCTGTCGTTCTGAATGAATTTTGACCCTGATTATACTATCGAAGCCCTGTACTTTTATGATGGGATGTTAAAAAAGAAAATGAAGGATGATGTTTAAGCTAAGCTACGAATAATGAAGTAAAAAAGATAAGTAAAACAAAAGTTAATAAGATTATTTGTTAAGAAATTGAGTAATATTCAAAATAAAAAAATTAAATTAATTTAGCCCTCTTGAAAGGTCCCGGTTGAGGTTCGTCCGTATCTGGACGTATTGGGATGGCATATCCCCATCAGGGGATGTGATGAATTGTCGACGTCTTGTGCCCACAAGTCATCCTCCATTTCGACATCGGACAGATCGTCGCCTTCTGGGATATCTACTTCTGCAACATCCGGTATATTGTCACAAGAGGCCCCGCTGCAGTGCCTGCAGACTGATGAGCATTTTAATCCTGCCTTCCTGCAGCTGCACGCGTTCCCACAACCCTTCGTGCAGCCACAAGAAATCATCCGCAAGAGGTGTTGTGGGGCTGCATCTCTGGTCATCATTTTGGGGTTGAGGCCTTGTGGTGTGGATATCCACCCCCAGGAGAGAGGGTTCAGTGTGACTCTCAACCACGCCTGTACCTTTAAGAAGATTGTACATGAGAATAGAAAATGATGAATGATATGTAACTGATGCAAGGACAAATTTTTACCTGATGGTATGTCCGCAAGGAGTGAAATCGAGCAGAGTCTCGTGTAGGAGGTAACCTGGCTAGATTGAAGCTGGTTTTCGTCGCAGCCCTGGTGAATAGTTGGTACCGCAGCTCGTCAAAGTTATGGGTGTTGGGGTTGCCTCCGTATAGAGCAATTATGACTCGCTCTCCTGCTGCTGCTATCTCGTCAGGTGTAGAGTTGGTGTCGAGAAAAATCGCAGCTTGCTTTTCAACGTCCGGATTTTTTTCGACTATGGACATCATTTGCATCTTCCCTAAGCCAAAGAAGCAGGATGTCGAGTCACAACCACTAAAGGCATGGATGAAGAGGAAAAGCTCTGGTTTCAAAGAGGATTTTGAAGAAGCGATGCTGGAATACATGACATCTGATGCTTTGCCTCTTCCACATTTATTGTAAAAAATTTCACGTTGGTTTGAGATCGCAGTAAGGATGGTCAGCAAGTCAATGTCCTCACCAACGACTACCACTATATCATAGGTAGAGGCAGCAGTTGCAGCTGTAGTGATGATGAGCCTATCAGCATCTTCCTCTGCTTGGAGTACTTAGGCATGAAATTTTGGCTTTATAGTTCATCACCATACCATATAATATTTTAAATGTTCTGTTGTATTATAACTATTTAATAATAATAATAATAATAAATAGTGTATGCCAATAATAATAAATTAAATTCTAAGTTTATCTAAGAAGACAAAAATTAAAACTTTACCAGTTTATTTAATCTTAATCTAATATTACGTGACGACGATGTTGACATGTTTTCATTATCAGAGATAATTGTGAACGACTCACTAGAAGAGATCCTGGAAGATCCTGAAATGATCAACTCTATATTTAATGCTGTCTCTGTAACCACGGTAAGGTAGCAAAATAGATAAGATGGCGGAGCACTGGGGACCAGTTGCTAGGTTCCGATTCGTGACTTCACACGAGCAATACTAGCACACTCCGTCGGAGGTAATTGGAACTTCATCCCGCTAGAGTTATTCGAGTGACGTCTAAAATATTGCAAAAAATTGCGAAGTTCGAAAAAAATGATAAACTTTGAAAGGCTTAATCTCGGAAACTATTGGGTCTACAGAGACAATTCTAGTATCATATTGTAGCAAATTTAGTCTACTTTAAAAAAGTTCTAAACAAGTATTTTCAAAAACTAGTCCTTTAGGGTTATAATCGCCAAAATTTGAAAAAATAACGATTTTTTCGCGGTTTTTTCGATTTTTGACAAAGTTGCGTTCGGCGCTCGAGGTCACAAACTTGGATTATTCATTAGGCCAACATCATAAACAAGTCTGCAAAAAATCAGAACTACCGGATTTAACGCATACTACCCCATACATTCAGGCGACAAAGTTACTGGACTAATAGTAGAGACGTAGCAATAGACCCAATTCCCAAGGCGTCTGTACGTTGTAATATAAAAGAAACCGCAAAATTATGTTTGTCACGTAATAATTCCAGATAGAATTAAATATTAATGATTTTCGGATTTTTCCTTTACTTATATGCTGAGAACTTCCTTCGTGTCAAATTTCAAGATTCTAGATCAACGGGAAGTCAAAAACAAAATATTTTTTAATGCTGCATATATACCTATTTAAGCGTCTGTTGGCCAAGCGGTAATGATAATAGACCCGCGGGTTCGATTCCCAGTGTGTGCCCTCAAATTTTTATTTTTAATTGCACACAGTGACATTATTTAAATATATAGTTCTTCTGTAAAATATCTTATGAATTTATTTTCAATGTTTATTTTTCAAAATGTTTGTTCAAACTGTATAGACATAAGCATAGTATATATTCAGCATTAAAAAATATTTTGGATCATATATTCTAAACTATTACCCGTCTACGGCCAAAACCGGGTATAGGTGTTATCAGGGAACCCCCCTCTACAACATATTTCAACATGAAGAAAATCGGAAAGAACAGGTTCAAGGGTTCCCCCTGTCAGCGCATTACATCAAGTTTCTGAAATGTCCACCCAGTATCTGGAGTAAAACATTAGACGTTATTCACTTCAAAAAACATAATAATTCATCTTTGCTATTATATTATCTATTATAGGTATAATATTTTATACAGGAAAAAGAAATCATTGTGATTATTCAAGACAAAAAGATAAAGTAATATTAACTAGTTTTTATACTACAAATAATGCTTTTCTATTTATAATTTAATATTTTCCGTTTGTTTTTTTCAGCCATTATCATATTACCATACAACAGAATTATTGTTATACAATTTCTCTACAATAAAACTCATTCAGACAATATATTAAACGGATTTATATTTTAAATTGCATGCTGGTTAGTTTTTTATTTCTGTCTGATTGCCCACCTGTGCATGAATATTTTTGCTTACTCACTGCAACTATCCCACCAGTGGCGTCACTTAAATATTATAGCTCGTATGGATTTTTCTCTTCGATTTTTTATATTACAAAGAAATTTTAAAATTTTTGGGTTTTGTTTACGTGAACTTATGACCTGCAAAACATTATTCCTTATCGAAATAAATGATTTCATCGTCATAAGTACTTAATGTAGATATAATTTGCTCTTTAAAGCATTCAATTTGGTCGTATAGTTTAAGAAATAACTTTAAATAAGTTATATACGGTAAAATACTATTAACAACGTGCCAACTTAAGAACAAGTGTCGCGTCGGAGCACCTTGGCCATCATTCGGACTTCCTTGTCTTTTGATTGTCAATTGTTTATTTTGTTGTTAATAATTCACTTTTACGTCTAAACGGCTTCGCTCGCATGGACTACGGAATTATTGTTTAGGATTTAAAAAATATATAGTTGAATTAATTACAAACACGATTAGTTATTAATGTAATAAAAACCAAATAACACTTATATTACCTACCTAACAAAAACGAATCAGAACAAAAAGTAAAAATAATTTTTGCTCTATTTAAATTTAAAAGTTAATTATTGAAAACAAAATAAACAATTGACAATCAATAGAATACCGACCTGTTCTGCCCAGCGTGTTGGCACGTTCCCTCGCCGCTCCCCGCGCACGGTCACAATCGCGCGAATAATATGTTCCAATATGTATATTTCGATATTTTCTAAACTATACGACCAAATTGGATGCTGTAAATAGCAAATTATATCTACATTAAGTACTTATGACGATGAAATCATTTATTTCGATAAGGATTAATGTTTTGCAGGTCATAAGCCATGTAAACAGAACCCAAATATTTTATGTTTTCTTTGTAACATAAAAGCAGTCATTGTGGCTTAAATATAAAAGTTAGACATATCGTGTCGCGGACTTTATTGTAGAACTTTTGATTCTACACAATTCTTTAATACATTATTTTGTTCTATATTAAACGGTTTAGACAGCGTATTACAAAACAGCGCGCCGACGGAAAATTTTTTTCCGACTTGATTTACTATTATCGTCACTGCTTAGTTGTTATGTTACCTAACGTAAAAAATATAGCCTATAACCTGGCCAGAGAACGTACTTATGAATTAAAAAAAACACGTAAATCGGATAAGTGGTTCTCGAGTGATAAGGTAACTAACGGACATACAGACAGACAGACAGAGAGACGTTGAACTTTATATATATTAAGGATTCAACTATATTTTTCAAAAATCCTTAACGATAATTCCGTAGTCCACGCGAGCGAAGCCGCAGACACATTTAATCTTAAGTTGTTGGAAGCGCACGCCACCACTGCTGTTATCTACTACATTGCAATGGCTCGTTTGTTGCTTCTCTCTACTATACGATGAATAACAGTTCATTTACGTCTAGTTTTGGTAGGTCGTCGAATGTTGTTATATGTTCGTGACTCGTGGCTCTTTAAACTTTAAATGAAAGTGAAGAGACAATGATCTGTGGTTCTGAGGTTCGTTATACACAGACAGAATTTGTTTAAACGCGATTTATTGTAAAACAATATTTATTATTGAATTTACTTATTTTTTATTAAACATATTTTTCTTTCCACGAACCCACTGATTTAGAAACACTGCTGTAACTGATATTTAACCCTTTGAACGGGACCATAGCACGTAACACTTATTCATAAAAATGTGCACATTTCCCTTCAAAAATCAAAATCGCCTATTTTTTTTAATTTACATTTTCTTTTTACTAAAAAAATAATATAATTTTTATTTTACATAAATATAAAATTTACATACAAAAATGAATAAACAAAGGGTGGAGTGGAGGATTTTACTGAATATTTCATTGACATTAACAATTAACAAAGTTGTTTTCCACGTGCAACGGTGTTTTTTTCGAGTCGTTTAATATATTTTTACGCGGAAAGGAAAAAAATACAATCAACATTTATTTGAAAATGTATGTCATCGGTATTGGAAACCCTAGTACCTACTTTAAATATATTTTTATCTTCAATAAAAGATAATATAATATTAATATTATCAATAAATGAATTTTTTTCTTAATTTCAAGAATCGTAAAGTATCTATTCCAAAGTGAATGGAATATTTTGCAAAACTTATCTAAATGTATGTATACATTAAATCCCTCCATTTACGTGGTTAATTGGTTCCATTAAAATAGCGCGTAAATGGACCAATAGAATGCCTTGTAAAATAGATATCTGTTCTATATTTTCAAATATTTTACTCTTGGTGAGATATAATTTTTTAAATAAAATTTAATATAGTTATCTGACAAAAAAAAACAATCAAATTTTTAATCACAGAACTGAGATTTTTCCATGGTGAACTTCACTTTGTAAGTAAAACTGTAATGTTCCCTTTCAGAAAATGTAAACGTTTAAGTGAATTACTGAAGAAGTTTAATATATATAATATAATACTCATTTTAATACGAAAAACATTTTAGGACGAAAATAGAACACACTATCCAAGTAGAGCCTGCTTGGGGTGTGCAGTAAAGTGTGTAAAAATATTTTTTTGTATAAATATAAAAAGTAATACAGAAAAAGTTAAAATACAGTCGCCCCATTCATGTCTCTCTAGAGTCCTTAGTCCCGTCTTATGAACCGCTAATTTCTTGTTGGTATTTCTTTTCCTTCATTCCTTCGTCACTCGTTCTAGGAATTTCCTAGACTATCTTTCAGACGCTATTCTACAGAGGAATTTTTATAAACTCGTAACTACTAATTACTCTAGGAAAATCAGCTCATTTTATCGGAAATGTAACTTTATTACAAGATCAATTATGTAAAATTTATAAATTCGTAATAAGATTAATGTTTTATAATTTGAGGTTGCATAATAAATCGATTTTATAAAAAAATCAGTTTATTAAATTTTTAACTAGAATAGAATATTTTCTCAAAATTCTTGAAAATATGACAAACATATTATTATTATATTGATTATGTAAAATATGCATTAAAAATAGTTAATATGACGAAATAACAGGTTTTGCTACTATTTTTTATTTAAAAAAAAAATTCATAATACAATTACCGACTTGACATGAAAAATTTACAATTCATATTTGTTTAATTAATTTATAATAAAATTGTATTCTTAAGGCAGTATTGCGTGGTGTCGATTTAATTAAATTATTATTATTATTATTATTATTATTTGCTTTTAAGCCCCCTGCAAGCGCTATTTTTGATTTAGAAAAAAGTAAGAAAAAGGATCAAATTATTTTTTCAACAAACTTTTACTAGAGGGCATTATTTTACATGTTCAATAAAAATTTCAAGTTTATAGCTTAGTTGAAGAGATATTTTACATTTACTGAAAATAACGGATGGATGGACGACAAAGTGAGATAATAGGGTTTCTTCGGAATCCTAAAAAAGGAATTCGTTAATCTTAGAAATAATTAATAATGATTTTTTATTTTTATTTTAATATCTAATAAAAATATAAAAACTTGTTTACAACTTTCTTATGTATTCTTACAAAGGAGGAGGGGGTCTGAAATCAATGGTATATACTAACGCTCCCTTTCTACAAATCTGTAAGTTTAATTTTTGAGGTAGTTAGTCATCCTGTTAATTGAAAACAGCCACTCATTTTTTCAAATGGTAATAAAATGTAAATTTCAATAATTAAAACCAACAGTTGTACAACAGTTATGTTTTGATTACAACGAACATATTTACTAAAAAACACGTGCTAATGACCAAGCTTTTATTAATTACAATTACTGTTTTATATCAAACCGATTGGGAATTAATAAACATGATAATACTGTTATGGGTTCAGTGGAGATACTCAATTAATGAAATCGCATCTTCCGGTTTTACTTTGTAACAGTGATAATATATTGTGATTCGTTCGGACTGTATATTTTACATTTTGGTTAGAAATTTCAATAATGTATGATATACTGCTTTTGAAAACAATTTTTTTGAATATGTAACATTGTTGCTATGCATAATTTCGGAGCACAAATGTGTTCCGAATAATAAAAGCGTCACAAATATTCACATCTGGTTTTTAGTTTTGAGTTGCCAACTGTACTACCTACTTACTACTGATACAATAGTCCTGCTTTTTTTTGTTCATAAATTTTGCTTCCTCGCCATATCGAAGATACGAAAAGTGATAGTTTTAAAATGAGAAAAAAAAATTCTCCTATTTCAAAATTTTAACTTGATCTTTCCATTTTACGTCAAGATAAACACTTTTCGTTCCGTGTCTATCTGTCAGTGTGTATGTCTGCCTGTCCCCTGAATCCTTGTCACACGCATAACTTATGAAACACTGAACCGATATTAATAAAACTTGGTTGGTTGGGTCTGGTTTGAGGATGGTCCCATTTCAAAATTATTTAAATCGTGTGTAAGGGGAAGGAGTGACACCCCAAAATATTTATTTTTTGAAGATATCTCAAGAAAGGCACATGTTACGTGAAAATTTTATAGAATCTTTTTTGTAAAGCATTAAATTTTCTATAATATAGATCACCACAACGTTTATTATAAAATATTTCCTTACAAAGATTAATCTCAATTTGACATTATTATATTTACTTAGACATATTAAATGTCATTTTAACGTTTGCATAACAGAAAAAATTAGATTTAGATTGAATAATGTCGAATAAATATATTTAAATAAAATTGTATAAAAATTAAATGGTTAACCAATGACAGACAGTTGATCTAAATACTTTATCGGTGGTTATTAAAATTGATCGATAATAATTAACTACTTTAGTGAATTTACTACGAGGAACCACTGTGCATTTAGTATCAATGTAATATTTTTAAAACTTAAGAAAATACATTTCAGTGAAAATTTTCAATAACGGGTTTTCCATGTTTTGGGTGCATGTAATTTAGTAACATTAATGTCCGGTATTATAAAGGAGTTAGCAAAATTTTCTAGCTAACAAACACTTTCAAATGGGGTATTAATTCTGTATTAGTATCTATGGATTAGCTATAGAATTAAGAGCAGTGACACTTTAACAAATTGTAACACAGTTGGCATCTTTCACTGTACAACATAATTTTCATAATATCACCACTGTTTTATCACCGTTGATATTTACCTAAAATGCGTGCGCGAAACTTGTCAAAGTCTTCAACAAACTCCAAAATTTCTGCCATATAAGTTTGATATCTCATTTGAAAGTGCTTGCTAGCTAGCAAATTTGCTAGCTCCTTTATAATACCGGACATAAATATATTATTGATTTCAATAACTCATTACATTTTCATCTTTCGATGTGTTCGCTTTTCTAGTTCAATATGTGTAATATAAATTGTAATCATTTGAAAACTCTTATTTGCAACATTTTATGTATCATTAAATTGTTCTGAATGTTAAATTTATGTGTATCAAAATGTTCAAAGTTATTACCACTGTATTTTGCCAGTATGACATTTACTACAAATATTTTTATTCAATATTGAGGGATGTCTGTTAAAGCAGACAAGACGTGTCTTTGAACTTTCTGGAATGATTTTTGGTGTCGTCAAAGTTTCGAAATAGTTATAACATACGATAACATATACAGTATAACTTACGCTAATTGAAGAAAATGGGAGATTATGATGAATGATAGTGTTATTTAATAATTCAATTCAAGATTGCATTAATGTTCAGTGACGTAATAAATGCAAGTAGGTTCCAGTGGCGTAACTAAAAAAAATTTAGGTGGGGCCCTCTTAAAAAAAATGAAGATAAGGTAACTAAAAAAAGGTTACTGGATATCTGCCTCCCCCCCCCCCTATAGCCCGGGCATCAGACTTTTTGCCAGCCCAGTCACCCTGTAGTTACACCACTAGTTGGTTAATTTCTGACAAATAGTTCTCTAAGCAGTTTTACTTAACCTTTTCGGAGTCACAGAACACTTTCAATAATAACAAAATTTACATCAAAATCAATTAATTTTACCTCGTATTAATGGAACAATGAAAATATTATTAATTATTGACAATAGTTAGTTACGTAGACAATGGACCAGATTTCCAAGACGTCTTTGTGTATAGACGTCTTTACGTAAATGCTGTCTCAAGAAACCATAAATATAGTATTATTACAGTCTAGCTAACAAAATTTGCTAGCTTGCAAGCACTTTCAAACGGGGTATCAAACAGGTATGACAGTTCTCAGGGAGTTTTTGACAGATAATTGCATGCGCAGTAAGTAAAAACCAGGGTATGTAAAGTATATTTACTTACCTTAAGTAAAAACGGTAAAAACCAACTTACAGCGCATGTAACTACCCCATCAGTCTTGACGATGGACCCAAGCTTGGCCCAATATTGGATTGCCAGTGTTGCTTTTTCGATATTGGTCCTATCTAGACCAACCTTCAGATACGGAGCTTCGGTCAGCCATTCTTTAACCAAGATTGGGCCAACCTTCAAATACCAAGTCTCGATTATCATATTTTACCTAAGCCTGAACCAACCAACCAATGACAATGTTTATACGCTACTTAACTCTCGCTAACGATTTTATTTCACTTTAGTTCAATATATATACATCATTTTAAGTAATGTTAAAGTAGATATAAGTTAGTACGGTGAGTAATAAGCATGATATTTAATTAGATATATTTGATTTATATATGATTATATATGATTAATATATATAATACAGATTGGCCAAGGCTTGTGTCAGAGTTGACAAACATTGTCCCAAGTCTGAGACAACCCGTGGGCCCTTGGTTATTTTGTACAGGGGAGACTCTGGGTCAGCCTTGGCCAAGTCTTGAAGAAAGTTATCATTTATATGTTGGTCCAGTGTTGGGTGCCAGGTTTGGCCCAGAGTTGACAAGCATTGGCGCAAGCCTGGGCCAACCATGCCCCCCTTGTAATATCCTATATGGGTATTTGTCAAAACTCAAAGAGAACTATCATATAAGTTTGATATCCCGTTTGAAAGTGTTTGCTAGCAATTCTTTAATACTGGACATAAATATGCACTAACTTCTAAATAGGAAATAATATGAATATTAACCTGAAATTTACATAACCGAGATAAATAGTTTTTACGGGCAGTTTACCTGCATAGAGTTATTTGTTTGAAATAAAATAAATAGTTTAATTGCAACCACATAGTGGGTGTGTTACTTTGTGACTGGTGTTACAGTATGTTTGTTCGTTAAATATTTATAAATGCACAACAATTAAAGTTAAGTAGCGGTTTTGTGAACACAAATAAGTTAGCATTGTTAATTAAAATACATATTGTAGGTATAGAGTTTGTGTTTGAAATATACATATACATACATAGTGTTGATGGTTAGCAGAGAAGTAACATATTATGTAATGTGTGGTTAGGACAAAATGGGGTTATAGTTTGCAGGTAGTTATCGTTCAATACGTATACGTTCAACACAGATTTTTATTTACACTGATTAAAAAATGGGTATTTCCATAGACATAGAGAATGGACCACGCATCTGACTCGAAAACTGAGTCGTGTTAAAAGAAAGAGATGGAAACAGGTTTGGAATATACTTGTCCTTTTTTTAAACAGGAGTGTAACTATTTCTTTCTTTGCCCCGAATATTAAAAATATTCATAGATATATACAGTGCGTTCATGATGAAAGGAACAAGTTCGTTTAAAATTCAGGTAATTATTTTGTGCAAAAACGCTCGGACACGTCGATTGGTATTTTTAGTTGCAGATTTTGACATAAGAAAATTGTATACAGGGTGTCTCAAGAAGAATATATACAGTCATCATTGATTTTTTTAAATGGAACACCCTATATATTATGCCATTTTTTAATTGTACGGTGTATTCTACCATATCTCTAAAATCAGCGGTTTTGGAATAAAGACGTTTGAAAAATCACATTTTGAAATACACACAAGTCAAATAAAATGTATAAATTGAACAAAAACACCTTGAGCATTTTTTAAAAGCCAACAAAAACATCCTGGTATTGCAAAAAAAAGAAAAAAAAAGGAAAAATAAAAGAAAGAAAAAAGTTCAATGTTTTTTTTGCTATACCAGGATGTTTTTGTTGGCTTTTAAAAAAATGTTCAAGGTGTATTTTTTCAATTTAAACATTTTATTTGACTTGTGTGTATTTGAAAATGTCAATTTTCAAACGTCATAAGTCAGAAAACCCCCAACAATTTAAAACAAACAAAAATTGACTCTTTAGAACAACGTCTTACGAACCACTATTTTTTGACAATTTGATTGGATTAAATCTCGTCTTGATCTATAGTTTCAGAACCGAGACGAAACCGAAAACCTAAATTACTTATGTAAATTCTTTCTTTAGATATTTGTCAGAGAACAGCGATATATTGCAGTTTAAAGTTAGATTACACTGCAGTATGAGTACGTAGATATAATGTGAAGATAGTGCATGGCATTAATAATACAAGGAGTTAATGCACATTGCACTTGTAACATAGGCGCCGAAAGTAGGGTGTTACGGTACTTGAGCACCCCCACAAATGTGTCAGATGTTGTTGTTTTTTGAAACTTCCGTATCATTAACTACATTTTTCATTTGTTTTTTTTTTACGGAAACTGCACTCGTAATTGTTTTTGTATTTTTATTATGAATTTTTCTTATGGTTTGATGCGCAATAATAATGTGTACAGGGTCAGAATTATGTTTTATTCTACTTAGAATTGGTATTTATATTTCTAAAAAAAACCTTTCTTGCTTTTAATAATTTTTTTAAGTTATACTTCTTGAGGTGCGATCATGAAATGCGCGTTAGGTGTAGATAAATTTCTGTTATGATAATCGGTAAAATAGGTTTTTTATTTTGCATTTGCACGCTAGATGTCACTAAACCAAAGAACTATAATTTAATATTTTTTGCTTCCTCGCGATTTCAAAATTTTAACTTTATTTTTTCGTTTCAGGTCAAGACAAACATTTTTCGTTCCGTCTCTATCTGTCTGTGTGTCCGTGTGTGTGTATCTGTCAACGTTGAATCACAAGTTTAATTTATCCATCTAGATATGGAATATGAGTATCAGGAATGCTTTCATGAGTATTCTAGATTTTTAAAAAGAGTTTAAGATACTCTAGTACGCAGGTCTTTGAAAAATCGAAAAAAAACACGTGTATTTTAAATGGGAAAATCGCCCCCCTTTGGTAATGGCGATTTTTCAAGATAAAGGGCTGACACTTTTTCCACATTTTTTTAAAATTATTTGGAGCTGATTTGTGGGGCGGCCCGGTCAAAATTCGTTCCAACCCCATCTAAGGACCACCCTAATGTACATATTTATTTGTTTTTATCGATTTTAAAGACACTCATTTAATTTTTGTTATACTTATTAGTTTTAAATTTTAAAGGAACTATGAAACTAAAGAATGACTTGATCTAATATAAGTTTCTTTATTTACATTTATATCAAGAATACGAACATTTTATAATTACATTTTCAAAACAACAATTAAATATTCCACATGCAAAGACACGTAACATGTGTTATATAGTTGGTACGCTGTTATAAAAACAAAGAGAAATAATTATGTAACTGCTTTAAATTTGATTGCGAATAATTACACGGAAACAGTTGGTTAAACATAACAGCGGTGAAATTATATGCGTGTATGCGCTGAAAATTCGAAAACAAACAGGTTGAATTCTTATGGTCGATCCAGACTATCGTACCGGTCTCGGCCCGGTCTTGCTCCAATCAAATATAAATAAACAAACAATGAAATAATTCACACTATAGGTATCGTGCAGGTCTCGGTCCAATCACGCTTCGATACAGTATTAGGGTCGATCCAGACTATCGTGCTGGTCTCGACCCGGTCTTGCTCCGATCAAATATAAATAAACAATAAACAATGAAATCATTCACACTATAGGTATCATTCAGGTATCGGTCCAATCACGCTCCGATACAATATTAGGGTCGATCCAGACTATCGTACCGGTCTCGGCCCGGTCTTGCTCCAATCAAATATAAATAAACAATAAACAATGAAATCATTCACACTATAGGTATCGTTCAGGTCTCGGTCCAATAACGCTCCGATACAGTATTAGGGTCGATCCAGACTATCGTGCCGGTCTCGCTCCGATCAAATAATCTTGCTGTATTGGAGTGTGACTGGAGCGAGACCGGCACGATACCTAGAGACCGGACAGGGAACGACACGATAGTCTGAATCGATCCTTACTATACTGAATATTTGACTGGAGCAAGACCGGCTCGATAGTCTGGAACGACACTTAAGGGAGGAATGGGAGTAGATACTATCAAAATATTACCAAATGCATGAAAATTACTGAGAATGTTCTCATTAGCATTCTAATGCAATAAACAAAATATTAACTTAGCTTAGGAAATACATATATTGATTTCAATTTAATATGTGTTCTTATGGAAAAATGATATTTTTCGACATTTTTTTAAGTAAAACACACTTCTTTTTGCACTAATAATTGTTTATTTGTTACAGGTACGGTATAAATTGTAATTCATACACGAACAAATCTTCTGAATACGTCTCTGAAGTAAGTATTTGGTCACCTCCACCATCTTCCACTTCTAGGAGAAGAGTGAGTGTTTCTGGCGCAAGCACGAAAACAAATTTGTAGTAACTTTTCAATTAGTAATCGTGAATAGGGAAAAGTGGATCTGAGTAAAAATAAATTATTTTATTATCTTGACCGATTTTTACTTCCATGTTCTGAAAGAAATGGAAGTATTGTAATACCGTAGAAAAATCGTGTCCGAGATAAGAGCAGATTTTGATTGTACTATCTTCAAAACTTAAAGAAAAGTTGATTTCCGCATGGCGACTGTACGTGTGTCATAATGGATTCAGGGAAGGTCAAAATGAATAATTCCATATACTTATACTATAAGTATGTTTATGAAATATACATACACCGGGTGTTCCAGACCACTAAAGAATTTCAGGAAAATATTTTCAATCCCCTAAAACCCCTCCTTGGGGGTAGTTTGAGGGGTACATGCCCGTTTCTCAACAAAATCAAATGGAACGGTATATCCAAAAGTAGATAATTTTAAAGATCATAAAAAAGTAAGATACTTTTGTAAAAAAAATTTTTCATACATTCAATTGTTTAGAAAATATGGCGACTTGTTCCCAAATTTTAGGGTTTTATTAATAGTGCTCTAGTTTCCTTAAATATCAATGAAATTTTATTTTTTATTTTCTTAACAAAAGTTGTTAATTTAAATATATTTTTTAAGATAAAGTACTAATTGATATATCATTCCATTTAAAATGTTTGTGTATCGATTTATATGATAAATTTTTTATTATAAAACTCTATCTTCAATAGTTTGGTCGTAAAACATAGTGGACGGGTGGTCTGGAACACCCGATAGTATAAGTACCTAAGTATAGTAAAGACGATTTTTTTCGAAATCCAGATTTTGATGGAATTATCCATGTTGACCTTCCCTGAATTCATTATGACTATTTTTGCCATGATGTCTGTCTGTAAGCGCTGTAACTCAAGTACAACAAATCGTAGAAGGGTGAAATTTTATATTTAAGATTAATTTATGGCTGGGATGAAAACCTCATTGTTTTAAAAACGATCTTTAATAATTCAGTGAGCAACATATACTATATTAGCTGGGCCCACGCGGTTTCGCTCGCTTGGACTACGGAATTATTGTTTAGGATTTTCGAAAAAATATTGTTGAATTAAGAACAAACACGATTAATTATAATCGTAAAAATACTTAATCAAAACCTAACGTAGCTAAAAAAAACAAATCCGAACAAAAATTACTAATAATTTTTGTTCTAAAAATTTAAAAGTTAATAATTGAAAACAAAATAAACAACTGCCGGTCGAGCGAACAATCTTCCCTCTCCCCGCGACACTTCATCAAAGTTCGCGCGAATGGCCGCGAATAATATGTTATTGTATGTATATTTCACGTTATTTCCTAAACCAAAAGACCAAATTGGATTCTGTAAAGGGCAAATTATATCTTAAGTACTTATGACGATGAAATCATTTATTTCGATAAGGATTAATGTTTTGCAGGTCATAAGGCCACGTAAACAGAACCCAAATATTTTTAATTTTCTTTGTAACATAAAAGCAGTCATTGTGGCTTAAATACAAAAGTTAGATATATGGTATCGCGAACTTTATTGTAGATCTTTTGATTCTACACAATTCTTTAATGCATTATGTATTTTGTTCAATATTGAACGGTTTAGGCAGCGTATTGCAAAATAGCGCGCCGACGGCAAATTTTTTTCCGACTTGATTTACTATTATCGTCACTGCTTAGTTGTTGTTACCTAACGTAACAAAATATAGCCTATAACCTGGCCAGATAACGTACCTATTAATTGAGAAAGAAACCACGTAAATCTGATAAGTGGTTATCGAGTGATAAGCGCACTAACGGACATACAGACAGACAATGAGACGTTGAGCTTTATATATATTAAGGATGTATATTTCATATATACATATAGTATAAGAAAGTAAAAACTCATCCTATGTATGTATAATTGTATATGTACAAAATACATAGGTGTGTTGCTCACTGAATTATTAAAATCAGAAATAAACGTTTCAATTCAACAAACTGATATGTAATTTAATGATACCCGGAAAATCTGTCTAAACGCTGACCCATTTACCGATCGATTACCCAGCATCCACCCACTACCATTGATAATCTACTGCAGCGGTCAATAATATTTTACCTTTTCCATTTTAACTGAATAAATGATGTGAGTTAAACTTTGTCGAAAAAGTGTATATTTTAACTTTGAAATTTTTCACTCAATTTTATGATTTAATAAATCGTAATATTAACTTTTCTTAAAGAACATATATTTTTTAATAGTAATGAATAATTAGTTGAATAAATCATGTAAATGAATATAGTAAAAATTGCGTATTATAAAAATTACAATGAAAATAGTAAAAGTTACTGAGTTGATTTAATGTTCTGTGCAGTTGACAGTACATGTTAAAATTGATACACAATTGAAATTTTTAATCGGCAACTATAATTTTTATTAAAAATATCTGCCATGGGAGCTACGGGACTTTCTTATACGTAATCCTGACAGTGAACAGTGAACGTGATTCTTATTTTATCAAAACATATTTCTGACAAACAAATAAAAGATTACAATAAAATGAATGGGACATAAATTATAGATAATATTATTATCTACATTATGTATCAAATTAATTCTTTGAACGTAATAACTTAAAAAAACGGATGTTTACTCTTGTCAATTTTTGAATTTTCGAATTATTTTTGAAATAAGAAATAAATATTTTATTGTTAGATAAAAAATGTCGAGTATGTAATTATCTTTAATTTATTCCTTATACATTTTTTCCAACATTTATGATTTAGTCAGAAAGAATTGTTTTATATATCTATTTAGAATCCCCCACACTGTTCACTCTCAGTATTACGTATAAGAAATGGCAAACACGCACACTGTTCAATCTCTATAATACGTATAAGAAAGTCTCATAACACTCATATCAGATATTTCTTCTCTGTTATGAACCATTTGAATTATAATTATTATTTTTTCTTCAAAACTTTGTTTTTTCGAAAAAATGAAAAGTACATAAATTATAGATATTAATATTACCTACAATTTTTAACTTAACTTTAACTGTGGTTACGTAACGTTTTACTAGGGGGAGGGGGGGTACAGAAAAACGTTACAGCGCGTTACATGGAGGGGTGGGGGGTCAAAAATCTCCAAAAATTGCGTTACGTAATACTTGAACACTCCCTTAACAATACTTATAGTATTGTATATTTCATATAAGAAAGTAAAAATCGACTTATTTTTTCTCCGTGTGGCAATGATCACTCATGTTCCCGCGAACATCCTGTATATAAAATATAAATAAAAACAAACTTGTTTGTTTAAACGTCAAAATTTATTTAAGAAAAGGTAATCGCAAGCTTTCGATTCACAGAATCATCGTCAGGCTATTAATAAAGATTTAAATTTGAGAACGATGTCGTTATCTCAATAATATTCATGATATGAATATTATTGAGATAACGACATCGTTTATAATAAATTTTGACGTTTAAACAAACAAGTTTGTTTTTATTTATATTTAACGTCACTACTATTATATTATAAATAATATACATACATATTAAAATAAAATATGCATTTATATTTAAATATTTTCATAACCGTACACCACTGGTTTGCACACAAATAAGTGTGAAATGTAACGAAAAGTAAATGTGACATAATTCGTATTCATCAGTCATCTTTTATTATTATGAACAATTTTGTATAAATGTGACATGTTATGCGTAGGTATAAATGTAAATATAGAATTACATGTATTTTTAAACATCATTAACTCAATATAACTCAATCAACTAAATTTAATCCTTATCAATTATTGTCAGTTTTGTTAATTAATTTTGTATCAATGGTCTTAAATTATATGCGAATAACAAGTTGAAATGAACATTTTAAACGTTTTCTTTTTTTAAATCCTTGATTGCGAATTATATTTGATACTTGCATTATTTTATAAATAAACACTTCTAATAACTAACTAAATAATTTATGATTTAAGAATGTTAAACATAAGTTTATATTATATAGGGGAGAAAGGAGCAAAATAATTATGACTGTTTCATTTAATAGGGTTGGTAGCAAAATAGTCACTTTGGGGATTATTTAGATAAATTTATAATTGGAAAACTGTAAGACCCAGGTCCAATAATGATAAAAAACCACATATTATAGGTACTTTTGGGGGAAAATGTAATTTTCATAAAAATTTTCAAAAAAATAAATATATTTTTTGACTATGATAAGCAATAACTTTGGATTGGAAAACCGGGTAGCAATAACGCTAATACTGAAAAATACGTTAGTTAATTACCTATGAAATTGACTCATTGCGGTTGCTCTAGTTACGTTATGAGATGATCTTTGTTTATAAGTACTACTCTGAAGGAAGTTTTTAAACATTCTGTAGCTCAGAAGGTGTTAAAGATAGACCCCATCTTCCCGTTCAATTTTTTACTCACAATGAGCCAAGGAATCAGCTCTTAAAATATCTGTATCAATATTGAGGGTCTAATGTCAACTGTGCCATCCTGTATATGCATATGTGTGTGTGTGTGTTACATAATATGTATTTAATGTATAATTTTTGTGCGTCGTAAATAATACGTCTGGGATAATTTGTGCTGTAAAAGATATTGGTTAGTGTAAACAGTATGAATGATATTGTGTTATCTTGAACATGTCAACTTTTTACCTGTTTGTCAACAAGAACACGCCATTTTGTGTTATCCCCGATAGTTTTGTGTAAATATAATTTAATGATGTACAAACTATGTGGTCATGAATGATTACGTTCTGTCAGTGGCGCACCCAGAAAAAATTCCAGATGGGGGGTTAAAATTATTTTTGTAATTTATATAATTTTTATTTTATGTATAATATTTGTGACATTAAATAATATATATTGGAGTCTAATACCTAATATAAAACAAATCATATTCTGTGAATATCATTTGTAAGAATAAAATGATTCGTTTAAATATCAAATTGTGTAACTCAGTATGGTCGCTATAAAAGCCCGCAAATATAGTATGTTTTTTTTTTAATTATAGCCTTTTATTTTGTTTATGTTTTTTCTCCAATATTGGATAAAGTAAAACCAGTACGAGCACGTAGTGATGGACCCTTGCTAATGATTACAAAATGATAAGTACCATAACACAAAAGATATAAAAGAAAGAATCGTTAAATTTGAAACAATTTAAAGCATTTGTTATGATAATATAATAGTTAATAAATAAATTATACTAATAATTAGTTTAAATGTCCACCATTTTGACACCTATTGGCTGATTGATATTTAATTTAAAAATAGCAATTACTAGGATCATATCCAAGACTGGTGTCAGTACCTTACTAATTGTCGATATTTATTTTATTTTTATGCATGGGTATTTGATTAGGATTTAAGAATTTTTAATATTTCAGTTATTTACAAATAAATGATAAAATTTTATTATACACACTATATCATTTTTAATAAATAAATAAAAATAAATAAATACTTATTCGTGGCTGGTTATTTTGGCTGATTTAAAATTACACAATTTTACTTTGATAAATATGTTCACTTTCTTACACATGTTTTTTAAACACTTTCCAGTGGATTATTTTCTAAATAACGAATTTTCAGAGAAAATGTTTCGTACAAAAGTTTCATGGTTTCGAGGGGCTCAATACTAACAATATGGGTTGACTTTGAAAAGGTCACCTTAATGGGTTTTCAGGTTTAACTTTTCTTTTTAAAATCTAAACCTATATTTTTTGTTGCAGATTCGTAATTTACGAGGAAAAATAAGCTACTTTTACCTGAAACATTTTTTATGAAAATGTTCATTTTTTATATGGAGCAAAACAAAAAGAAATTTCTGGATATTCAATAATGTTTTACTCGAAAACTATAATTTTTTTAGAAAAATTACAAGAGGAAAAAAGTACTTATTGTTAGATCTAGGCAAGGACTCTCAGAGAATTTTTTTTATTCAAATTTAATATTAACTTTTTATGCAACTTTTTAATAACGTAATTTTTTGAAAATTTTGAAGAAAAAAATTAAAAACAAATAAAATAAAAATCTCTGAGAATCATTGCCTAAATCTAAGCACTTTTTACTTCTTATGATTATTTTTGAAAATTAATAGTTTTCGAGTAAAAAATTATTGAAAATCGAAAAATTTCACTTTGTTTTGCTCCATATCATAAAAAATGGACATTTTTAGAAAAAAATGTTTCAGATAAAGGTTACTTATTTTTCCTCGTAAATTACGAATCTGCAACAAAAAATATAGGTTTAGATTTGAAAATGAAAAGTTAAACCTGAAAACCCATTAAGGTGACCTTTTCAAGGTCAACCCATATTGTCAGTATTGAGCCCCCTCGAAACCATGAAACTTTTATATGAAACATTTTCTCTGGAAATTCGTTATTTAGGAAATAATCCACTGGAAAGTGTTTAAAAAAACATCCGGTATATAAAATATACATACAGAGTGTCTCAAGACTGTGTCAGAGTTCAATATTTCATTTATTATAACAAATGGAAGAAAACTTTAAATACAAAAAGTTTTCTTATAAAATAAACGCGATCGAAGCCGCGGGGAATTTCTAGCTAAGTAATATAAAAGAGGAGGATACTGCTTTTTTATACGTAGTTTAAAAAAGTATTATCTAAATGTGAACAACCCACAAAAAATACTTGAGAGTAAAACAATAGACTCTATTCAGGGTAAGTTAAGATCGACTTTTGGCCAACCCTGATTTTTTTGTTAACAAAAACATCATTGTCTCGTTAATGGTTACAGATGGCTTTACATCCGTATGTATAAAATTCTTAACGGTTCTCTATGTAAAAAATGTGAATTTATTTTTAAATCTCTTAAATTCTTGATAAGTTATTTGCGATAATGTTTTGTTTTTATAAACAAATTTAAAACTTGATAATAAAAGCATTCGCGAGATTTTTTTAATCATCAATTATTTAAAAAAAATTGTACAAGTTATAAAAAGCTTTTTGTTATTTTCTAATGAGACAAAAAAATTGTTCTCTGATTTCAAAATTTTAAATTTATCTTTCCATTTCAGGTGAAGTCAAACACTTTTCGTTCCATGTCTGTGTGTGTGTCTGTCTGTCTGTCCCCTGAATCCTTGTCACACGCATAACTCATGAACCACTGAACCGATATTAATGACACTTGGTTGGATGGTTGACAAAGATTTATCTCAATTTGCTTTAAAAAATCGTCATTTGTTTTTTTAAACAGTTATTTATTTTGACATATTAAATGTCATTTTGACGTTTGCATAACAGAAAAATTTAGATTGTTGTTACGTTGAAAATTCATAAACTTTCAACGTTTCATGAATTTACAACGTTTCAATCTCTATCACGATCTTTAGAAATCTTTGTAGATCTTTGCAGGTCTCCACAGATCAAAAACCAGTAAAAAATATGATGTCTCTAAATGCAGATCTATCAAGATTTGATTTCACTTTAGATCTGAAATTTTTTCCCGGGAATTTAAAAACTTGATTTTTTTACAGCACTTAGTATTTGTTATCAATTTCAACCTCTAGCCGTTCCTGGAAAAAGTGGTCTTGACGGATAACAAAGTGATCTTATATGTTAATAAATAAGTCCTAATTGTTTATAAATTTAACCTTTTATGATTTGAAAATACAGCATCCAGTGTTTATTTTCATTAACACAAACTAACATTTTAATTATTAATTAAAACAATACAAAGTAAAACGTGTTTTAAAATACAATTTTTGGTATTAATTAATTAATGTGAATAGGTATAATTAAAAACTTAAATCATGTATTTTTGATGAATGAAAACATATAAATAGTCTGTTTATTATAAAATTAAATGCACTCGTAATGAAAATTGCAGAACAATTTTTAGGGTTCCGCAGAAAACTAGGAACCCATATTGTTTCGCTCTGTCTGTATGCCACAGGCCTTCCATTCTCTCATTTATATACCTACTATAGCCCAGTAAATAAACTAAAAAAATCGGTACAACTTCTAAAAAATTCCGACCAAGCTGAATTTTTGTGGAGACTTTTATTTTGAGTTCCTAAGCATACTCTGAAAAGTACTCTTAATTTTAGCCATGCATGGGTTTTTGTTTTTTAGGGGGTAAAGGGGGTAAAATTCTTGTTTTTTGCAAATATCTAACAAATTAATACTTTTTCGAGGAAAATAGTTATAAAGAAAATTATAGCTTATAAAATTCTACACAAAAAAGGCCTCTATACTTTTTTTTTCGTAGAATTAATACTTTTCAAATAAACGGTGCGATAAAGTTGAATAATTGATTTTTTCAAAAAATACGTACTATTTTCCACACCACCACGGGGATAAAGTACCGGGCGCGTTTTATTTTATGTGGTATCCCCAGTAGGCCTAATCAAAAATTCAATTTAAATTATTCGATCTCTTCCTTTGTAACTTTATCTTCTTCAATGACTTTATCAATACGTTCACCTGTCGATTCTTCTATTTCTTCAAATAAGAAAGCCATTGGATCTATTTCTTCATCGATTTCTGCATTACTTTCTTTCTACAATTTCAGAATTTAAACATGATTACCAGCAGCAATGCCCGCATACAGAAAAGCAGCGAAGATTTATTTTTCTGCAACTACAACTTGCATTACAGCCTTTAGTAAAGCTACAAAATATATTATTTATTAATTGATCGGGAGCCGGTGAGAAAAGGTTTTGAAAGGTTTTGCATATAAATAACAAAATATAATACTATTTAGTAAAATAAAGAAAAAAGTAAATATTATTCTACAACTTGTTTACTGACAAAATAACTTATTCCAAAAAAACAAAATTTATTTGTTTATTTATTTTTGTTTTCCTTTTAACGTCTGTATTAATTTATTGGTGTTGGAAGTTTTATTTTAAAGTTTGGATATTAACTTTTCTAAGAACAAATGTTCGTTATATATTTTTATTACAAATCAATAACGTTTGCTAGAAGTTATAAGTAAATATATACTTACGTAAATATGTAAGAAATTTGATTCCTAAATGACAACTTCTGATCTTTTATTTTTATTGCTCCGTACCTCAAAATAAAAAAAACGGAACCCTTATAGCAGTTAAGTTAAAATTAGGGGTGTACCGGAACTGGAATTTTCGATTCCGGCCAGAACCGGAATCGCCGGAATTCGCAAAAAAAATCCGGCCTAAACCGGAATTTTTTTCAAAACATTCTATTTTAATTAATAATAAATAATTAAAACAATATATGTATACTTTTTATATAGATTATTATCTCAAATTAAAATACCATTATTTTATATATACATATATTTATACATATCTTGTAACTTTTACATTTTCGTAGATCGATTGTTTTCAATTATTTTCAAATATTTATAATATAGAGAATACATAAAAATAAAAAATAAACATTAAATACCTCTTACAATTACATAATACAGTGTAACCTTAATATAACGAGTCTCAATATAACGATTTCCTCGATATAACAAATTTTTCGAAATCCTCTAGAACTGCCCGTAAGAGCTAATGCAAAATATACCTTTATATTACGAATACATTTGTCAACAACCTCTTTATAACGAATTTTTCGACAGGTTCAGATACGTTAAACTTTTCGTAAGACAATCATTATTGTTTTTTTGCTGTTTGTCACTGTTGCTAGTTTTAAAGTTGCAATGGCTGAAAAACAAAAAATGTGTTCCTTATAACCGTTGCAAAGAAACGAGAAATCATTAAGTATGTAGACGAGAATCCTACAACGAAAAAAATAGATATCGCTACATTTTTACCTTGTTATAACGAATTGTAAACCAACCTAACCTTTATATAACAAACCTCACTGTAACAAATTACTTGGTATAACGAATATTTTCTGCTTCCCTTTAGTTTTGTTATATCGAGGTTACACTGTATTGTACTATTTTGTAGTAGATATGTATATAGGACATAGGTACATACATAAAATATGAATACAAACAAATTATGAGAGTACTTTTTCAATATTTTATTTTCAATTCAATGTTAACAGCAAAACTGAAATCCTTTTAAGGATACAACCCTTTTATAACTGTACAGACGTGATGTATATACATTTTCCATAAGGAAATCCTTTTCATGTTCGCGGAATTTTAACCCTGCGTGTGTACAGAGCTTTTACTGTGGCTGGTGAATAATTGAAGAAGATATCTGTAACAGCTACACGCCGCCGCGGCCGTGAGGATGTGCCATAAAGAAAAACTGGCGATCAAAAAAACGACAGACATAAATGATCGTAGTACTATATTCCCGTATTTAATAACGCCCTCTTTGTCTAGATGTACTGAAATTATTACTCACTTAAAAAGATCTATTGTTTTGCAGTGACGATGAATGTTTGGTGATGGTTTTTTCATTGATTTTTCGATTGATTTGTAGTTTGTTTGGTTAAAACTAAAAATATTTTTGTAAGAAGGGTTAAAAATCGGCAATCGTTTATTTTAATAATGTTTTATTAAATAATAGCGCATTGGACCCGATGTTACCCGGAGATATTAGTTTAATTAAACATAAAGTAATAATGCCCACTCAACGGTTCACTGCGAATTGTTTTTATTTCGACTTCATGAAATTAACACCAAATATACAAAAATTATACACCTAAACTAAACCTATCCATTAGTGAAAACCGGAATAAAATCCGTTCATTAGTTACTGAGAATGTCGTGTAAAATTATATTTTCAAACTCCCAGGAAACACCAGGTCGCGTCTTAGAATTTATATGAAAAAAAAAATGAGTTAGCAACAATCATAATCAATTTCGATAATTTACCATCTTGGAAATGAAATGACTCTTTATAGGTATTTAAATTTTCAATCAATATATTTCTAAATATTTAATTGTTTACATGTGTCAAACATCATGCAATTATATGTGGGATCGTGTTCAATATACGTAAGGAATTATCTTTTTTCGGTCTCAAATTACTTTTTAAGTACTATAATGTTAGAATCATGGAAAAAATTAACGAAAAATCGCAAAAATGACATATTTGAAGCGGCCATATTTTTTTAGTGAAACAAACTACAAAACGGACAGCAACATCGTGTTCAGTATACTAAAAAACATAAAGATATAACTTAATTGGATCTTAATAAAATGTTTATACTTTAAAATGTTAAAATAATTAAAGGCAAAGATTCGCCTTTTTTCGGCAGTCAGGGCAAAGTTCAAAATGGCAAAGATTATTGTCATCGGCAGTCAAGGGGTTAAGAACTCAATAACCTCAATATACAG
The DNA here is from genome assembly GCA_961205875.1 of Sialis fuliginosa. Taxonomy (NCBI): domain Eukaryota; kingdom Metazoa; phylum Arthropoda; class Insecta; order Megaloptera; family Sialidae; genus Sialis; species Sialis fuliginosa. The sequence continues at coordinate 3,513,274 of OY540817.1, forward strand.
GGTCCTCCAATAGTGCGTTCGACTTTCCTAGCGCACTTCCCATAGGAGATATAAAAAAGTTTCAACGTCTTAAAATTATTTTCAAGAATACAGGATGTCCCATTTTTGCGGTATAACAAAAACAAAGATTTTTTTAAATGGAACGTTTTAAGTCTTCCGATGTCATTTTTTAACCTCTATATTAGCGTCTGTTCATTTTTTGTAGTGACAGTGTTGCCAAATTAAATGGCATTTATCTTGATCTACTTTGGTGCATAAAAATATAACTTTTGTGAAAAGTATTGAAAATCTCAGAAACTATGAGGTTTAGACATAGGACATCCCTATACAAATTGAAAAGGAAAAAAAAGCGATCGAATAGTGAAATAAAAAAAGGAAAGTCACATTACATTTTTTTTTATCATTTTGAAGATGAACATATCCTGTACAACTAAATTCAAATTGTTTATTATCAAAATGTTATTCTTTACAAGGACTAACATTTTTTTTTTTTAAATTCATCGCTTCAAAAAAAGTTTTTTTTTAGGGTTGAACCTGCTTTTGGATTATTTTTCAGAAAAAATGGCAACACTGTCACTAAATTAAGAAATGAACAGACGTTTAAGGTTAAAAAATTACATCGGAAGACTTAAAACATTACAGGGTATTCTATTTAAAAAAAAAAACTTTGTTTTTGTTATAGCGCAAAAATGGGACAACCCGTATTGTTGAAAATAATTGTACGATATTAATATTATGTACCAAAATTTTTCTTCTCCTACGGAAAGTGCGCTAGGAAAGCCTATTAGAGTAACCTGTATAAAACCTATTTTAATTTAATAATTAATTAACCAAACGCGAGTCCCCTTTTTCATTAAATAATGTTTTTATTATAATTATCATGTTTTCACATTATGTTATTTTTAAAATTAAATTAAAACAGAACAACATATTTTTTCACATACTGAAATTTATGGTTTTTAATTATATGTGTATAATAAACACATGAGGAGTAATGTAGAGGATCGGTAATGAAATATATAATTTGTATTCAAAAGTGCGCTTAGATTTGAATATCTCATTTAAATGTTTTCACGTTTTTAAACACTTTCTCATATGTGCACGTACCACGTACCGTGCATATCTGGACGGAAAAGCCCTTTTGTTTAGCGTCACACTAATGCAGAACTATCGCATCAACTCTCAAATACCAATTTTACTTCTATGAACATTCATATTAGTGATGTAACGAATGTATGATTTTAAACATTCGCGAATATTGACTTTTTTTTAATAGTTTTATGTCCGGTATTATAAAGAAATTGCATGAGTGCAAATTTACATGGTAGCAAATTTGCTTCCAGCTAACGCTATCTACTGAGTATTAAATGTAAATGACAACCACTCACAAGATGTAGCCAATGAAATCGTACATATAATGACTTTAAAGTATGCGTATTAAGTAGAAATCAGTTACTTAAAATAAGTGCTGCCAAGTGTACCTCATAAAATGCATAGCATTTACATTATTATACATTTATTACCATTAGGGTGACCAGATTTTAGTTGTGACATGTAAATGAAGACCTCATTTTTATTTTATTTTATCTTTTTTATTTTTATTTTATTTTTTTTATTTTCATTACCCTAATCTGTACTTTTGCGCCTCCTACTCTATTTTTGACTACCTTTTTTTTTAGTCGTCATCATTTTTTGCAAAACCCAGATAAATTGCACCCAAACCCTGAGCCCGAAGATTCAGTATGCAAACCCTGAGACTCCGGGTCAAAACCTGAGATCTGGTCACCCTAATTACCACTGCTTTAAAAGATCGAGCAATTTCATAACAATTTAACACCCAGCAGATAGCGTTAGCTGAATATTTTTTTTATTACAAAAAGAAGTAATATTCGCAAAAATATTCGCACTTTTTCTTGCGAATGCGAATGTTTAACAAATTGCACGTTTTGAGGGTCTCTGAATCCCGTACGACCATTATCTCAATGACGTCTGTGTGTGTGTGTGTGTCTGAACGCCCTACAACCAAAACGGTGAGACTTACAAACATGATCTTTTTAAACTTAAGGTTCTTGTATACTCTTGATGTGCACCTCCTATTTTTGAAAACGATCACTACACCGGAAACGAATGTTTACTGATGTCAATTTTTCGAATTATTTTTGAGTAGAAAAAAATGCTCTTATCTATAATTTATGTTCTGTCCATTTTTCCCCAAAAAAGGAAATAATTGATTTTCTTTAATTTTTGAATTTTTCTAATTTTTTTTTAAATATGCATAAAAAAATCTTGTGCCGACCAGGGCAGTTTATTTTTATTCAAAATCAATAAAATTTGTGGGGCCTGGATTTTCAAAAGAGGAAAAAAAATATACAGATGCGGACATTTTTTAAATAAATTAAATAACTGCTTAAATAATTATTTTGGATTTTGTTTTTTTTAACGGGACCCGTAAAAAATTTTGCTTAGTCCGTCCCTGTCATATAAGTTTTTTAGTTGTAAATGTGACTAATGTCCGGTATCATAAAGGACCTACCAAATTTGCTAGCTAGCAAGCACTCTCAAATGAGATATCTAACTTATGCGACAGTTCTTTTGGAGTTTGTTGAAGACTTTGACAAGTTTCGTGCACGCGTTGTAGGTAAATACCAACGGTATTAAAACAGTGGTGATGTTATGAACATTATTTTGTACGGTGAAAGATGCCAACTGTGTTACAATTAGTTGAAGTGTCACTGCTCTAAATCCCATAGCTAATCCATAGATACTAGTACAGAATTAATACTCCATTTGAAAGTAATTGCTAGCTAGCAAATTTTGCTAGGTCCTTTATGATACCGGACATAACAGTAACTCCACCTTTCATCGATTTGTCAAACAAAATCTATATGTTTTTTATTTTGTCAGATAATGTAGAATAGATGGATAAAAACTATTTACAGTAATTTAGTGTATCCTTTCAGTCGAATAAAGTTCCGAGTTCGAATCTAGTTACTAGTTTTAATTAAAAACTTGAGTTTGCTTGCAGTAACACTCGTAACTACCGTGAATATTATAATTCTCAGATATCCATTCATAGGAATTCTCTGAAAAGCGTAGTATGTATGAATTGCTTTAAATTAATTATTTTATACGGTTTAAATAATGAAATCTATTTACCGAATGCAAATATTCTATGGAATAGTGTGTTTTAATAATAATCCTTTATAGATTTGAGACTATTGCGGTGATCGCTTTTATATTTATTTCGCATTTACATTGAATCTGTGTTAATAATATACATAGGAGCCAAAAAAAGACAAAAATGTTTGTTTAAAAATTTGGAAGAAATTGATAAGAAGAAAATATAAAATAGGTTGTTTTTAAATTATATGTATATAATTTTATTGTAAAATATTAAATTCAACATATTTTTTGATGTCCATCAACTTAGCGAAACAACTTCGGAAAATAGAATTGCCATTATACCATGAATTTGCCGCTAATTAGTTGTGAAATTTAAAAAAAATGCCGTTTTTTTTTTGTTATTTTTTAATTATGTGTTTCGCTAACTTAACAGCATTACTAAAAATGACGGTAGCAAAAAATTGAATGAGTGAAAATTTGCCGCGCTTTTTTTTGCAAAAAAAAAAAAACGATTTTTGCTAACTTGGTTCATTTAAGATGAAATTTGGTATAAGGACGAAAACTGATAACCCAAAAACAGAAATGATAAAATTTTTGAAAAAAAAAAACTTCTGAACCTCCTTCAGTCACGAATTATTTGTTTTAAAATGTCGTTATCTGTGCATCCCCCCCCCCCCCCCCCATCCTCTAATTTCTAAACTATAAAATTCATGGTTTTGGTCTGTCCGTCTGTCTGTCTATCTGTATGTCCAATCTATTAAGGTGAAATTTAATATAAGGATGTAGATTGATAATCCAAAAACAGAAATTATGAGTTTTTTGACCCCATTCCCCTAGATTGAAAAGTATATTCAAATTTTTTTCACTTATCCTATTGAATAGGGTATCTTTAGATAGGTCTTCTAAAATGTAACACAAATTTTTTAGCATCTTATGATTTTAACTTTTCCTTCACAAGATATTTACTTTCAATGTCGTTATATCAGAGCAGCCCCCCCCCCCCATCCTCTAATTTCTAAACTATCAATTAAAAAAATCCGATAAAATCCAGAATGTAGCTTTTAATTAGCACTTTCAATGAAAATTATATCGAACACTGTAGCAAAAATAGTTTATGAAAAATTTTGAAATAACTCTTTTTAGAAATCGTAATAACTACGGAACCTTATCATGTGCGTGCCCAACACTTACTTGGCCGTTTTATTTATTAACTGTTCTGTTGAATGCCAATATTACATTTTATAGGCATATTGGGACATTTAAAAAAACGACATTTTGGTCTTGTAATTCACTTGAAGTATTAAGTTTTAGATGTATAACGTAAGTGCATTTCTGATAGAAAATGTTATTATCTGTAAAATTGTTCTTGTTCATTATTGCTCTATCTTACATCGTTTTCGCTGCATCGACGATTTAAGTATAAAAACGGCTCTCTTTTTGTGTGTGTGTGTGTATTTCTCGAGGGCATCATTTGTCATCGATGGGTCTTAAAATAATCGAGGAAAACATTCTATTTCAAAATCTGATCTGACTGTAATATCTACACTAAAAAAATGGGTTCGTTTTAATATGACCAAGTTTAAAATTATTTATTAGAATTATGAATTGTTATTGAAATCAATAAATTGATTTGATGCAATCAAGTAAGTAACAGTTTTAATAATGTCTTCTAATATTTCACTTATGGTGGATTGCAAAAAAACAAAACTAATAACGATTAGTTAATCGTCATGATTTAACGTTAATCCTAAATCTAATTACGGTTAGTTTACGGACGATTCATTTATTGTCATTATTTTTTACTGTAGAAGATTCACCATAACTATATTATATAAAATAGTCGATTAACTAATCATGGTTTAAATCCAAGGTTAAAATATTAAAATTGTCCGTTCAATCCAATATTTGTTCGTATTTATTTCTTGCGGGTGGGGAGAGGGTAAACCATGTGCTTGAGTTATATTTTCTAAAGGTATGGCCTGACTTGCCGCACAACGAATTTCAAACCTTAAAGAGGAAGTCCAACTTACGAGTAAGTTGGTGTAATTGACTGAAACTTAGAAAGCGCGAAAACTCCCGTCCTCTATCCAATTTATAGGACTGAGTTTTTCCCAAATCGTTTAGAATTTGGTTTAGTCTTATACTCATATCCGGAGTGGACAGAAATGTAGTTCCTTATCGAGAGGTAACTAGCGTTCGCCAGAGTAATTGTATCGAATAATTGTATTTTGTCAGGTCTTATTAAAGTGTGTAGTTGTAGCTTGTTTCTGCAGTTCCAAAAATGAAAACTGCAGTTGTAAAAGCTAATTTGTGTAGTTGAAAAATTGCAAGTAGAAAGAAAAATATAAAATATAAAAAAGGTAATTATAATTTGTTAAAGAGAAATATACAAAGTCTAGAGAAAAAAAAAGGTATTTGCAGTTGAAAATTTTTCTTAAAATAACCCCTGTATTTTGTTGTTTCAAGATACTAGGTAACTGCCGATAAAGAATTTTTGTTTGTTTTAACAGAACTTCTCATCCAGATGAAATATTTCTGTCAAAAATATTTATTATTTGTAATAAATCATTAAAATAACTATTGAATTGAATGAAATAACATTTATTACTATCACAGGTGACAATGCAATAAAGTATATCTAAAATCGTTCTAAACCCAATATGGCGGATTCCCTAAAATTGCGGATTACCTTTTTCGTCACAACCCTCTTGATATGGATATCAAATGAAAGGGTTTGACGAGTATAATACAATAAGTTACATATGTGATACCGGAAAACCCGTTATTTTTTCCGGAACGAAAACCGGAACCGAACCGAAATAAAAATATCGTTTTTTTCGGTTCAGTACATGTTAAAATACGCGCGTTAAATTATCTTATTTCTCACAAGTACCATAAAATGTTTTAAATTATGGTAGAAAATAAATTTTTAATACAAATAATTTTTTTTTTATGAATCACTCGGAGCTAAACCAAATCCGGAAAAACTGTTATTTTTTTCGGAACGAAAACCGGAACTGAACCGAAATATATTTTTCTACTCAAACCGGAACGAAAACCGAAACGAAAATAATAACGGTTCGAACCCCTGCTTGTAACCATTGTAAGAAAAACATTGTAAAAAATCCCAGACGTGTAGGGGTTAAACTGAGTTCAGATTCGGTTTCAGTGGGCGAAAATACATAGGGATATCATGGTCCCATCCATGGCGCAGACCTCTTTTTTTAAAATTTATTTCAAGTAAAATTTATAACTCAAATAATTTAAATTATATGTACCCATACATTTTTTTTCAGTGTAAACATGTTTTCAACCTACGATGTTATAGCACATATTGGTATATTATGTTTATGTAGTTTATCTTACAATTAGATAAAATAATACAAGGGTTATATAAATATCAACGATTGACGTTGATAAATCTACTTATGTTTTATTAGATTAGTTTAAAATTCAATTTACCGTACCTTTAAAATTTAAAATATATATATGTACCTTTTAATCGATGTTATTATATTGAAGTTATAGTTTAGTATTTCACGCCAGAAACCACTTTAATAATTATTTTCTCACTGTTTGCGCATGCTCAGTATTGCTCAGCGTACTGCGCATTATGTAGTGTAGAGCTGGGCGCGTGAGTAATTTTTGCTCACGATCACGCACGCTCACTAGAGAAAAAATTTTAGTCACGCCCGCTCACTCACGGTTAAAAAAAGTTTTCACGATCACGTACGCTCACTAATTCTATTTTTTTACTCACGCCCGATCACGCACGGCGGGTCGTGCTCGTGACCCGATTTAATCTAATTGTTGTAAATTAAATTTTGAAATGATGAAAATTAATGTTTTTTACGTGCTATACATTGTGTATATTTTATATTCATATTATTTTCTTCTAAATTGCATTCTAGTACAGCAATAGCAAACAAAACAATAAGAAAATAAAGCTACAATGCATTTTTAAATATTTTTTTGGTCTTCTGATATAGTTGGCAATACTGACCATGTGAAAGTGCTTGTAAAAATAACATTTATTTTTTATACTGTATTTTTTAATGTCAAAATTCGTTTTAAAACATTATTATATTTATGCATTATTAGTTCAGATATTAAAAGAAAAGATCAAATAAGTTTATAAAAAAAATTATCTTCAAAATATACTCACTCACGGTTGTTTTAATTTGACTCACGATCACGCACGCTCACGATTCAAGATTTTCAAATCTCTCACGCTCACGCAGGTCACGGCCGTGACCCGAAAAATTCACGGCCCGCGCCTTCTCTAATGTAGAGCCAACACAATGAAAGACGGTAAGGAGTGAGAGAAACAACTTCTCCTTCGATGTAGAGGAATTCGAACTTATAAAAGTCTTACTGTACAGGGTGGCGCAACGAAAACGAAACGGTCGCGTTTTTGGTCAGTTAAAATAAGATTTTGAAAAAACGCTCGAACAAGTCGATTTTGCTTTCAAGGAGGACATCTTTTGAAATAAAATTTTTGCAAGAATCTTTTCAACCCTTTGTACTATGAGCACAACCCTTAAAATTTTAAATAGCATGATAGGGCAAGTGATACTTCATTTGAAAGGTTTTTTCATTCTAAACAAGGTGCTTTTTGTTTTTTTTCAAATCTGTTTAATTTTAGTCAAGTTATTTACATTTTTAATTCCATGAATGCATTTATTTTCTGATCAACAAAACAAACATTCAGAACTAAAATTCAAAACAAAGTAGGCTTATTATCGAGGAATGTCGCCAACTAACTCCCCAAACGTTTCAACAAGTGAGAAATAATTTTGAGCATAACTTGTATTTTTGTATGAAAGCTAGTGGAGCTCAATTTGAACATTTATTGAATTAATTAAAGTTTTGGATGGTAGTAAATTTTTGTGAATTATCTGATAAGAAAATAAGCCTACTTTGTTTTGAATTTTAGTTCTGAATGTTTGTTTTGTTGATCAGAAAATAAATGCATTCATGGAATTAAAAATGTAAATAGCTTGACTAAAATTAAATAGATTTGAAAAAAAACAAAAAGCACCTTGTTTAGAATGAAAAAACCTTTCAAATGAGGTATCATTTGCCCTATCATGCTATTTAAAATTTTAAGAGTTGTGCTCATAGCGCAGAGGGTTGAAAAGATTCTTGCAAAAATTTTATTGCAAAAGATGTCCCTCTTGAAAGCAAAATCGACGTGTCCGAGCGTTTTTTCAAAATCTTATTTTTACTTACCAAAAACGCGACCGTTTCGTTTTCGTTGCGCCACCCTGTATACATAATTATATACACACACACCTTTTTGAATATGTATTAATTTTTTGTTAGTTTAAAATCCGAAATCTTATGTTAATATTTAAATGAGGTCTCGACTTCGGCTTATTATCAAAGCGATCAAACATTTTTAGGTAATTTTTTTATCGAAATCAACAAACCTTTTCTACGGTCGGGAAAACACAACAGCGTATGGTAAAAATGTAAAGTAAATATCATTTTCAGCGCATTGTTTTCCTCGTAGTATAAAATGAAAATTGTGTAAACACCCTCGAACGAAGGTTCGTGCGTTGTTAGATGATCTCATCGATTGACAAATATAATTGGCTGTTGTCTCTTTTATAATCTCCAGTATGAAAGTATAGTAACGATGTTCCGGTAACAACAACTCGAAGGGATCTATTTAAGAGATAATGAAGATTATATTCAGAAAATTAATTGTATAACAATCAATTATTTCCAATACACATCATATTTTTTAACGCTTTGTTGATTTTAGATTTTTTATTCGAAATTTATCTCAGAAAAGTATTTTGTTCAAAATATATTTTACTTGAAATAAACCGTTTTTAATAAAGAATTTCAGGAAAATATATAAACTTCATGGAATAAATCTAACATGATTAATACTTTTACAATGTATTCAAATTTTATATCGTTTTTGGGTTCATATTCCATTTGAATAAACTTTTGGTTGAAAAAAGTTATACAGGGTGTATAATTATTATAGAACCAGGTATTTATTTCTGTAACTATTGATAATATCAAGAAAGTTTAAATAAGAAATATATCTGATTATATATAATATAAATTGGATGTCATATTACTCTTCAGATATTTCTTATTTAAACTTTTTTTTATGATATCAATAGTTACAGAAATAAATGCCTGGTTCTATAATAATTATACACTCCGTATAAAAAAAATTACGCTTTTTTTCTATCCTGTCTTTAAAAACAAATTCTAAAATTACGTTTTTTTTTACTGTTCTCTCTGAATTTATACTTATTGTGAGAGCATTTCACTTGCCCTTTTTGCTTTCTTATTACTTCCCACTGACTGAACACTTGAGGTCCATCTTTATATTTTAAATAGAACATAACAAATAGAAGATACTTTGGATGAAAAATCATTATTCTTTTCATATAAAAGTGCCCACTTTAAAAATTGTTGACCATCAGGCAAAAAGGTTGATTATAACATTGATACTTTAATATTACACTGATTTGGTATTATTTAACTGGGTAGTGAATACCTATGAAATTACTATTAAACCGGATGGTTAATTTTCATACTGCTACGTAACAGTCTCTTTTCCCTTTGCACATACGTGAGACAGGACACTGAATTCAATTTTAATGTAATAACGCTTTATCTCCAGTTATGGCCGCTATAAGAGCAAATTTCATTATTATTTTTTTGGATTAATGTGCTTGTTTTATTAGTAACAAGAGTTCTCATGTTACTAATAAAACAAGTAACTCTTTATTTAATCAATTTAATAACCAAAGTCCGCAAATATAGTTTGTTTTTTAAATTATAGCCTTTTATTTTGTTCATGTTTTTATATTGAAATTAAATAAAAGCTTTTTGCTGTAGGTATATACGAACATTTTTTTACAAAAACCACTAACTAATTTAAAACACTAAAAAGGCTGAGAAATGGTATGTAGTAATCATGGCAAGTAATATATGAAACACTGACAATTTATTAATTAATATTTATTTTAACTTCGAGGTTTTAGGTCATTATATGTCAATAAAATCGTTATATGTGATATAACATTATTTATTATTATAGACTTTTTTTTATTAATGAGCTTGTTTTTTGTAATTCTCATGAACTCATGGTACTAATAAAACAAGTAACTCTTTATTTAATCAATTTAATTACCAACTAACCTAACCTAACCTAACCTAACCAAAGTCCGCAAATATAGTTTGCTTTTTAACTTATAGCTTCATGTTTTTTCTCCAGTAATGGCAAAGGTAAAACCAGTAATGAGCACACAGTGATGAACACTTGCTAATGATTACAAAATGATAAGTACTACGACACAAAAGATATAAAAGAAAGAATCGTCAAATTTGAAACAATGTAAAGCAGTTGCAATGATAATATAATAATTAATAAATAAATTATACTAATAATTAATTTAAATGTCCACCATTTTGACACTTATTGGCCGATTGTCATCAAATCACGCTGTAAGGCATTTAAATGTATATAGATTAATATTCAGATACAGTAGTAATCAAATATCAACACATATTTCTAATACAGTACATTTAATTAAAAATTTGTCATTACTAGGGTTCTTGCCAAGACCGGTGCCACTACCTTATAGAGGTATGTAACGTTTGTTTATCTAATTTCTGAATTCAGATTTCACAGTTAACATGCATCTATGGTTGGATCTTGGCTTCTGGGTGTAAGTCGCGTCGATTTGGTTGTGTTATCGGCCAACGTTTCTTCACAAATTGCATCCTCAGGGCTCTTATAAAAGTGAAGATGTCCACTGAAATGTGTGACTAAATGTTGGTCGATAACACAACCAAATCTACGTGGCTTACACTCAGAATCAAAGATGGAAACCTCAAGACTTAATATGCATCTATGGTTGTTAATTCTGTTATTCAATTAAATTTTGATAATTAAAGTAAATTATAGGTATTCACGTGATTAATAAATGTATTGTAGTTGATATACAATCGAACTTGTATGTATTTAACGAATAAATTTAATAAATTTGAATTTTAAACGTCCGTTGCGCATATGCACAATGTGTTTCGGTTGTTAAGAAATATTTAATATCAGCCATCATATTTGACTTATAATCAGTCCAGCCATGTCAATCGTTTTACTTCAATATTTTCATGGCTAACTTCACATTAAATAAAATGTATCAATATAATTTAGAAGAACTATGTATTTTTGATTTAAAAATCATTTAACACCAATCACTTTTTATATTTAAATTCGTAAAAAACTGTTTTTTTATAAAACAAAAGTTACTTTTTCCCGTAGATTACAAATCTACAATAAAATGGTTACTATTGGCAAAAAAAATACTCCATAAAATCCAATAAATTATAAAAACCCATGGCGATAATAAATGTCCCCCTCGAAATGTCAAACTTTTGGCTAAACATCTTTTACCATCTAGTTTAATTTTCGGGGAAATCAAAATGGAGCACCCGGTATATAGGATTACAAAACAGAAAAATGTATATTTTTGTTAGAGGTATACCGGAATTCCGGCCGGAACTCACGATGTAGATTTAAAATGAATATTTAAAGTCACTACTATTATATTATTATTATTATTGACACTATAAATGTAATTACATTCGATCGAAAATATACAAATAAATTAAATAGTTTAACGAAATTATAGCTATACAAATAGTTTTACGAAACTGTAAAAATGACAGAATATGTAGAAAACACAATTTTTACATTTAATGTATTTTCTTAAAGAAATGCCATATAGATAGAACAATGTTATATTAATTTAAAATAATAATCTATCTATTTATATACATATAAAATATTATAGTAGTGACGTTAAACGTGAATTCCGGCTGGAATTCCGATACACCTATAATTTTTGTTAACATTGTAAGGGTGTAAGAACTTAAAACAAAATATGATTCCGTTTCAAAATGCTCTTTTTCTTTTGATTTAAACATGAAATGTACTGTATAATATAGTAGGTAAGTAGGTATAGTAACCATTAAAAAAATCCAGCTTAATACTTCAACGAAATTACTGTTTTCAAGGGTCTCTGAATTAAGTACGACCATTATCTAAATGACGTAAGTGTGTGTCTATCGGTCTGTGAACACTCTACAGCCAAAACAGCGAATTTCAAACTTGAAGTACAAGTATACAGTAAGGTAAAGGCATTAGTTATGGCCGTTATAAGAGCAATTTTTTTTTTTATTCATGAGCTTGTTTTTTGTAATTCTCATGAACTCATTTTACTAATAAAACAAGTAACACTTTATTTAATCAATTTAATTACCAAAGTCCACAAATATAGTTTGATTTTTAAATTATAACCCTTTATTTTGTTTGTTTTTTCTCCAGTAATGGATAAAGTAAAACCAGTAATAAACTCGCAGTGATGGACATTTGCTAATGATTACAAAATGATAATTACTACGACACAAAAGATATAAAAGAAGGAATCGTCAAATTTGAAACAATGTAAAGCAGTTGCTATGATAATATAATAATTAATAAAGAAATTATACTAATAATTAATTTAAATGTCCACCATTTTGACACCTATTGACTGATTATCATCAAATCATGCTGTAAGACAGTTAAATGTATATAGATTAATATTAATAAATGGTAGTAATCAAATATCAACACATATTTAATTAAAAATTTGCCATTTCTGGGGTCCTTGCATCTTTTATTTTTGAAGAATATTACTAAACCGAAAATAGGTGTTTACTCTTATCAATTTTTGATTTTTAGGGTTCTATACCTCAATATGACAAAACGGAAACTAGAATTACTTTGTTGTCCGTCAAGACCTTTTTTCTCAAGAACAGCTAGAGGTTTTAAGTTGAAATTAATATCAAATACTAAAGTCTACAGCCTCATAGTTCTGTAAAAATTCAAAGCGTATTTTGATACTGACAGACTGATTCTCTCACTCACTGATTACACAGGTCCACAAAAAAAAGTGGTCTGTGCTGGGGTACAGACCTAACTTTTCTTTTGTATTTTTTCCCGCTGAACACGAATCCGTCGTCATAATTGGGGGTTGATAAACAAAATCACGAGAAACCGGTTTTTATCGGTTTTTTGGGGGTTTTCTCGTGATTTTGTTCATCAACCCCCAATGATGACGACGGATTCGTGTTCAACGGGAAAAAATACAAAAGAAAAGTTGGGTCTGTACCCCAGCACACGCCACTTCTTTTGTATACCTATGTTATCAAAACATAGGATACTTCCCGTTGACCTTTGTAGAATCTTTGGCACGAAGGAAAGTCTAATAAATAGCATAAGTAAAGAAAAAAAATCCTAAAATTATTAATTTCCAATTCTAGCTGATACCCGCGGCTTCGCTGACGCGGATTTTTTAAATTCCCACCTCCCTAATTACAACCCTCCATAAATGACAGGGGAGGAAATTTGAAATTTTTGTTATGTTTTACTTTGAATTCATTATACAAAATCGTAAATATCTCGGTTCCTATTAGAGATAGGGGGTTGTTTTCCCCCCTAAAACCTCCTCCTCCATAGTATTTTTTTCCGCCGGATCGAATGAAACTAAATACAACCCTCCACACATGACAGGGGATGAAATATTAAATAATTCTTTTTTTGTGTTTTATTCATTATATACAAAATCGTAAATATCTCGGTTTCTATGAAAGATAGGTGGTTCTTTTTTCCCCCTAAAACCCCCGCTCCCGTAGTATTTTTCCTGCCAGATCGAATAAAACTAATTGCAATCCTCCATTCGTGACAGAAGATGAAATAAATAAAAAATTACCATACAAACTTTTACATTTACTTTTATCCCTGTAGGGGTTGAATTTCGAAAAATCCTTTCTTAGTGGGTGCTTACGTCATAAATGGAAGACACTTCTGAAATTTAACATTTCTAGATCCAGGGGTTTCGGCTCGGCGATGATGAATCAGTCTGTCAGGACATGTTATTTTATGTATATAGATTATTACGTAAAGACGTCTTGAGAATCGGGTCCATTGTCTACGTAACTAACTATTGTCAATAATTAAGTTTTATATAATGGTACGAAACCCTCAGGGCGTGAAGTCAACTGGCGCTTGTTACCATTTTTCGATATAACTAATGGTTTTCAAGATATTCGTTTTTTTATAATAATACATCGAAAAAATTGTTAGAAATATTTTTTTTGCTTTTTTTATTATTATTATTATATTATCTACAGGATGTATCAAAAAAATGTACTCACACTTTAACTGTCGCTAACTTGTTGCTTCTTATATTGCAGGTGTAATTAATTAATCACAGCATGGCAGGAAATCAACTTACAGGGGAAGCAACAGCACGGTTAATGAGAATTTCAATGAGCTTGTGGTATGTCAAACTAGAGCAAAAATAAAAAGACACGTGTCCAACAATTTGATCTCATAGGCCTTAATTACAAAGATAATTAACTTTGAAAATTTGTGTATTCAATATAACCGTGTATTATGTTCGCTCGAAATATAAGTGTGTTGGCCCTACGGTCAACGCGCTGGCGTCTCACCTGGTTTTAAGATTTTGATTTTAATTTTTATTTACAATTATTTTTTATTTTTTTGTACACATTACCTCTACCACTTGCGTAAAAATCGATAAATTAGACATAAATAAAACATATATTATTATTGACAATAGATGTTTGTGGTTTCTTTCAAGTTTGTTTTTTATTAAAACTTTTCAATTTATTAATTAAAAACTAATGAGTTGTGTCAATAAAAAACTTTAAAACAAATTAATAATTATGTACTGGCGTATATATCAATATTTTCATTGTCAATAATAATATATGTTTTATTTATGTCTAATTTATCGATTTTTACGCAAGTGGGAGAGGTAATGTGTACAAAAAAATACAAAATAATCGTAAATAAAAATAAAAATCAAAATCTTAAAACTAGGCGAGACGCCAGCGCGTTGACCGTAGGGCCAACACACTTATGTTTCGAGCGAACATAATACACGGTTATAATATTGCATACACAAATTTTCAAAGTTAATTATCTTTGTAATTAAGGCCTATGAGATCAAATTGTTGGACACGTGTCTTTTTATTTTTGCTCTAGTTTGACATACCACAAACTCATTGAAATTCTCATTAACCGTGCTGTTGCTTCCTCTTGTTAGTTTGGAACATTAGTTGAACATTTACGAACATGATTCTTCAATTACATTTGTCTTCTGTATTCGAAGCTATTTCATTTCAATTTATGCTAATAAATAATATTTTTCTCGTCATTCGAAGTGTGAGTACATTAAATTTTTTTGAGACATCCTGTATATACAAAATTTTATTTGTTGGGAACTTCTGGTTTCACACCATTTCGAGAATATCAAGATTACGAAAATAGACGATTTGAAATTCTAAGTGTGATTTAGAACGGTTTACTAAATTTCATGCTGGGATTACTAAATGCTGCTAGAATAGAAAAAGGGTTTATACAAAATCCGCATATCAAGAATGTTCCTTAGGGAACAATAGTAAACGTTTTCTGTTATAATGAAAACGTATAATAGACTGTTATGATAAAGCAATAATCATTATCCTCTAAAATTCTGTTTTATACCGTTTTTTTTGTATTACTAATCAATAACATGTATTTTATATAACCGGAATATTTTTGTTATATATTTGGAAAGGTTTTATTTTTGTTTCAATCCCATTTAACTGTAATTTAATCTGTCAGATTCAACATACGTTTGTGAATATTTTGTTAAAAATATCCCGGTTTTATATGAAATTTATTGAAGAGGAAATAATATTCCGTTTAATGTATACAAGTATTAGATTTTTTAAATGTACATATATATGTACACACATACATACGTAATACACGTTAAAATATGTACTAATTATATTAAAATTACATATGTTTAAAATATTTTAATTAAAATTAATTAATTGAAGTGTATTTGCTTTGTACTTATTATGGAGATATTCATAGTAATAGTTGAGACAGACCGAATCGATTTTTGGTAGCCAAGTCTCAGTCATTCCAGTAAAAGTTATTACAGCGTTGCCATTTTAGCCAAAACAGCGGTGACGCGATTTAGTCAAAATTCATTTATGTATTATTTTTAGCAAGTATAAAAAATTACCATTAAAATTATGAAGTAGGGTCAACTGGGGTAAAAGTGAAACAAAATACAAATCTTTCATGTTTTTTAACAGTTAACGATACAAATTCATATTTTAATTTTTTCTACTAGATGCGCTTATGAATAACCATTTTAAATACTTTCGTCATTTAAACTGTACGATACAACACGAACTTTAAAAATGAAAAAGTGTGTTTCATTTTTAACCTCTAATTTGGGAAATAGTGAAACAGGTAAGGGAAAAAGTGAAACAGGCCTCTAATGGCAAATATTTCTCGAAAAATTAAAAGAAAAGTTGCAAAGGCAATTTTGATTTATCTTCTTTGTGGCATATCAATGTGAAATTGATTTTTGTTGATTAATATCTGAGCTATACAGAAAGTTAGTGCAAAGAATTAAAATTTAATTCACACGTGTTGACATCGACTAACAGGGAAATCTGTAGGGGTGACACATCACTTATTAGGCGATTCATATTTTCAGGTCGCTTTAACAAACCTTTAATGATGATGTCAGTTTTTATAATTCTCCTATAAACGAATTAGTTTTTTAGTTGCAAGCTTGTTTCACTTTTACCTCATTTTTTTGGTGTTTCATATTTACCCCGCTCGACCCTATATTGAATCCAGAAATCGATTCGCGACGTCGAAACTCTTACTACGAGTTACTCTATATAGTCTCAACCACAGTCCTATTTTCTAATTTTATCAATAAATCTCATTAAATATACTTCATCCATATTCAACGTCTATCTGTCTATCCTCTAATCCCATGTACGTGTTTTTTAATTCATAGATATGTTCTCTGGTCAGGTTGTAGGATATATTTTGTTACGTTAGGTAACACAAGGTATAAGCAGTGACGATAATGTAAATCAAGTCGGAAAAAAGTTTGCCACGCTCTTTTGCAATGGGCTGCCTAAATCATTAAATATTGAACAGTATAATGTAGTAAAGAATTGTGTAGAATAAATTGAATAAAATGATAAAGTCCACGATACCATATAATATCTAACTTTTTTGATTCGTTTTTGTTAGGTAATTTAGGTGTTGATTAGTTATTATTACAGTAATAACTAATCGTTTTTGTACTTAATTCAACTATGTATATTTTTCAAGAACCCTAAACAATAATTCCGTAGTCCACGCGAGTGAAATCGCGGGCACAGCTAGTATAGTTATGTAGGTAATTTTTTCAATTTTTTTTTAATTCTTGCCAAAAATAATACATTCTTAAATGTATTTTTGAATAAATCACGTCACCGCCGGTTTGACTAAAAATGGCGACGCTGTCAAAACCTTAGAGTAGTAAATATACATGGGAATTTGTTATTTTGTATAGTTATTACGATATGCTAAATAGGTTACCAAAAGCGATTTCCGGTAAAAATCAAACCTTAACAAAAATTGTTCAGTCATCAATAGTAAGGAGGAGTGAATTTAAAGCGATTCTCGTCCTTTTCGAATTGTTGAAACCCGGCACTCTGTACCCGGAGGGAGTACAGATGAGGGCAAGGGAAGGGCTTCCCTTGCCCTCATCTTTTGTTGATCTTGCTTTCTCTACATCAAATGTTCTTAAACTTATGCACCTGATGTTCTCTTTGATATTTTCATACCATACCCCACTCGAGTAAAAAAAAATCTTACTCTCCAGTATCCAATCGAGTATAAAAAAAGTTTATCAATTTATGATTTATTTGACTCAATTTACTTTCTTATTCCTCATATAAAATATCTTCACAACCCCCCTTCCTAAACAATTTATAATTTATTTTATAAATTATAAATATCTGTTACAATGATTAATTATACTAGCTGTTACCCGCGACTTAATTCGCCCGGAATTTAGATTAGTAGTGAAAACAACACAATGGAGTTAGGTTAGGTAAATAATACAGATAGATAATACAAAATAATTTATATTCTATTTTTGTATTTTTTTTCAAAAAAACAAATATTTGAAAAAAAATGTTAATTATATTATTAATTACTTTTTTATGCATATACAGTATTATGAAAATTAATAGAATCTATCTACTTATCAACCAATTTCATTAAAATCGGTCAGCAGTTTAGTCGTGAAAAGGTAACAAATAGACAGACAGACAGAAAAACAGACACACGCAGTTCCAAAAATGGAAAAGTGCAGTTGTAAAAACTAATTTGTGACAATTTGTGTAGTTGAAAAATTGTAAGTAGAAAAAAAAAATAAAAAGTGCAAATGTAGACCAAAAAAGGTCATTTGTAAGAGAAAAATATAGAAAGTGTTGAGCAAAAAAAATGCAGTTGAAGAATTTTCTTAAAATAACCCCTGCACTTTCACATTTATAATATTAGTTTGGATTTTATAACTTAAAAAAAACACTACGCTTAGTCCAACCCTGCATCTTTTTTCATACAAGTACAAATGTTTACCATGTTTGAAATGTTTAGTATTCATTGCGTTTACAGGGAACAGACAATTCTATAAGCAGAAGAATAGAAAATGAACGCTAATGCTTCACATAAACACTGTACCTACTAGTAGAGAACAGTAGCAGCCATGAAACGTGCGTACAAATGTGTGTGCGTAACGCGCGAGGGGGTGGGAAGGGGGGTAGGCGCGTGTACGCCAGGTAGGATCGAGCGGGGTAAATATGAAACACCAAAAAAATGGGGTAAAAGTGAAACAAGCTTCCAACTAAAAAACTAATTCGTTTATAGGAGAATTATAAAAACTGACATCATCATTAAAGGTTTGTTAAAGCGACCTGAAAATATGAATCGCCTAATAAGTGATGTGTCACACCTACAGATTTCCCTGTTAGTCGGTTTCAAAACGTGTGAATTAAATTTTAATTCTTTGCACATAACTTTCTGTATAGCTCAGATATTAATTAAAGTTACAATTTCACATTGATATGCCACAAAGAAGATAAATCAAAGTTGCCTTTGTAGCTTTTCTTTTAATTTTTCGAGAAATATTTTCCATTAGAGGCCTGTTTCACTTTTTCCCAAATTAGAGGTTAAAAATGAAACACACTTTTTTTATTTTTAAAGTCCGTGTTGTATCGTACAGTTCAAATGACGTAAGTATTTTAAATGGTTATTCATAAGCGCATCTAGTAGAAAAAATCTAAGTATGAATTTGTATCGTTAACTGTCAAAAAACATGAAAGATTTGTATTTTGTTTCACTTTTACCCCAGTTGACCCTATATATGGTAACAGACTTTTTTCTCACAAACTAATAAAGCACTTTAAAGTTTAATCTAACACACTCTTGATTGAAATTGTTTGGTGTATAAGAAAATTTAAACTTTTTGCTCATGTTGTTGTCGGATCATGTTTCAACTTTGTATTCTTACTTATGTATATTTTGATTGTAACTGTGTGCTTTATCTCGATTTTAAATATTCTCGAGGCTGAGAAAAAAATTTAACAAAACGAATATTGATTTTGAATGTAAAAATTAAAAATAAATGTTTTTATTTTTATATAAGGTAAAGGCACCAGTTATGACCGCTATAAGAGCAAGTTTTCGGTTTTTTGGATTAATGGGGTTGTTTTTTGTAATTCTCATGAACCCATGTTACTAATAAAACAAGTAACTCTTTATTTAAGCAATTTAATTACCAAAGTCCGCAAATATAGTTTGTTTTTTATTATTTTTCTCCAGTAATGGCAAACGTAAAACCAGTAATGAGCACGCAGGTGATGGACACTTGCTAATGATTACAAAATGTTAAGTATTGTTAATTGTAAATGTTAAGTATTACGACACAAAAGATATAAAAGAAAGAATATGTACGGTCCTCGGAAAATTTTAGGTTGTCAATGCGGCCCGCGATGCAATTTGGGTTGGCCAGTCCTGCTTTAATAGATCATCAGCTAGTTGAGTCTCTTCTGTAATGTGAACTCATGTTTTGTGTAGACATAGGTGACGAACGATTGTGAGAACTGGGGCACATAACGTGTTTTGTTGAATTGCTTAAGAAGATCATACAATAGGAAAGATGGATGATTCTCTTAGATCATTGGTTCTCAACATTTTCGAAATCGCAGAACACCAAAAAGTTAAGGCGAGTTTTAAAAATACCACTACGTTAGAAATAGATAAAGTTTTTGTACATAAATGTCCGATATTACAGACTAGCTAACAAATACTTTCAAACGGGGTATCAAACCTATTATATACAGAGTAAGTCATATCAGGTGGAACAAACTTGAACAGTTGATCGAGAAAAATATTTTAAGAAAAAAAGTTCATATGAACATGTGTCTGGAAATTCTTCTTGAGGGAGCTACAGACCGCCAAAAATTTTTTAATTTCTGGAGAACCCATTGTATACAGTAATGAAATTTGATATCCAATTTAGTATCGATTTCTAGTATCAACCAATGATTATTTAGACCAGGAGTATATGGGGCTAGCAGGCTCTTTGATTTTTAACTAGTATTTTTTGTTCTTATTTGTTATATGTCACAAAATACACGGAAATATACTTTGTTAATATACAGGTTGATTTATAACTAGTGTAAAAAAAATGAACAGTACATCGATGATGTAATTTTAAGCAAAAAACCGTATGTGAATCAATGTCTGGAAATTCTTCGTGAAGGAGCTACAGTCTTTTACCCAAAATTAGTGTTTATTTAATATCTAGAGAACCTATTATGCTACAGTTATGAAATTTGATACAGAAATTGGTATTAATAAGCGTTATCGATTTCAAGTATCAAATAATAATAATTTAAACCAGAGGTGTATGGGGCCAGTGGGCCCGCCGATTTTTATCAAGTATTTTTTTGTTCTTGAATCTTTTCCTGAGTTGGGTTCTTGTAAAAGATTATATGACACAAAACACACAAAAATATACTTTGTTTATTTGTCATAAGATCAACCGTTTTCGAAAAATATCGAAAAAAGAAAGTACTGTAGAAGTTTACTTAATACGGATGCTTCAAATTACTATATATAATATAATAAGTTTATATTCTTGTTCTATGATTAAAAATAAGATGAAATTTTTTTTACACTTGTTGTAAATCATCCTGTATATATCGATATTCAAATATAATATGTTTATGAAATGTAATATTTGTTTTAATGTGTCTTGTAATATTATTGATATATTTATGACATTCTCTGCTTGGGTTTATTGTTAGCCATTGATGAATCTCAATAACCTCCTCCCACTTCTACACCATGGTACCATATTATTGTACTGTCACCAGAATTGCATACGTTTACAATGTTTCAAATCGATACGACAATTTATTAAATGTACAGTAAGACCCCGCATATCGCGGGGGATACGTTCCAGGAAATATCAGCGCTAAATGTAACACCGTTAAAAGGGGTTATCTTAACATGTAAATAATGCGGATAAGTGAAATAATAGTTAAATAATATTATATCTTCGGGGCTCTTCGAAATAAGCTCTTTACGGATTTAAGTTTTCTGTACTTGGTTGTTATAAACATTGGTTAAATTCAAAACAAAGTTATAGGTTTATAAATAGATATATTTTGTTTGATGTGGAACCAAACAATGAAATAAGGGTCACATGAGAAGTTTGAATTATCCTCTAAGCTTTTATTCAGTTCGGTTTCGTAACTTTGATTTTTAATTTTATATATTTCAAATTAAAGTTATTTTAATAGTTGTTATATTATTATGAAGTTTCTTTAACCCTCCGTTAGGCGCGCGGATTACATACGTAAAATACTCTTTTTAAAACTGTTACAACTAATACTACCCTATTTATACACGCGCCCTTTTAAGTAGCTGTTAAAAATACTTCCTTGTATATTCTTAGTTATAGTTAGTAGAAGTGTTTTAGTGCGATATCGTGAATTATAGCGAATCAAATACAATGGTCACGTTCACGACTGACCAAAAACAGAAAACAATGAGCTTTGATTGGTTGATTCATGGAATTTCTGGTGGAATGTACCAGAAATTTAAAGAATGTCATTTTTTAAGCGTGTAAGGAAGTGAGAAAGAAGTAACCAGAAAGAGGCAGAAAGTGAAGTGAACATAAAAGTTCTTTGGTTAGCCTGGTCACTAGTTTCTATATCTTTCTAGTTACTTCTTTCTCACTTCCTTACACGCTTAAAAAATGACATTCTTTTTATTTCTGGTAGATTCCACCAGAAATTCCATGAATCAACTAATAAAAAAAAAGTTGTTCCGTTTTTTGGTCAGACGTGAACGCTCCCATTGTTTAAAAGAGTGGTTTACGCATATAATCCGCGTGTCTAACGGAAGGTTAAATTTTTTTTTAAAGAACTATTCGTATTCAACATTATTATTTCATGAATATACACACCAAATTATTTCTTCATTTTTATAGAATCCCTCCCTACTTCTTTCAAATGTTTTTTTACGTTTTGAATTTTCATAAATTTCCCAATAAATTTTTTAGTATTATAGCTTTTTTGCTAAATAATTGATCTAAGATGCTGGCACCGGTCTTGGATCATACCCCAGTGTTGGAGTCTTTTTTAATTACATAAATGTACTAAATAAGAAATCTTTGTTGATATTTGATTACTGCCATTACTGAATCATAATCTATAGACATTTAACTGTAAAACAGCTTAATTTGATGACAATCGGCCAATGGGTGCAAAATGGTGGTCATTTAAACTAATTATCTATTTATTAATTATTATATTATCATAGCATCTGCTTTACCTACATTGTTTCAAATTTTACGATTCTTTATTTTATAACCTTTGTGTCGGTCATTATCAATTTGTAATCATTAGCAAATGTCCATTACTGGAGAAAAATATAAAGAAAATAAAAGGCTATAATTTAAAAAACAAACTATATTTGCGGGCTTTGGAAATTAAATTGATTTAATAAAGAAGTACTTGTTGTATTAATATTAATAACATTAGCTCATGAGAATTACAAAAAAGAAGCCCATCAATCCCAAAAATGTATATCTTTGCTCTTAAAGCGGCCAAGACTGGTGCCATTACCTTTTAACCAAATTCTTTATAATACCAGCATAATATGAAAATAAAATTAAACTTAATAACTGTTTATTTGTTACAGGTACGGTATAAGTTGTAATTCATACACGAACAAATCTTCTGAATACGTCTCTGGAGTGAGTATTTGGTCACCTCCACCATCTTCCACCTCCAGGAGAAGAGTGAGTGTTTCTCGCGCAAGTATACGAAAACAAATTTGTAGTAATTTTTCAATTAGCATGCATCTGAGTAAAAATGAATTATTGAAAATAAATGTAATCTACTATTTGAATCCCATTTCTCCATAATCCTCCAGAAATTCATTTACGGCCTCAACGTAATTGATAGACATTATTTACAGGTGTTTTTGTATGACCAAAAATTTGAAAGTTTGTGATTGATGAAGACTTTTTGAAAAAATTGAATCAAGTAGAAAAAAAAGAGTACGGCTGAGTTTCATTTCTTTGTGCGAGAACTTTTCGGGAAACAAGCCAAGTGCTATTTACGTTAAGGTTGTAAATGAATTTCTGGAGGCTTATGGAGAAATGGTATGCAACATGTCTATCAAAATTCATTTTCTGCATTCTCATTTGGGATTCTTCCCAGAAAATCTCGGTCAACTCAGCGACAAACAGGGTGAATGATTCCACCAAGAAATATCGGCAATCGAAAAGCGCTTCGAAGGAAAGTAGAGTTGGGCATTTTAGTTCATGACACTGACAGAGAGCGCTCCCTATAGTTCAGTGGTCTTTAATGAACTAGTTCGTTCTTCTAGTTCTTTCAGTTCATAGAATTTTTTTCCGGACTAAACTATGTCAATTTATTGATTTAGATATATTAGATTGTTGGATTTTTAATGTATAATTAAATTGTTTAATTAGTAATTTTGTATTACTAGTTTTTCATCAAACTATAAAAATGCAAACTGCTGCAACAATTTTAATTCGTTATTAATTTATAGACATTCCTTTTTGTTGATTGTCATAAAATAATACAAAAATCACGTCCTTTTAACAGGCATATTGCATTCATGTGAACAAAAAAAAATCAATATACATAATATAGCTTTAGTAAAATAAATTCAAAATTGGTAATAAAGTATTGCAAACGTAAATTATTAAACAAAAAAATCATACAATCTCATTTTTTTAACAGTGTATCGGGAACTATTGAATTAAAAGAGCGGAGCGCATACGAACTAGTTCCTCTAGTTCTCGTGTGGGAGCGTTCTTTTGAACTAATTCGTTCGTGAACTACACAAGTCTAAAGGAAAGAGCCAAGTCAGAATGCTAGCTAATTACTGCTGGTCGCTCAAACGTGAAACTAACGATTCGTCTTACAAACGTAGAAGATCAAATTAACATTTTTGACCAGAATAAAAATTGTATTTAAGAGAGTAAAATGCATCGAATAAACACATTATAATACTATTTCCCCGGAGTGATCACGAGATCTAAATTTTCTTCTCGAGAAAAAGTTCCGTAACTTCGACAATTTGTAATCGATTTAAAAAAAAACACTCATTTTATTCGGAATCGATAGCACTTCAAGAATATTTAAACTTCAATGTTTCTTTTTTGCAAATTGCAAAAATGAGAAGAAAAGGCAAAAATTTCAGATTTTCGCAAAAAAATCTTCTTATACTTTTGTTACATGAACAAAACAATGTATATCGGTTGAAAAATGACTGACAAGGGGAAGCAACAGCACGGTCCATGAGAATTTCAATGAGCTTGTGGTATGTCAAACTAGAGCAAAAATAAAAAGACACGTGTCCAACAATTTGATCTCATAGGCCTTAATTATAAAGATAATTAACTTTGAAAATTTGTGTATTCAATATAACCGTGTATTATGTTCGCTCGAAATATAAGTGTGTTGGCCCTACGGTCAACGCGCTGGCGTCTCGCCTGGTTTTAAGATTTTGATTTTAATTTTTATTTACAATTATTTTTTATTTTTTTGTACACATTACCTCTCCCACTTGCGTAAAAATCGATAAATTAGACATAAATAAAACATATATTATTATTGACAATAGATGTTTGTGGTTTCTTTCAACTTTGTTTTTTATTAAAACTTTTCAATTTATTAATTAAAAACTAATGAGTTGTGTCAATAAAAAACTTTAAAACAAATTAATAATTATGTACTGGCGTATATATCAATATTTTCATTGTCAGTAATAATATATGTTTTATTTATGTCTAATTTATCGATTTTTACGCAAGTGGGAGAGGTAATGTGTACAAAAAAATAAAAAATTGTAAATAAAAATTAAAATCAAAATCTTAAAACCAGGCGAGACGCCAGCGCGTTGACCGTAGGGCCAACACACTTATATTTCGAGCGAACATTATACACGGTTATATTGAATACACAAATTTTCAAAGTTAATTATCTTTGTAATTAAGGCCTATGAGATTGGACACGTGTCTTTTTATTTTTGCTCTAGTTTGACATACCACAAGCTCATTGAAATTCTCATGGACCGTGCTGTTGCTTCCCCTTGTGAGTTAGAAATTGTTGAGTGCGCAGTCACCAAAAAAAACAGTTTTAACCCAATCGTGCCCAGCGTTACATATGTTATATGTAACAGAGCACTTTTGTTAAAATTTTGCGTTTGATGTAAGATTATTTTAATTCGAATGGGTTTGAAATCATACTTATTTTCGAATATTGGACTGAATACATCAACAATGCAATTACCAACGTTCTGGAGTTTTAGTATACATAGAAAGGTATGAATTGATGACAGAAAAATCAGCAATATTGGTAACAAAAAAAAACCTCGGGAACGATTGAGTTAAATAAAATTTAAAATGTAGAGGTGTCAAAAAATTTTAAACACGATTTCGTATTGTACTCGACCAGACCTACAACCTACACTATGTCACTTGAAAAGTTCAGTCACTGTAGCATCTAATGTGATCCGAAGTGTCAGGGTTTGTATACTGTTTCTCCGGGCTCCGGTATTCGGTGTAATTTCTTCCGGGTTTGGTAATAATGATGACGACTAAAAAAAAGTTCGCCAAAAAATAGCAGGGGGCCGCAAAAGTCACGATTTGGATTTAAATTAAAATAATTATTTAAGCAATTTAATTAAATTAAAGGACAAAATAAAATAACAAAAAAAAGAAAGTCTTTTACATGTCTGGGTTTACAAAAACTAAAATATGGGCACCCTAGTAGCACCGTGTTATTTATGTTGGTAATATGAGATAAAAGTAATATATCTTAAGTATATTATATTAAATACATGCATTGCAATTTATACAAAAAAATGTTTTAACAGAAAAACATAAATCTGTTTTATGAATGATTATAAAAGTCTATTAATAGTTGTATTGTGATAAAATATTGAACTAGGAAGTTATACGTTCTCTCTCTTACCTAGTGAATGGGTAGACATTTATGTGTGATAGTAATTAGAGACAACATGTACTGTTTTAAATTAACTGCATATGTGTAACTGTTATTGTGTTTGTTATCGGTTAGAAAGTTATGTTTGTTTTGATTCAACTATTTTATTGTACTTTCTGTAGATGTATGAGTTATTTATTTAAACTTTATACTTTATAGTTGATATAAACTATGATTTGTAATTAAATTAAAATTAAAACAAACTATGTAGGATTAATATACATTCATGAAGCTTGAGACTTTGATCAGATTTTGAACGTACATATTACTTATAACTATACCTACTCTATTTCATTTAACCTTTTAAGGACGGAAGTAGTCGAAATATCGACCACCCATAGGACAAAAAAATATTCGATGTTTTCCTACGTAATTTGATGCGCTGAATATGAAAAAAATAGTAACAAAGATTTGCTATTTCGGCCTGACATAGCATACCTATTTTTTATGATGCACTGAACATGAAAAAAACAGTATTACGTCTCTCAAAAATCGTCTTCAGGTGAATATAAGGTCGAAAATTGAAATTATCGTTAGTTCCTACCAGCAGGTTAGCACTTGGTGTTTTTTTTCTTGTGGAGGATTTACTATTGTTATTATTACTATTATTATTATTATTATTTGTTGTCCTGCAACATATCAATACATACATTACTCACACGAATACTCTACACAATCATAAAGAATCTTCCATATTGTATGTATTTGAAAAGCCCGCATAACAAGACGCCTGTGCGCCTCGTCGTTCACCGCTCACCCTCCAGGTGGCGACCCGTTTTTTTTCGAAACCGAGGCTTACATTTGTGACCCATATGGATATTTTTTCCATACTTAACGCATCACAAAACGTGGGCTCATCAATTTTGAAGCTAAAATAGCAACAATTATAAATTTGAACTTGAAATGCGATTTTCAAGGTCAAGTTTGCCTCCAAGATTTTTTAAATAATTTTTCGTAGTTGTTTTTCTATAAGTAAAACTTCTAACGCGTGTACAGTGTACATAAGTACAGACAACCACTTTTTTTTAAATTAAGAATCCATATGGGACCTCAATTTAAAATTTTTACCCTGTCCATTCAAAACAAAAACACTTCCTAAATGTAAAGATAAAAGGGTCAACATATACAAATCGTAAAATTTAGGGTTTATAAAAGACCGCAGTAGAGAATAAATTGAAAAACTCTACACAACGATACAGTAAGTTATAAGAGAATTTAAATTATGTGTTTATATTTCAAAAATATATTCTAAGGCGGTACATATACATAACAATAACATTAAATTTATATTACGTATTATTCATCATGTATCCTATAGACGTTAAGCTACGTTTACATTTGAATATTTAAATCGGCGCAAGATACAGGAAGGATGAAACGTATAGAATGTACAGTACTTATCAGTGGCGTAGCTAGCCCAGAATGGGGGGGGGGCTTTTTCGGAAAATAAACAAAAACACTCGCATAAAAAATACATATTTGAAAATAACAAACACAATACAGGGTGGGGCATTTAAAGTGTTACAGTTGATTATATCAGAACCATCGCATATTTGAAAAAAATGTTTCAACCAAAAAATGTTTGGTTGAAAGAGGGTAATCGAATAGTGATATTTATTTACTATTTTAAATTGGCCTTCAAGGATATTTGAAAGTCAACATTATTTTTTTAAATAGGAACCTATAGTTTTTATTTAGTAATCTTATTCTACATCAAAAAACACGAATCTTTCATTGATAACTTTTTTTGAACAACCCAAGCTTTCCAAAGTATCTCAACAAAATAATTCGAAATTTTGAACTTTCAAGAATTTTTTACTCAGAAACCACAAACTTTAGAAAAAAGTACAGGATACACAAAATATTTATTTTGGTCTAATAAAGCTTGGAAAATTATTTTAAAAAATTTTGAAACTTTTAAAAACTTTTTCTATTTATTTTATTTTAGCAAAAACAAAAAAAAGTACGAAATGTTAAAAAAATTCTAGAACAATTCTCCAAGTTTCATTAGATGAAAATAGACATTCTTGTAATTTTTTTCTAAAGTTTATGGTTTCTGAGTAAAAAATTCTTGAAAGTTCAAAATTTTGAAATATTTTGTTAGATATTTAGGTAAGCTTGGGTTGTTCAAAAAAAAGTTTTCATTGCAAGATTCGTGTTTTTTGACGTAGAACAAGATTACTAAATAAAAACTATAGGTTCCTATTTAAAAAAATGTAGTTGACCTTCAAATATCCTTGAAGGCCACGTTAAAATAGCAAATAAATATTACTATTTTATTACCCCCTTACAAGCAAATATTTTTTAGTTGAAACATTTTTTTCAAATATGCGATGGTTCTTAGATAATCAACTGTAACACTTTAAATGCCCCACCTTGTATATGTACTATGGGCTACAGAAGTCGTCTGCCACCTTAAAGGTCAGAATCGCTTCCAACAGTTTCCAAAATATTATCGGTTATCTTTTTCTAGGGCGGAGCTTATATAGTTACATCATAAAAACACAATTCATTAATTAATTTTATATCAATTTTAACATTTAAACATTTTAAATACAAAAATTCTGAATATTAAATATTTATTGCCACAAAATTTACTTATACAATTTTCAATAGATTACATAATAATTTAACCGCACAAATCTATGAGTACTTTAGAAGAGCTTTAGTATTTTATCTAGCAAATGAGTTTCGAAATATCTGTCTTTAATTGGTACATGGAGACATTATTTAAATATTATAATAATCAAATGATAAGTGAAATAAATTAAAAATTGGTCGACACCTTCTGCAGGTGACTTTACCTACATATTAAAAAACTGAATTATATGCAACATAAAATCGCTAAAATATGCAAAAAAATAAGCCTCAAATATGAAATAAAATGCAAAAAATTTGCAACTTTTTCTGTCAAATACACAACGGAAATGACTAAAGTTAGTGATTTGTGACAACAATAAAAATTTGATGTCACGAATTTTAATAAAATTTAAAAATTTTCAATTTTTCAAATAACAGTGTATGATACATCAATAACACTTCAAGTGGTAAATACAATTTTTTGCTTATGCATGTTGGGGCCCCTCTAGCTCGGGCCCTGAATCATTGATACATCTGCTATATCGGTAACTACGCCCCTGGTACTTATAGATACCATAGACTAAAAATATACACCTTAACCACAAAAAACAATGTCACTCGACACGTGTTTCGACTTCACAAGATGTCCTCATCAGGAGCCTAACAGTTCCAGACTGGAACTGTTAGGCTCCTGATGAGGGCTTTTTGTGAAGTCGAAACACGTGTCGAGTGACATTGTTTTTTTGTGGTTAAGGTGTATATTTTTAGTTTAAGTGACTAGAAACCACAGTTTCTCCGTTTTCCAGTAGAAACCATAGACATAGGTCATAGAGCATGGACTGCGCATCTGACTCGAAACAAGAAAAGAAGGAAGAAAGAGAGACACTTATCCTTATATGTTTAAACAGGAGTAATTATTTCATTATTCTAGAAAAGAGGATATACAGTCGACTCTCGATAATTTGAAATTTATCGAGTGTTTTTCAAGGGGCCGAAACAAACTTCAAATTATTAAGAGATTCAATTATCAAGAGTCGATTGTATATCCCAAACCTACCGCATCTCTCATAGAAATGTTATATACGGAATATATATGTTTATACGGATATATAATGTTTATACGGAATAGTCTATGATAAAAAATAACTTTCTAGCACCCAAACTGCGCGGCGGACATCTATTATTTGAAAATCTATTAGAACTATTTAAGGCATCAATTCAAATTATATTTATTTTATTTTTGTCGTGAATAACTTCAAGTGTTTTACGCCAGATACTGGGTAGGCATTTCAGAAACTTGATGTAACGCGCTGAGATCAGTTTGCGAGCTAGCGTAAATTTACAATCAGTAAATTTTGGTCTTAAATTATAGATCTCGATTAGATCTACGAGGTACAAGTACAAATCAAAACATTTAATCAGTTTTAATGAGAGATAAATTTAATATTATAAAAAAAAGAATTAAATTTTGTATTTCCAGGATTGAGCTTGTAAATATTAATTAATTTAATTGGAAAAAAAAACAGTATATTAGAATATATTTTATACTGTAAGACCTAACGTTTTCAATTTGTTAATTAAAATTTTTTTAATTGAATTTAAAAAATAAAAAGTAAATTTCGTATTTCCGCAATTTCGCTTGTAAATATTAATTAATTGTTTTTATGTACAAATCATAAG
Organism: Sialis fuliginosa; assembly: GCA_961205875.1. Classification (NCBI taxonomy): domain Eukaryota; kingdom Metazoa; phylum Arthropoda; class Insecta; order Megaloptera; family Sialidae; genus Sialis; species Sialis fuliginosa. The sequence goes on from OY540817.1 coordinate 3,544,174, forward strand.
AAATAACTCAAATAACTATATTATAAATGTATAAGTAATAGTAATGACTAGTCTGAGTTTTATTTAATCCCACTGCTACGTATTCACGTCAATTCCTCGATTGTGCATCCCGACACAGTCACATCCATTTTGCTTCTCTGCAATATCGAAGATACGAGAAGCTTTGTGATCGTTTCAGATTGAGACAAAAAAAATGTTCTCCGATTACAAAATTGTTAATTGATCTTTCCGTTTCACGTCAAGACTAACACTTTTCGTTCCGTGTTGGTCCCATTTCAAAATCATCAAAATCGTGTGTAAGGGGGAGGAGTGACACTCCAAAATATTTTTTTCAAGATTTCTCAAGAACGACTCATGTTACGTGAACATTTTATAGAATATTTTTTGTAGAGCATTAAATTTCCTATAATTTTTTATAACGTTTGTTGTAAAATATTCCCTTACAAAGATTTATCTCAATTTATTTTAAAAATTCGTGTTTTGTTTTTTCTAAATTGATATTTGCTTGGATATAATAAATGTCATTTTGACGTTTTAAATGTCATTTTGACGTTTTAAATATCATTTTGACGTTTGCTTAAATTTAGATTTAGATTGAAATTGTAAAAAAAATAAAAATATACGAAAACATAATCAGGTGCGTTTTAAGTAAAATTTCAAACTAATATTTTTTAGTAAAATTGTATAAAAATTAAATGGGTAACCAATTCCAGGCAATTTATATAAACACTATCGGTTTTTATTTAAATTGTTGAATAATTAACTATACCTCTGGTGAATTTAGCACGATGAAGCACTGTGCATTTACTTGACAGATGCTTTTTTTTAATAAATCTTATAAAATTTTCAAAATGTGTAATAGTATTAAATCCGAATGTAAACATAGCTACAGAAGATGTGATCCACCCTTGGAGAGAATCTTTCCCTATTCATACATCCATTAATTCTAACTTATTGTACAGCGTTGAACATGTGCACTGTATAAATCCGACAAAATTTCAAATGGATTAACCAAATTATAATACATACTGTTCCGAGAACCGACGCGAAACGTTTTAACATGTTATCAGAGTACAGCTCTTTGAACTGGAGCACAATGAAGCGGTTTCATATCAGCGATGACAGTTTCAACTAACATAGCTTTGTGTTAATTTGTACACTTAATACTATATGTGCATAAAAAATGACAGTTTATATGTTTAAATCTGTTTAAGCAGAAACATTATATTTAATTACATTATAAATATCTTATCTCCGGTATTAGACCCTTTACACACTAGCGACTTAATCGCTCGACTATCGCGTACATTCATTTTACATTGGGTGCGTTTAGCGAGCTCAGCGGTTGAAATTCAGCAGTCAATTATGCTGAGTATACTGACAGTCAACTGCTTCAAATTCTCTAAACCGTGAGCTTACCCGGTAAAAAATTTCAGATCTGAAGTGATCTCGGTTGATCTTCATTTTGGAACAAATCAGATCTTTGTAGATCGTTGTAGGTCTTTGCAGATAGTTGTAGATCTTTGCAGATCGTTGTAGGTCTTTGCAGATATTTGTAGATCTTTGCAGATCGTGATCTTAATAGATCGTTGTAGATCTTTGCAGATAGTTGTAGATCGTTGTACATATTTGCAGATCGTCGTAGATCGTGAGATTTAAACTATTGTTTGTATTTTAATCAATTTAAAAAAATGTGTATTTGTTATTTTTAACAATACGGGTCTTAAATATCACTTTATACGTGTCTGGACTTTTTTTTTCATTTTATTAAATTTAATAATAATATTTTATGTTTCTATGCTGTATTAACAGTAAATATTGAATTTTTCTCTGTTTCGCTACGTATGGTATTCATTATAGAAAATCGTAAATATCTCGACTCCTGTGCTAGATAGAGGGTTGTTTTGTCCCACACACCCCTAGTATCCCGAAGTATTTTTCCCGCTGGATCGAATGAGACCAATTACAACCCTTCATCTGTGACAGGGGGTGAGTTGTGAATTTATTTATTAATTTAATACACGGGCCTCAAATATCATTCAATACGTTTCTGCACAGTTTTTTTTAATTGATTAAATTATAAACAAGGTTTCTATATAGTACCTATATGTGTATTTGTTATTTAAGGTAGACAAAAGTTTATTTATCTACAAAGATCTGATTTGTTCCAAAATGAAGATCAACCGAGATAACTTCAGATTTGAAATTTTTTCCCGGGTAGTCATAGTATCACAAAAAACAAATATTACCATCAACATTTCTACGAACGAGCCTGTTGCTTATAATAACGAAATCCTTTTAAAAAATTGGTTTGTTCATTTTTTTCAACAAGAACGACTCAGAAAACGCAAAAATAATTTACCAAACCAAAAATTTTTGACGTCTAAATAGAACAAGTCAGAGCTAGCTAATAGCTGACCGACGCAGCGTTAATTTTTTGCGCTGACCTTTTTACTCAACAATTGGAACCGAAGTAAAAATTTAGAATATTTTAATTGCACATTTATTTGTCACAATTATATGCAACAAAAATTATGGTTTTAGATTTGAAAAAGAAAAGTTGAACCTGAAAACTTATCAAGGTGACCGTCAGTATTTAGCGCCCTCGAAGCCATGAAACATTTTCTCTGAAAATTCGTTATTTTGGAAATAATCCGCTGAAAAGTTAAAAAAAAACACCCGGTATATGTATTACGGGTTGAGTAATTTGTAATATTTGCGGTTAATCAGAGCACTAATTGAAGCCACGTTAAATGAAGTTCGTGTATAATGCAGGCAATCATAATAAATTAGGTGAGAGTAAATTTAAACCAGGTGTCTCCACTGCTGATGTCTGTGTCCAATCACACAGCGCCATCTGGTCTTGCTTATTATACACTCTAAACAGTCTTCTACGAAATTAAATTCCCTTATAATCCTCAGGACTTGTTGAAACAACTATTTTATGGACGTCTTCTGCAACCTTTTGTTAATTATGGATCGTATACATACGACTTTGAGATAATATTTTACGTGAACTAATTATTTTCTTAGGGGCATTATATTGACAGCATGTTTTAAAAAAATAGTTTTGCTTCCTCGCAATGTCAAAGATACGAGAAGCTTTGTGATCGTTTTAGAATGAGACAAAAAAAATGTTTTCCGTTTCACGTCAAGACAAACACTTTTCGTTCCGTGTCTGTCTGTCTGTCTGTCCGTCCGTGTGTCCGTCTGTCTCCTGAATCCTTGTCACACGCATAACTCATGAACCACTGAACCGATATTATTGAAACTTGGTCGGATGGTTGGGTCTGGCTTGAGTACTAGTATACTAAATATCTTAATTTAAAAAAATGGTCCAAATTAACCGACTTTCCCCTATATCGCAATCAGTAAGTACTTTAGATATACGTATGTAATTTGTTTTAACATTATTTATATAGTTTATAAACAATACCTTATTTTGCATCGCGACTATACCTGTTTTTTGCAGTATTAATTAAACGCAAATGTGCAGGTACAGTAAGTAATACCTTGGGTTGCATAAAACAAAATTAATCACGATTAATTAATCAGTTGTTTTCAAACCATTATTACGTCAATTGTAAAAAACAATAACGGTTATGATATATTTTCTAAGGTAAAAAATTATCATATTTAGTATATTGTTCATTTACAAACTGAGATTAAGTTAAGAATTAACATTAAATATGGTTTGAAAACAACTGATTAACTAATCGTGGTTAATTTTGCTTTATGCAAGCCAAGGATAATCTATTATTTGGTAAACACGTTGATAATTGTAAATAAATAAACAGATAGTTGAATATCACTGACTTTTATTAATAAAGTATTTTTTTATTAATCATACACTGAAAAAAAAATCTACCAAGTAAATGCACAGTGCTTCCTCGTACTTAAAAATATTTATTCGACATTTTCCAAACGTCAAAATAGCATTTAATATGTCAAACTAAATAGCGATTGAGAAAAACAAATAACGATTTTTTATGCAAATAGAAATAAATCTTCGTAAAGGAATATTTTACTTCAAAAGTTGACCTATTTTATAGAAAATTGAATGCTTTGCAGAAAAGATTCTATAAAATTTTCACGTAAATGTGTCGGTCTTGAGATATCTTGAAAAATAACTTCCCTTTTACACATTATTTTAATGATTTTTAAATGGGACCATCCTCGATCCAGACCCAATCAACCAACCAAGTTTCATTAATATCGATTCAGTTGTTCATCATGAGTTATACGTGTGACAAGTATTCTGGGGACATACCATTTAAAAACGATCACATAACTTCTCGTATCTTCAATATGGCGAAGAAGCAAAAGTTAATTAGGTAAAGGCACCAGTTATGCAGCAAGTTTTCGGGTTTTTTTTTTATTAATAGGCTTGTTTTTTTTAATTCTCATAAGTCATGTTACTAATAAAACAACTCGTTATTTAATCAATTTAATTACCAAAGCCCGCAAATATAGTTTGTTTTTTAAATTATAGCCTTTTCATGTTTTTTCTGCAGTAATGGCAAAGGTAAAACCAATAATGAGCACGCAGTGATGGACACTTGCTTATGATTACAAAATGATAAGTACTACGACACAAAAGATATGAAAGAAAGAATCGCCTTTGAAACAATGTAAAGCAATTGCTATAATAATATAATAATTAATAAATAAATTATACTAATAATTAGTTTAATTAAATGTCTGCCATTTTGACACCTATTAGCTGACTATCATCAAATCACGCTGTAAGACAGTTAAATGTACTTACCTATATATAGATTAATATTCAGAAATGGTAGTAATCAAATATCAACACATATTTCTAATTCAGTTAATTTAATTAAAAATTTGCCATTATACTGAGGTCATTACATTATTTATAAATAAAATAAAATCTAATGATTTTTTTTTAATAAATCCGATTTTTATGGTCACAACTAAAATTGATCGTATTAAAAACTAAATAAATAAATAGAACAAATAAATTTTTGTATGGTTGTGAAATAAAACTTTTTTTTGTATACAAAACTCGAAATGAAAAATTAAATAGAATCAATAAACTAGCATGTACTGTACACGCACAAAACACGCGGTAAGGGAAAATCTAGTGCGTTATTATACCATAATCATCATATCATTTTCACGCCCTTGCATTTGGCAACTATATCTGTACTAGATAGGGGAGGGGTCGGTATATGATAAAATCAAAAATCCCATGTCATTTGCGTGACATTTTCTGTTTCATCAGCCCGTATGCGTGAAACCAATGTCTAGTTTAGTTACAGGGGTCGTAACCCCTGCTACTAAGAATTTAACTGTCATGCTATATTATTCTGTTTAAATGGAATTTGTATTTATTTATTAAAAATGCATAAATATTTAATAGAGATTTGTTTCATACTTCAGGAAACATTCAATGACAGTACTTTTTATACAGAGTTATTTACAACTAGTGTAAACAAATTTGACAGTAGATCGAGCTTCGATTAGGAAATCGACCAATGGTAGCCCGTATATAAAAGTGTTACCAAAATTTTACGGCGGCTATCTTTTCTTTATTGTTAAAATCGCATATTATCCCAGAAGCGTCAGTTGAAAATGTATAATTTGTAAATATATTTTAAATTACAATTGAATTTAGTATGTATGAGAGATGATAGTACCAAATAGATATTTCTCTGTTATCAATCATCACTGAAATACTTTTAAAGACAATATAAAACATTTATTAGATATTAATTAATTTTATAGTTCAAAACAACTCGTGGAGCGATATGGTAACAACGCTAGGTAATGTGTTATTTGTCCTTTATCTTTCCTTGTCTAAGGCCCGGTATTATAAAAGCCAGATAACTTTTACTCTAGGGAATAAATTTATTCCACAAATAGTTTACACATTCTATGAGGTCCTTATTTGAGAAATGTCATTGTCAGAAATGTCATATCGATTTCGGTTTTTTTACACAAAATAATGTTGAGACATATTAAATACAAAGTAAAAAGTGATTATATACATATAAAAACTCCAAAATATCAATTTTTAATTCAATATTATGGAGATTTCTAATAAATTTTTACATTTGAAAATATTGCAACCAATAACGTCTATATGATTTATTTATCTATGTACATATTGAAACGTCAAACGTGCATCAAACAAATAACCTAAAACTTCATATATACGTAAATGCATATAACGCATAACATGAAATTTGAATTTTTACAGTATTTAAAATTCTTATGAATTTTATTATGTGCTCAAAATGAAGGTTAAATTTTATTGATATATAATAATACAACAATATTGGCACATATTTCTTCATTTTTAGATGGGATGGTATAAAACATGCAGAAAATTATTTAAAAAAAAGGTTTGATAAAATAAAAACTTGAATGTATTTGAAAATCCATGACAGTTCGGTATCTTTAGGTCTTTAATTTTCTATATTACTGTATTCCTTCGATCTTAATTTATACAATTTTTCCTCATATAAATGTCCAAAAAGATTTTAGAATCGATAATGTCTTGCAATCGCAGGTATAATTGACTGCGTATTACATTATCATTTAAAATTTGCTGGTTTATTAAAATTAGACTATAGTTAAAAGAAACAGGAATGATTTAATACTTTATTTTATTTCTTATTGATGTTATCGTAGAGTAAAGCTTCGGGTATGAAATAAAAATGTAAATAGTTATGCAAAAAAATTTATTGATTATAATTATACATTAATTTTCAAAACAATGTACAAGAAACAAAAATATTTTTCTTGTGAAACTATTAATAAATATGATTTCTAGTTTTAAAAAAATTTATATGTACTTACGATGTTGTTCGGTACAAACCTTTAGAAAACATTAATTCCTTTTCGTAACAAACAGCAAAGTAATTTTGGTTTAGTTTTTTGTATTTATTCGTATAAATATGATGTTATTTTGTTCGGTACAAACCTTTTCAAAACATTAATTTCTTTACGTATCAAACTGCAAAGTAATTTTGATTTAATTTTTTGTATATTCGTATGTGCTTCAAATGAAAAAATCTCTTTCGTCTTTTTTTATGTTTCTTTTGCTTGAGTCATATCACATACATATGTACAATGTATGGATATTTGTATATATGTACTATGTACATATAAATAAACAGGCTTGTTTCTAAAAATTATAAAAATATAAAACTAGCACAAAATCTACATTATTATAAGCACAAATAATTATTAATTAAGTTACCATGTTTTTGAAAAATTATTATTAAAGCATTCCTAGCTGGTCGCAGTTTCAATATCTTCATAACATTATATATTATTCCTTAAATAATACACAAAACAAATTTGACATTTACGTGTGAATTGTAGGTAAGCATATTTCCACAAAACAGCTGTGACCTTTGACTATGGCTGCCACAATTTATTCTAATTACCACGTGACCAAGTAAATATTTATTCCTTGCAAAAAGATGGGAATAAATTTAATGGTATGATATAGTGATATTTATAGTGAATTTGTTATTTTTATTCCGTTTTTAGTAATTTTTCGTTCCGAATGTTGAACTAGTCGACATCAGAAAGAGAAGAACTTATCTGTAGCAAGTGAAACAACAATACTATTTTTACTACCTAGTACTGTCGCTATTTATTCATCGAGTAAACTTATCTGCCTTTTATAATACCGGCCCTAAGAGATCAATTTTTATTTAAATTCTCAAGAATCCATTGTGATATACCTAATTACGAAATTTGATAATCGATTAAGTATTAATAACTGTTATCGATTTTCGATATCAACCAATGAGTGTAGTCGACCAAGGGGTGCAGGGTGAGTTTTTCAGAGAGTGAAAGGGGCATAAAACTGTTTTTACGCGAATAACTTCAAAATGGCAACTGCACTCATCGGTTTCTAAAAAATCTATTTTTGCTGTACTAATATTTATAACATTTGAATATATCCAGTGGCGTATTTACGTTAAGTGCCGCCCTGGGTAAAAAATAATTGCCGCTCTGGGCAAAAAAATTGCCGCCCCTTCACCAAGGGAAAATATAATATATTTTTAACAGTCAAAATTCCTATATGAACTGGAAAGTGAGAATTTTTACAAATAATGAAAAATATAATATACATTAAAAACTGATGACCTTTTTTTTGTCACGTCGATTCTGATTTTTGAAGTAAAAAGTTTGGAATATAGGGAAATAAAAACTTTAAGACCTTTTTTTATAGTCGCGTTACTCATTTTTTGTTTCCCTGCCGCCCTAGGCCATGGCCCCATGGTAAATACGCCTCTGAATATATCCCCGTGATGACGTAACTCTCGCGCAAACGCTGATTGGTCAAGGAGCTACTAAGGCTACCCTGTCTTTATATACCATGTCTATAAAGGACCTTTTTGAAGATAATTTTATCATATTTCTTTCGTAATATGACCTTATGTTCATTACAGTGAAATCTAAAGGAACGAAGGAAGATATTTACTTAAAACTAATTGTTAGCACCTTTTATGGACTGTAAAAAGTTATGTGTACAATAGACGGGTGGGAACTTGGCAAAAATACATATAAAGACTAAATAAAATTGTGTATGTACAAAAATTCGGCTTCCTTGAGATTTTTCCTTAAAATGTAGTAAAAATATCCATACTAATATTATAAATACAAAAAGTAACTCTGTCTATTTGTTACCTTTTTACGGTTAAACCGCTGAACCGATCTTGATGAAATTTAGCAAGGAGATAGCTTGCATCCTGAGGAAGGGCATAGGCTACTTTGTATCCCGAAAAATTGATTATATAAAAAATATATATACGAGTATTCCACGCGGACGAAGTAACAGCTAGTGTAACACATATTAGTTAGTTTATTTTAATACAAGGTATATAAAGACAAGGTAGTCTCAACAATTCCTTGACCAATCAGCGTTGGCGTGGGAATTGACGTCATCTAGGGGATGTATTAAAATGCTATAAAGGTATAATAGAATATCAATTACACAAAATTCCTTTATTTATTCTTGTTTTCGTATTTTTTGGTATTTTAACAATATATACAATCAAATAAGTACAAATTCGACATTGCAAAATCATAAAAAGCTGTCACAGACAATTTGGTCAATTCGGGAAGCGTCATTTTTACTATTCTTAAGTTGGCAATACGTTATGTGATTCTGACAGCTCTTTATGATTTTGCTATGTCGAATTTGTATTTATTTGATTGTATGTGTTGTTAAAATATCAAAAAATACGAAAACAAGAATAAATAAAGGAATTTTGTATAATTTATATTCTATTATAGATTTATAGTATTTGAATACATCCCCCAAGTGACGTCAATTCCCGCGCTAACGCTGATTGGTCAAGGAATTATTGAGACTAACTTGTCTTTATATACCTTGATTTTAATATACATATGTAGATACAGTTTTTTAAAGCAGACAGATATAAGATACGAGACATTATGAAGTTATAAACCATTCAGATTGTATAACTTTTGCCAACTCAATTATAAATTCTTAAATGCATTTTAATCAATACTCCTTCCTTTTCGAGTTCTGTTTACAGTGCAAGTTTATACAAATTGACAATCGTTCTTTTCAGTAACTCAAAACATTTGTTTTCTGTATATATACAGGGTGGTCCGGTTTGGGATACAGATATTTTAGGAGCTGATTCCTTGGCTCATTGTGAATAAAAAATTGTACGGGTAGGTGGGGTATATCTTTAACACCTTCTGAGCTACAGGATGTTTAAAAACTTCCTTCAGAGTAGTACTTACAAACAAAGATTATCTTATAACTTCCAAAGTGACGTAACTAGAGCAACTTCAATGAGTCAGTTTCATAGGTTATTAACTAACGTATTTTTCAGTATTAGCGTTATTGCTACCCGGTTTTCCAATCCAGTATAATAATACATTTCATATAATGTTTTTTGTATGTATATATATGAGCATTTCCAGTAGTTTTTTAAAAAACATGGCGCACGTATGTCACCGATTTTGCTCCCAATTTTTTTTCTCAAAGTACATATCAAAAAAACATGTTTCCCAAAATCTTTTCCCCCCGCCCCCTTTTTTGGCCGAATTACGATTTTTTAAACTTTCGAAATCGAGCGAAATTAGACTTTTTTCGATAGTACCTTATTTTTCAAAATGTCCCTTATTATGCATGTTATAGAGCTCATTTTCTTCGTTTTTTGTTGATCTTTCATTTGAAATCGGTTTCAGAGCCAAATATTCAATTTTGGCCGAATGCGGTACCAAAACATTAAGTTTGATTTTTTGTAAAAATAGTCGATTTTGAAATTGCTGCCAAATATTTTGGTTTCAACCAAAATACTTCCGATAAAGGTCATTTTATTCTATTTTTTATGTAGTTTCCAAATATTTATAGATTTTTTAATTTGGTCAAAAACTTTTAAAGTTACACTTGTTTTAAGATGTCTTATTTTCCAAAAAACGCTATATTCACACCATTAAAACTTTTTTCTCTATACTCTAAATTGCACCAAATTTTGGCAAAAGTTTCCATTCTTTATCCTTAAAACAACCTTCAAAAAACATTTTTTCATATTGAGCTCCTAAGTGAGATATAATTTTTATAAAACACCTAATTACTCGTGTATTGAAGATAAGAATTTACAGGAATTTTCAGTGTTTCTGAAATATCGGGGCTCCTGATAATCGAATAAAAAATATACCACTTAATTCGTTATGAAATTCTCTACAAATCTACATAAGTTAAATTTTATTAGATTAATTAAAAAACCTATAAAAAAATAAAAACCGAGTGAGCGCAAGCGAGCCAGTCTTAGAAATGAGTACATACCTATTAAACAACGAAGTTATGAGACACTATTACATTTAAAGTTGTTATTAAATAAATTAGGAATCCATGTACAAAGTTTTTATATATTTGTAGGTTTTGTAATTAATCTAAAAAAATTTAACTTATGTAGATTTGTAGGAAATTTCATAACGAATTAAGTGGTATATTTTTTATTCGATTATCAGGAGCCCCGATATTTCAGAAACACTGAAAATTCCTGTAAATTCTTATCTTTAATATACGAGTAATTAGGTGTTTTATAAAAATTATATCTCACTTAGGAGCTCAATATGAAAAAATGTTTTTTGAGGGTTGTTTTAAGGATAAAGAATGGAAACTTTTGCCAAAATTTGGTGCAATTTGGAGTACAGAGAAAACAGTTTTAATGGTGTGAATATTGCGCTTTTTGGAAAATAAGATATCTTAAAACAAGTGTAACTTTAAAATTTTTTGACCAAATTAAAAAATCTATAAATATTTGGAAACTACATAAAAAATAGAATAAAATGACCTTTATCGGAAGTATTTTGGTTGAAACCAAAACATTTGGCGGCAATTTCAAAATTGACTATTTTTACAAAAAATCAAACTTAATGTTTTGGTACCGCATTCGGCCAAAATTAAATATTTGGCTCTGAAACCGATTTCAAATGAAAGATCAACAAAAAACGAAGAAAATGAGCCCTATAACATGCATAATAAGGGACATTTTGAAAAATAAGGTACTATCGAAAAAAGTCTAATTTCGCTCGATTTTAAAAGTTTAAAAAATCGTAATTCGGCCAAAAAAGGGGGCGGGGGGAAAAGATTTTGGGAAACATGTTTTTTTGATATGTACTTTGAGAAAAAAAATTGGGAGCAAAATCGGTGACATACGTGCGCCCTGTTTTTTAAAAAACTACTGGAAATGCTCATATATATATTTTGTATGTATATATATGAATCGTCCAGTAGTAGATATACTCGGACAATGACATTTGCTGCTACTCGTCAAGAAAATAGGTATTATCCAACTGAAAAACTCCTTGAACCGATCTCAACGGCCAGCATATCTTTGTCCGCACCGATGGGTTTCGGTGGTCACTACACCGTCAAGGGGATCACGGTCCAAATACAAACTTTGATTGCAATAACTTTCGTAGGGAGATCGTAAACAACTCGAGCGTTGTTTTACCAGTTCCCGTATTCAAAACAGAAACAAACCGTCGTGAATCGATGTCTGGTTTATGGGTATAAGTTACGACTTGATCTTTTGACCTTTTTTTTCATTGCTACCTCGGTCTACAATTTTTGCATGTTACTAATGTTAATGGCCTTTTTTTGTTCCTCAATTTTGCCGACCCCAATTTTTACGCTGCTGCCCTCCCCCCTCTGGGGCGCCGGTGGTAGTTACAGCCCTGCTAACGCCCTAGTTGCACCCATTGCTTCAATTATGGATCCATTTTTAGTTTCTATATATAAAAATGAATGCTCGTTTGTATGAGGCTTATAGACTCGGGAATTACTTAACCGATTTTAATGTGGTTTTCACCAATAGTTAGATAAATTTTCTGAGCCGTATCGTGGCTATTAATATTTTATGAAAACCTAAGATTTTACATCAAAAGACTAAACAAATCTTTATCAAGTTGTGTTTTGTTTCCATGATATCACAGCACATAACTGTAATTTATATAAAAACATTTTAGCCATGGAATAAAGAATTTTATAATCCACGGTTTCAGTATTTTATTAATTTAGGTCAGTATGATCACGTCTGTTTCAAATATTTTGGCTGATTTTTGACATATGTTAACAATTAAATATTTTGAAATATAAGAAAAATATTTCATTTCCAAGAAAGGTAAAATATCGAAATTGGTTATGATTGTTGCTAACCTATTTATTTATTTTGATTTTCTTACAAATTCTAGGACGGGAGTTTGAAAATATAATTTTACATGATTATCTCAGGTATAACTAAACGGATTTTATTCCGGTTTGCACTAATGGATAGGTTAGTTAGGAATATTATTTGTGTAAATTTCATGAAGTCTGAAAAAAAACAATCCGCGGTGAACCGTGTGTTGTGGTTATTTCATGTTGGGTGGGCATGTTGAGTGGACATGATTATTTTATGTTTAATTAAATTAATATCCCCGGGTAACACCGGGTCCAATGCGCTAGTACATAATAAACAACTGGACATATAAAATAATCATGTGCTGGTTGGTCGTATCAATTTATTTTAATGAAAAATACTCTCTGAAATTGTTTTGTTACTTTATCCGTTATGTGTATATACTTTGTTGTATTCCGGGAAGAAAAAAGTCCTATAAAATAAAAATGAAAAATGATGTTTGAAATTAACATAATATAATAATAAATAATCGAGGTCTATATTTAAGGTGAAAAGTTACAGGATCAATTTCGTCCTCTATCCGGAAATTGTTTTCGACTATGAATAAGTAATAAAAGTGACAAAGTTGTAAGAATATAATAAGGAAGACAATAAAATAATAAGGAAAGTAATGAATATCAGAATATAAAGGAATGTCATTGGTTTCTTCGTCTGTTCTGACCCCGACTTCCACCCTCTGTAGATAGCAATAAGACAATAAAGTGAAGAAATATCAAATTTTAATTTTAATCAATGGCTCAAATTTATTATGAATTTTAATTTTCCTCAACTTTATTAATATTGTTTATAAATCCTTATAAAGAAGGTATTTAATTTTATTAAATTATGTCTTTTTTTATACATCATTAATATTATATTTGTAGTTGTAACAAACGTATATAGATTACAAATTAACAAACAATAAAATTTGCGAACAGCTGTTTGTTATACAGAATAAGTAAATTATAAATAAACAGTTTGTGTTTAAAAAGGTACATTTTTTCAAAAAAATTAATGGAATATAAATTATAGAAAGTAACGTTCTCTACAACTTTTATTATGAACATTTTTTTCTGTTATGAACCATTTGAAATAAAATTGTTATTTCCTTACACAATTTTATGATTACATCAAAAATTATAGAGAATAATATTTTCTATAACTTGTATTTAAAATATTTTAACTGTTCAATTTCATGTTTGTAAGTCTCATCGTTTTGGCTGTAAATTGTTTACAGACACACAGAGACACAAACGTCATTGATCGTATGTGATTCAGGAACCCTCAAAACGTGTAATTATGTTAAAATCGAGTTGGATTTTTTTCATGATCACTATAGTAGGAGATCCGACATAGGAACGACCTTCACCCATCTGTTTAATGGATGAAAAGTATTTTTTATCAAATTTAGTATGTTTAAAAAAATGTTGCGAGTGAGTTGGCTAAAAAATTCCAGACAATGCTATGATTAATTAAAAATTGAAAAAAAGTGTATCGCTCTCCTTCTCTATTTCATGAACAAATAGCATGCGCACTCTGTCACCCGACGGCCTTCTGCGCGCAGCTCCAATTCTGCGTCCTCTTCTATCGCACATGAGTGCAATGTTATCATATCATAATCATAGCCTTGACAGGATTTTTTTAGCCAACCCACTCGCGATATATTTTTTAACATACTAAATTTGATAAAAAATACTTCTCATCCATTAAACAGATGGGTGTAGGTCGTTCTTATGTCGGATCTTAGACTACTATACTTCATTATACAATACATTTCATGTATGTATAAAAAAGTAAAAATGGGGTCGAAAAATTGTGTCAGATTTTTATTGTACAACCTTAATGGCGACTGTTCGTGTGTATGTCTGTAAAATTGTAATTCGTTCACGATCAATTCTGCGAAAATGCAGTGATTTGCTGATTAAAAAATTTCTATGGGCACTTATCGTGTTTGTTTTTCTTAGCTGATAGGAGTGTAAAGTTTTTTTTTTGGTCGGAATTACTTGAAACTTTAGCATAAATATTCTACAATACAAATAATGAAAAATGTATTTCTGTATTTTTTTTTGTTATTCATACGTGCCTAAAGAGCTATAGAAGGGGTGAAAGGCGAAAACCACCCTTAAAATTTTAATTTTAAATACTAATAAATAAGTTTATAATTCATGTTGCCTTGCAAACATATGCAATTAAATTTAAATTGCAGATAAGTTATTATAAAAACAAATGCAATTTAATTCAAATTGTCAAATTAGTTATTCTAAAAATGTGTGTTATATTATTGACATTAGGATATTAGAAAACTAATATTCATAATACAAAGGTGAGTTTTATTTCTGACCAATTCCATTAAAATTTTTCATGTACATATTAAAAAAATATTCACATAAACTATACGGAAACAATAAATAATCAGTATTCAGGTATTTATAATCATACCGTGCTGGGAAGTTGATTGTGTGGACCTAAAAGGTCTCACCCCACCCCAAGCTTGTTCATATTATCTTTATACGAGTACATCACTTTCTCACTACTTTATGTTTAAAAAAACTTGAAAATGAAGCAAAGAACAGCTTCCACTTGATTTTCACAGAAAAAGCGTTGTTTAATTTTCACCATGTTTTTTTCTGTGCATGTGTAAATTCATTAATGCTAATATTACTGTTCCCACGAGAGGGGCACCCCTCTTCTCTTTCCTATCCCCGTACTTTTTTGCCGGAGTAAATTGAAAAAGCATTTTATGTAATTATGTAATGTAATTTTAAAAACTTTACCCGCACATTAATTTGTTGACCCGTGGTTGGTCTATGTATATCTGCTGGATGTTACCATGTTTAATGCATTGTTCAGAGCCGGAGTAATTGTGGCCCAGTAATTCTGTAACTATATAAAAAAACATCTGCCAAGTAAATGCACAGTGCTTCCTCGTGTTAAATTCACCAAAGGTAGTTAATTATTGAACAATTTAAATAAAAACCGATAGTGTTTAGATAAATTGCCTGGAATTGGTTAACCATTTAATTTTTATACAATTTTACTAACAAATATTAGTTCGAAATTTTTCTTAAAACACACCTGATTATGTTTTCGTATATTTTTAATTTCTTGACAATTTCAATCTAAATCTAAATTTAAGCAAACGTCAAAATGACATTTAAAACTCCAAAATGACATTTAAAACGCCAACATGACATTTAACATGTCATAGAAAATATCAATTTAAAAAAACAAATGACGAATTTTTAAAGCAAAATGAGATACATATTTTTAATATATGTATATTTTACAACAAACGTTGTAGATCTATATTATAGAAAATTTAATGCTCTACAAAAAATATTCTATAAAATTTTCACGTAAAATGTGTCGTTCTTGAGATATCTTGAAAAAATAAATATTTTGGGATGTCACCCCTCCCCCTTACACACGATTTTGGTGATTTTAAAATGGGACCATCCTCAAGACAGACCCAACCATGCAAAACATCAGAATGATTCCATTAATTTTCACAATACTGTAATAATAATCATTATTGGTGAATTATTTAATCTCGTGAGAATTTACTGATAATGAAACACACGCGGGCGAAACCGCGGGAAAATCTAGTTAAAAATAAAATACATGCCAGTTTTAATACAATTGGCAACTGCTTTTTGTGTACAATTTGTATTTTGGAACTATGTATATTAATTCATATTTTAGCAAGCTCATTTATAAAATATGTATTTCTCTATTTAATGTACATATATACACATAAAGAATGTGTTGAATTTCATGTAAAACAGAATAATTAAAATGAAATATTAATTTTAACTTCAAAGTTTTAATTACAGCATTGTATAATAAGATAATTAATATGTTATTAATTAAATGTGAGTACCTACATTATTACCTTTGTCTTATGTATCTAGATAAAAAAAATATTTTTTCTGTACGCAATTTCGTCTTTTATTTTTTTTAAATTGTAAAAAAATTAAATTTCGATTTATCAATGAAAATTCAATAAACAAGAGAATAAGGAAAATTTTGGAACATTTTTGTTTACTCTGACCACGTAGCTTAAAATAAACAAGTGTCATTCAAATTGTCTCGGATTGACGTTGTGTCTTTTGGGGGTTCTACCCCCCCCACCATTTTTTCCATTTTTATTAATTTACGTGCTCTTTCAGTACGGCTGCTAGTTTTATTTAAAAAGATCAGCAATACATGTATACTATTGTATACACTGTAAACATAGTATGTTTATTTTAAATTATATGTTGTTTTCTTTAGAAAAATGATATTTGACGGAGAATGGTCAGATATTTATAATGAAAAATAGCACCGGCTATATTGATTTTGAAATGTTTTATTTATCCAGTTATCTTTTGATTAAATATTTGAAAAATCTGTAAGATATTTCTTGAATTGTCGTCATATACCTACTAGACCGGGAGCCGTCAACCCCCAAAACATATGTACGTCATCGAGTTTCGGGCTGAATTATATGCCAAATGAAAGCTATAACAATGTACTTTTTAAATCTTTCGGTCGGCCATCTCATATTTTTGTAGGTAATGCAGTTCGACCAAAAGAGAGGGGTGATTTTAAGGGCACTTTTACGTCATCGAGTTTCGGGCTGATTTATATGCCAAATTAAAGCTATAACAATATACTTTTTAAATCTTTCGGTCGGCCAGCTCATATCTTGGCAGTTTTGTCACTACGACCAAATGTATCTTTAAAAAAGACCAATAACTCGCGAGGTGTCCCTCTTCCGATTTCGTTGCAATTTCGTATACTAACAAGCAGGGCTTCGAACCGTTATTTTTTTCGTTGCGGTTCGAGTAAAAAAATATATTTCGGTTCGGTTCCGATTTTCGTTCCGAAAAAAATAACGGTTTTTTCGGTTTTCGATTCAGCTCCGAGTGATTAATTTAAAAAAAAATTATTTGTTTTAAAATTTTTTTTCTACCATAATTTAGAACATTTTATAGTACTTGTATGATAATCCAAACGACAATTAAAGTGGGAAATAAGATCATGTTAATGCGCGTATTTTAACATGTACTGAACCGTAAAAACCGATATTTTTATTTCGGTTCTGTTCCGGTTTTCGTTCTGGCAAAAAATAACGGTTTTTCCGGTTTTCGGTTCAGTTCCGGTTCGAAGCCCTGCTAACAAGACAAAACAGCAATTTGGTGTTTTTTGACAAAAGGACAATAATACCTAACATTTTTAAATACGAATTATTTTAAAAACACAGTGTTGCTGATTTGTCTTATTAGTCTAAACACGCCATTAGAGCCATGCCTCACAACTGGCATCGCTATCATAACGTCCTCGTGAGGCATGGTTCTATTGGCGTGTTTAGACCAATAAGACAAAACAGCAATATGGTGATTTTTGACAAAAGGACAATAAAACCTAACATTTTTAAATACGAATTATTTTATAAACACAGTGTTACTGATTTGTCTTTTTGGTGTCAACATGGCACAGAATATTTTACACGAACTATCGATCACAAGCTACTATATCACTGATCTATACAGTACCTACATACAGTAGCTAAACAAGAAGAAAATGAGGGCCCGGGGGCATCAAATTTTTGTTTAAAATGTAAAATTATACAAACAAGTAAAAAAAATATGCACTTATCTAGAATCTATGTACCATAGCTAGCGGTTAAATTTTAACATACATACATTTCAATCATAAATACAATCTTGGTGATCAATACTGATTAGATCAATATACATATTTATTCATAAATAAAGGTATACATATGTAGATATATTTTATAACGTAATATTTACAAGTTTTACAACAATCAAGTGATATGTTATCTTTATTATGTAATTACACATGGTATAGTAGAGAGACAAGCGGCATATTAAATGGCTTGAGGTGGTTATGATTTAACGGTGGTGAAACGCGCGAAAGGGGGGGGGGGCGAGTTCAACGGGTTGTTGAAGGCCCAGAGGCGCTCGCGAAATTAGAACTCGCGGTTGTACACAAAGCTTACGTCATTGTTTTAAAAGTCACTACTCCATTGAAGTCAATGTCAATTTTGTGTTATTGGCGAGAGAGAGAGAGATATGAGGAGAAAGTGCTGAGATTTAAACTATACTGCAGCAGGGATGTACAATAGTATAATATGTAATTCATACTATCCATGTACGAATATTATAAATGCGAAAGTGTTGTCTGTTTGTTACCTTTTCACGGCTAAACTGATGAACTGATCTTGATGAAATTTGGCAGGACGTTAACTTGCATCCTGAGGAAGGACATAGGCTAATTTGTATCCCGAAAATTCATTAGATAATAATTCGGGCAAGACAAACACGAGTGTATGCCATAAGGGTTCCGAAGTACGTAATACGTGGACTGTTTGGAACCACTTACAGATGCATTTTTGAGTTCGAAAAAAATGTAATAAAGTGTCACGTTCTACTAATTGAGATCTACATTTTAACATCCCACTTGCCTAGATATCAAAATAAAAAATTATATGACGCTCCTCCCTATTTTTTCAGATTTTTTTGAAACAGTAGTTACCGAGCTAGAGGAAGGGTGGACAAAATAAAATACTGCTTTTAGCCCCCTACAGAAGAAATTTTTGAGTTAAAAAAAAAATATATGGTCATATTCTATTAATTGATATGTACATTTCGACACCTCACATGACTAGATATGAAAATAAAAAAAAAAAATTCTATGACACCATTCCGTATAATTCCAAAATTTAAAATAATTATATTGTTGACTTTAGTATTTGTCGTTGGTAGTCCCACCAAAGCCTGGTTACCAATTTTACGAGCTATTTAGCTTTGAGTGAAAAGAACGGACGGACAGACGGACGACAAAGTGAGATTAATAGGGTTTCTTCGGAACCCTAATAAAAACTATCAATTTGGGTTATTGCTTATAAAATAGCGTATATACTAAAAAAAAGCTTAAATATTGTCATGTACAGACAGAACTTCAAATTTATTTGTATTGATAATGAATGTATTATTGAAAAAGGTTAATCCAATGAACTAAATTCAATATTGAAAATTTATTTCGTTAATTTAAATTAACTACCTGCTAATTTGTTTGCTGGAAATCAGAAAGATTAACAAGTGATTTGAATGTTTATTTTTCTTGTTGAGTTATTTACTGTTCCTTTATTTGATTACATAATTAGAAATACATGAATTTTTACTGTCTGAGTGATTATCATTTTTATAAATTACTTTTTCTTAAATAATTCAAATGTTTATAAGACATTTTATCAGCTTATAATAAATAATATCATATTTATAGTACACTAAAACATACACGTACTTGATCGTTTTTTTTTTCATAAAACTTCTCTACCTGGTAAAAGGTTAAAAATGTAAATTATCAGGGGAGCCTTGTGATTTTTTTATAGCTGAAAAGGAAGTAGAGGGTCAAATAAGTTTGGGAACCTATGGTTTAAATAATTAAAATTAAACTAATAACAAATAGCGATGAAATAAGAAATCCGAGTTCAGTATATACCTATGTTACGGCTAATACGCATGAATGTGATAATTAGCAAAAAACCGGCTTAAATGCAAATTATATAGACGTCTTGGATAATACACGAACGCATTCAAGTTTCGCATATTAGACTTCGCTAACCTAACATAAACTAAGCAAGCTAAACAAGGACAGTTAACTTGTATATTATTAGAGCGATACCCGAACTTATTGTTAGCTCAAATCAGGTAATTTCTGCCACATTAGTATACCCGAGCTGAGCTCGGGTCTGGGCGTTAAAGGGTTAATAAGGTACGAATAATGAGAGCAAATTCGTATCATATTTACTGATAACACTTCTCCATTATCATTTTTAATATCATTATATACCGGTTATGAGACATTCACAAGATTAAACGCAGTATACAGCACAGTATCGTGTGGCCCACAACCACGTCGTCGTGTCGGGACAAAATCAATAAAAACTGTGAAATGCAACCAACGCACAGACCAGCATCCGAATATCACAGCTCAGCTGCGGCGGCGGCAGGCGGCATATCCGCCAGAGAGACAAGCACGCCGTTGTACACATCTCGCCAATTTAATTTATGAAGTTATTGATTAACCTAGTGCAGAAACCGAGCGTCGTACGGCCGCGTGTGCTGCGAATCTGTACAGGACCGTATCACTTGATATGTGCCCGTACAGATTGCATAACATACAGTAGAGCAGCGGTCACCAAACTGCGGGCTGGATCCGGTCCTCCATCCGGCTCCCGATTTTTAAAACGAGCGTTGTACGGCCGCGTGTGCTGCGAATCTGTACAGGACCGTATCACTTGATATGTGCCCGTACAGATTGCATAACATACAGTAGAGCAGCGGTCACCAAACTGCGGGCTGGATACGGCCCTCCATCCGGCTCCCGATTTTTAAAACGAGCGTTGTACGGCCGCGTGTGCTGCGAATCTGTACAGGACCGTATCACTTGATATGTGCCCGTACAGATTGCATAACATACAGTAGAGCAGCGGTCACCAAACTGCGGGCTGGATACGGCCCTCCATCCGGCTCCCGATTTTTAGGTTTCTGTAGAAAACTGGGAAACCTTTGTTATGTTAAGCCGATTAAGATGAAATTTGATATACGGACGAAGACTGATAACACAAAAACAGAAATGATAAAATTTTTGAAAAGAAAATTTTTTTGAACCCCCTTTCGATAGACTGAAAAGTAAACTCACATTTTTTTTCACTTACCCCATTGAGTGGGGTGACATTAGATAGTAGAGATGTGTAATTCATGAACGATTCTTTTCGGTGAACGAATCGACTCGTATTTTTAAAAACAATCGTTTTTTTTTATTATATTGTAAAATATAAAAGAAAAGATTCGTATAATATTGTACAATAATTACAATATATAAACAAATTTTTTTTGTGAGCAAAAAAAAGTATAAAATTTTTATAAGTTAAGAGCAAAAAAAAAAGGTCATCAATTATTAATTATTTGATTTTGATTTTTTTTAATAAGTTCTAGCAGGAATTTAATAAAGTACAGTTTGTAAACTAAAAAAAAGGTCTTCAATTTTTCTTTTTGCATATTCTATAAGTGAATGACTCACTGTACGAATCAGTTAGAACGATTCTTATTACTGAATTAATTCAAATGACTCGAGTCACTCATTTTTCCCATCTCTATTAGATGAGTCTCCTAAAATGCAACAAAAAATGTTATATGACCTTTTGATTTTAACCCTTCAGTTACGATATATTTGCATTTAAATGTCGTTATCAGAGCGTCCCCTCCCCCCCTTCTACTTTCTAAACTATCGATGCAAAAAATCTAAAAAAAATTCAGAATGTAGCTTTTAGTTAATACTTCTAATGAAAATTATAACAAACACTGTAGCTAGAATAGTTTATAAAAACAATTGAAATAACTCTTGTTTATAAATCGTAATGACTACGGAAACCTGTCATGTTCGTGCCCAATACGCACTTGGCCGTTTTATTATATAAAAATATTTTATATATGAGAAATATTAATTTTATACAATTTAATGATTTTATATACACATATAATGTACATTTTAATAAATATTTTCATAATAAATTCCGATATAAACTCGATTTGTCTAAAAATGCACATGTAAATAAATGTTCTAATTGGATTTCAACAAAAATATTTTTCGTCCAGCACCTCATGTTTATAAAAAATTCGATCCGGCCCGATTCTCGAAAAGTTTGGTGACCCCTGTAATAGAGCATCGATTATCCGAAATAATTGGAGACTGGGGGTATTCGGATAACTGATGCAGTGTCTAAATCAGCGGTTCTTAAACTTTTAAAATCACGGAACACTTTTGATTGTAAAAATATCTACCATGGGAGCCACGGGACTTTCTTATACGTAATCCTAACAGTGAGCAGTGTACGTGATTCTTAATTTATTAAAACACATTTCTGACAAACTAATAAAAGATAGAATAAAATGAATGGGACATATAGTATAGATAATTATTCAGTACATTATGTATCAAATGAATTTTTTTAATATTTTAACCGAAAACGGTTGTTTGCACTTGTCAATTTTTGAATTTTTGAACTATTTTTGAAATAAGAAAAAAATGTTTTAGATAAAAAATATCGAGTATATTATTATCTATAATTTATTCCCCATACATTTTTTTCCAACATATATGATTTAGTCAGAAAGAGTGTTTTTAAATAATTTTTTAGACACTGTTCACTCTCAGTATTACGTATTAGAAAGTCCCATGGTACCTATGGCACACTGTTTAATCTCCGTAATACGTATAAGAAAGTCCCATGACACTCATGACAGATATTTCTTCTCTGTTATGAACCATTTATAATTAAAATTACTTTTTTCAAAAATTTGTTTTTCCGAAAAAATGAATAGATTATAAATTATAGATATTAATATTATCTACAATTTTTACCTTAACCATTTTTCTCTATTTCGCACTGTTTCAAAGTAATTCGAAAAATTCAAAAATCGACGTAATTAACATCCGTATCTGATTGAAAGATCGTTTTCAAAAATAGGAGGTTTTTTCACAGACAAAAATTAATCTTAAATATAAAATTTCAACCTTCTACGATTTGTCGTATTTGAGTTACAGCGCTTACAGACAGACGGACACACAGACATCATGGCGAAAATAGTCTGAATGGATATGGGGAAGGTAAAAATTGATAATTCCATCAAAATCCGGATTTCGAAAAAAATAGGTTTCACTATATGTATATAGTACCTACTTACTTACTATTTTATATTTCATATAGATAGTATAAGAAAGTAAAAAATTGCGGAGCACTAATTTACTGAATCATTACGGTCTTTAAACAATCAATAAAAATACGAAAACATATTTTATATTAAAAATTACAGCTAACGCATTCATTTCCAGTCAAATATAAAAAAATATAAAATTCATAAAAGCCTAATCAACATACTTAGTAAAAATATCTGCCTTGGGAACCACGGGATTTTCTTATACCTAACCTAACCTAACCTAACAGTGAATTGTATACGTGATTCTTTGTTTATTAAAACATTTCTAACAAACTAACAAGATAGAACAAAATGACAGACAGACCGACAGACGGACACACAGACATCATGGCGAAAATAGTCAGAATGGATTCAGGGAAGGTCAAAATAGATAATTCCGTCAAAATCCGGAGTTCGAAAAAAATCGGCTTCACTATACTTACTTATACTATATGTATATTTCATATACATGGTATAAGAAAGTAAAAAGTAACTATTGTAAAAATTTTAAATCAAATTTAATGTGATACTTGAACTTAGTTTTGATATTCGTAAATATTGAAAAGCTTAGTTCACAGAAATATGATATACACAGAAATAAACAACTAAAAGGCGTTAAAGAAAAAACTTTTAGCTTTCTAAATCTCTTTTTGAATTTTTTTGATTATTTGTTTCCAAGTAATAGGCGCTCAAAGTGAAATGTATGATTTTTGCTTTGATTGCAAATAACTTGGTCAAAAATGGTCGTACAGCAATAGAAAATTAGAGCAAATTAATGAAAAAAGTCTGACCTACAAGCATTTTTTATTTGATTTGACTAAAAAGATTTCTCAAGTTCTGTAGAGCCTCTCAAAATTGATATACATTTTTGAAAAATTTTTTCGGTGTTTCATCTTCAAAAAAAGAAGTTATCCTTAAGGTTATTAAGCTTCAAAACTGTTTTATCACCATTTTTCGCGGAGATGCAGCCATTCGAAAATACCTAAAAAATATTGAAAAAAATTAGTGATCCCTTAATTTTTGAGTTTAATGTAGTACAAAAATTATCTTAATGTCTCAATACGAACCTGTGTTTATGTGCGTGTTAGGTACTGTACGTGCGTAGTTGGATAGGCGACTGTCCTTTTTGTAAAGTCCTTTTTTTAAAAGCTACGTCCTTCGTTTCCCCGGAGAACTCCGGGTGAGACGCCATTTGTATGTCCTTTCTACAAATTCAGAATGCGATTTTACGACTGATGAAATTATATTAAGGAATAAATACGTAGGTTGGTTTAGTATTTTTATTATTGTTATATTAAATTTTATGTTCCTATAAATTTCCAGGAATTGCTACTTATTAATTAAGGTAGTTCCAGCATGAAATCACTTTTCGACAGATTTGGCCGAATTTTTTTTCTCGGGTTTATAACAACTTTATTTATGAATTCCTAAAATTTCATAATTTTTGGCCGTTTAGATCGCGAGATATTTAAAGACAAAGTTCGCGATTTTGAGGGTCATGTCCCATTTAAAGCATGTAAAATGTCCGGTCTCTCCAACTATTTTTTATTATATTAAAAAATTCACTCGACAGAATTGGAAAAAAAACTAGGAGAGTGTTGAGAAATGATTTTCGAATAAGTTAAAAAAATAAAAATAGCACCTCGCCGTTTTATTATCAAGATGTAATAATTAAAAAAATTAATTTTCGATCCATTTCCAACCTGTTCACTCAACAGATTATAGTGATCTGGCAACGCTGTGCGCAACGCTCTCTGAAATAGTGTAGAATAAAAACGCGATACTATTTGTACATACTGAGACCATAAACAAAAATACATAAACACTCAGAGCAACGTTGCCAGATCACTGAAACTAACCATATGTAATTGTATGTGTGAATGTCTGTGTGCCGAGGCTTCTAAATTTTTATCTATAGTAAATTGTCTGATTATACTATACCACGCTGGAACTACGTTAAGTAATAGTTTTGTACAATTAGATCCGAAAATATGTTCTAGGTACTTTTTTTAAATTATATCATTATTTTTACTATTAAAAAATTTCGATTTTTGAATTATTCGAATTATTTTTGAAACACCCGAGTAAAAAAAAAAAAAAAACGGCCGTGGTGCGGTCGTGATGTACGGCCGTACTACGGCCATAGTACGGTCGTTTGTTTTTTTTACACGGGCAATTTGAATTAGAGAAAAATGTCTAAGTTAAAAATTGTAGGTAATGTTATTATCTATAATTTGTCCTATATATTTTTCAAAAAAACAAATTTTTGAAAAATTTCTAATGGTTCATAACAGAGAATAAATATCTGCCATGAGTATCATGGAACTTTCTTATACGTAATACTCAGAGTGAATAGTGTGGGTGATTAAAATTAATTATGTAAAAAATCTATTTCCGACTAAATCAAAAATCAAAAGTGATTTAAAATGTAGATGGTTGTCTTCCCAGACGAAAATTAATTAATCCTGAATATAAAATTTCATCCTTCTATCATTAGTCGTTAAACAAATTAATTTTACACATGTTGTAGAGA
Organism: Sialis fuliginosa; assembly: GCA_961205875.1. Lineage (NCBI taxonomy): Eukaryota > Metazoa > Arthropoda > Insecta > Megaloptera > Sialidae > Sialis > Sialis fuliginosa. The sequence continues at coordinate 3,570,174 of OY540817.1, forward strand.
ATATTATTTTTTATAATTAATGTCCCATTCCTTTGTATTCTATATCCTTCATTCTATATTTTATTCATTTGTCAGGATTACGTATAAGAAAGTCCAGTTGCTCCCATAATCCCATGGCAAATATTTGTACATTACATTGTTCAATATTAGCTTATAAATAATTTAGAAATGTATTATTGGTTTTAAAATAAATATTGTCATTATATGTATGCCTATATAGTATATAGTAAGGTGAATTCTAAATTGAAAGTATACAATATTGTTTCATCAACAAGAAATCAATAAATACCATGAAATCTAATAAAACCAATAAAAAGTAAATAACTACAAAGTATTGTATGTACAAAGAAAATCTCCAGAGACCTCTAGATCAGTGTTAGCCAATATATTGATTTTACTACATTTTCTTATACAACGAAGTTCAGATATAACTTTAAAATAAATATTACATGCATATCATATCTTAACACTAAAAAAGAATAATAAACGGTTATCATACATCAGTTTGTATGGTTATTACTTTTATATTTATGATATAGGATAAGCAGGATTTTGAAGCACGAAGAAATTCAGAAAGGGAAAATTCATCTGCTTAAACGCCTTAAGCTATAAATTTTTTGTGTTGAAAGCCTAAAAAGAGCTGTTAATTAGCGATTGAATATGTTTGGTTTATAAATGTTTTAATTTTAGTTAAGTAAGATGTATAATATGTAAATGAACTTTTCAGAGCCATATACAATTGTACAACTTCATCTTTTTCTGTTTTAAATTTTTATATTTTATTAACTAACAAGGAGACCTCCTTCTACGCCACAGACGTTGAGCATTGTCATATGTTGTGGTATTTGAGGGGGCCCAAGAAGCGTTTCTGATTTGAGCTTAAAATTGGAAATAATTGATTATTTCATAAAGTTTTTGGACTTTCAATGTATTAAAATATTGTTTTATGTCTTGCAACTTCTTTTCTTAATCTCAAGGGTCAAAACTGGTCAGTAAAATCAGTAAAAGTCAGTTTTTATAACCCGGTCCGTTAAAGTCAGTTTTTTGGAAAAATGGTCAGTTTTGACAATTTTTTGTGAAAAAATTCACTATTTGATTTCAAAACGACACAATTATCGTGGAAAATATATTCAAATTATAAATAATGTTCTATATTGTTTACTTATTTGCATTGTTTATTACCAGCTTTTAGAAGATATTTCACCCTAGCATCTGGCTATGCCAAGTTCGGCGAGAAAAATTAACAAAAACTAATGTTTGTTACTTTTGTTATGAACATAATAAAAAGGGAAAGGGTTGGCTAGGGGGATGGCTAGACCAGAGTGGTCCATATTACACGCTTGTTACTATAATAAAAGATTATCTATATTAGGTGATTAAAGCATTTGTTTTTTAAATATATTTTGTTGTTTTTATTTCAAACTTATATGTTGTCACTGTAAAGAAATGGCGGTGGCGTAGCAAGGAATACGCGGGCAGAACCTCCGTAATAGGCACCCCATTTAGTGGGCACCATCATGATGATTTGTATTAAAAAAATGATTTTTGCGGAAGTAGATAGTTGTAAAGTACTGGACGATTAGTATACTTTTCACACTATTTGCCTCGCTACGATTCTGGTTAATTATTAATACACTTCATAGTCGTACTCCATAATACCCACGACCACGTGTATTTAAATTACGTGGATTAAAAGCACTATTCATACGGCCAAACCCTATACCTGAATTTTTAAACAGCAATTTAAACAATTTAATACAATAAAAATTTAAACGAACTTATCTTACTTAACATAAATAATTAAAAATTTCTCTCAATGACATACCGGTACTTCAAACACTGTCATGTCAACTGACGCAGTTAGTTAGAGGTGTAAGCTTAATTACATATTAATTTTGTGTTTATAAAATTTAAAATAGAGCAACAAAAGGAAGTGTCCTATATATATATTAAATAAAATTTATAATTTTCTTAACAAAAGTTGTTAATTTAAATATATTTTTTTAAATAAAGTACTAATTGATATACCATTCTATTTAAAATTTTTGAATTATCCTCAATTGAAATTTTGAATTTTTGACATGTCGCGTATGACACTTTAAATTATCCAAATCTCAAATAATCATATATCATTAGAAAGTTCGTTATTTCTACATTCAAAACAAATTTTTAAAATAAAATTTAATTAATATTTAACGAAACTAGAACAATTTTTGTAAAACCCTAAAATTTAGGATCAAGTCGCCATATTTTCTAAACAATTGAATGTATGAAAATTTTTTTTGTTACAAAAGTTTCTTACCTTTTTATGATCTTCAAAATTATCTACTTTTGGATATACCGTTCCATTTGATTTTGCTGAGAAACGGGCATGTACCCCTCAAACTACCCCCCAAGGAGGAGTTTTAGGGGGTTGAAAACATTTTCCTGAAATTCTTTAGGGTCTATATATATAGTAAATTTTTTATCATAAAACTATATCTTCAATAGTTTGGGCGTAAAACATAGTGGACGGGTGGTCTGGAACACCCGGTATACAGTGTTCCATATATACCGACTTTACTCTAAAAATTGCGTATTATAAAAATTACAATGGAGATTTTAAATGTTACTGAATTGACAGTACATGTTAAAAGTGATAGTACTTTTTGATACAAAATTGAAATTTTTAATCAGCAACTGTAATTTTTAATACAAAAATCGACTCATTTTTTCTCCGTGCATGTGTGTAAATATCAATTTACCGTCGATATACTCACATGAATGAGATGAGAGCAATGCAATAACAATTTTAAGGTCAGTGACGCATTATTCGTTGTCGGCGACGTTGTAACGTTTGTGCAGCGCTCATTGTTGTGACCCCGGCTGACACTGTGTAGTAAGAAAGCAGCAGCCTCCTTGTGTTTGCCTGACCCCTCCTCGCCCACGTTCTCCCCCCCCCCCCCCCTCTCCTTCGATAGCCATCAGTTAGGAAGCGCGAGGCTTTTAATCTCTTTCATCATTAATTACATTTTTTCCTCCATTATGTAATTCTAGATTTGCTTTACTTTCCCGTGAAGAAGTTTGTTCAATATTGTGTATTTTGTACGATTTTGTGGAATTATCTTTCTATGTTGTTTCATTTTTTCTTTCGGCTTGTCGGATATTTTTAGTACCGTTGAATTTATTTTCAGTACAGTAGGCAAACGTCTTGTCTTAAGGAAAATGTAAAATGGGCGAGTCAAGACTACCTTCTACTTGTACTGACTTTTTTGTTTTATTTATTTTTTGCGTAAAAAGTTCACTTCTTGATAAATTGACGCCTAAATGGTAATAAACAATAAGAAAGAACACCTTTTTCATTTTTACATATTATTTTAAAAATCACTTAACATTTAACAACTCTAAGCAATGAAGTAAAAATTATCTATATTAATTGTGTGAAACGCCCGTTACACTTATCTAAAATCATTAAAAATAGATAAACATACAATATGGCTTCATTTTTATAATAATATACATCTGCCTATATTAATAAAGTCACAGTGTGCAAAAAAAACACATAATGGAATAAGAGATTTTGCAGATTTACCTGACTTAATAACTTAGCTTAAATAGCCTTCCGAAATTTGTAACGCCCGTTACAGGTACTTACGAGTATTTTAGAAATGTATCAATATGTGTACAAAATTCTCCTTTTACCATAGTGAAAATAAAAAATCATATTATAATATTATAAATTTATATTAATATCAAAAACATCGTTTTTATTAGCATAAACTTTTAAAATCCGTTCCATGGATTCGTCCAAAAGTAATATAACTTATTTTAATATGGCTGTAGCCCAAGGCACGGAGCTTCTGGGAGCAGCGAAAATTCCAAAGACGGCGAAATTTTTATTTTTAAAGATAATTTTTCAAAGTAGTTCTTTTTTTAAATGAATAATTTAATTCTGGGAGCAGCGAAAATTCCAAAGACGGCGAAGTTTTTATTTTTAAAGATAATTTTTCAAAGTAGTTCTTTTTTTAAATGAATAATTTAATTAAGTAGGTATCTATTAAATCTGTTTGGGGGGGGGGGGGGGTATTAATATCAAAAATATTATAAATGCATTTTTTTAAATAAAAATTATTTTAGCGACGCTTTTTTTGGATAGTTAATATTTCAAAAGGGCGATAATTTTGGTCGGCTCGGCGATGATGTGACAGTCACATGAATATTGTTGAGATAACGACATCGTTCTCACATTTTGATCTTTATTAATAACCTGACGATGATTCTGTGAACCGAAAGCTTGCGCTAATACTTATTGTTCTAATAAATTTGACTTTTAAACAATTAATTTATTTTTATTTTATTATAGATAACCATATATACTTATACCTTTCTCTCTTATTGTTAGCAATAAATGAAAACAATGTTTTATAGGTTTATTACAGATTAAATTTATATCCTCGGATAACACCGGGTCCTATGCGCTAGTGTTTGTATAAAAAAGTAAAGTAGATATTATTCTATTAAGACAATTAATATTATAACAAATTTCCATTTATAGCATGTTTAAATACAAGTATCGCACAGAAGTTCCTCCAAAGTTCAACACTGACATTTTATTCTTCTCGGAAACTGAAAAAGTTCATGATAAGATAAACGTAACACGGAAAAGTCAAATTTAAAGAAGACGACGGTTGTCGTATCTTACATGAATATATTTGAATTTTAATCTCGGTCCTTCGGGTTCTGGAATCAAAATTTAAAAAACAAACATTATTCCTTTGACAGTTAAATCTTTTCAGTTATGTATGAATATTATACCGTGTACTTACAGACACAAAATTATATTTATATTTCAGGTACATTGTATTTTTTTCAAATGTACATAATACTAACTGATACCCGCGACTTCGTCCGCGTGAAATTTGTATTGTTTTTTTAGCTAATAATTTTTCTGGATACAAAGTAACCTACAGGCTGTCCCAAGACTGTGTCAAAGTTCAATATTTCAATTATTATAACAAATGGAAGAAAACTTTAAATACAAAAGTTTTAATTTAATTTCTCAAGAAAACAAAGAATATTAGCAACATAATTATGATTTAAATCACTCATTTCAAACTAGTTTTTTTTTTTAAATATTTTTTTCTGAAAATGTTAATTTTTTATATAAGGAGCAAACCAAAGAGAAATTTCTGCATTTTCTATAATTTTTTACTGGAAAATTATTAATTTTTAAAAATAATCGCGAGAGGTAAAAAGTACTTAGATCTAAGCAAAGATTCTCACAACATATTTTTTAATTTGTAATTCAATTTTTTTTTCAAAATTTCAGAATTTTTATAAAAAAGTTGCATAAAAAAATTAACAATAAATTAGAAAAACAATTCTCCGAGAATCCTTACTTAATTCTAAGTACTTTTTAATTTTTGATTTTTCTTAAAAGTTTTTAGTTTTCGAGTAAAAAGTTATGGAAAATCCAGAAATTTTCTCTTCAGTTTAGTTTGCTTCATATCATAAAATAATGAAATTTTATCTCTTAAATTAGGAATCTGCAACAAAAGTATAGGTTTAATTTGAAAAAGAAAAGTTGAACTTGAAAACCCAAAGTGACTTTTCTAAAGTCACCCTATAATGTCAATATTTAGCCCCCTCGAAAGCCATGAAACATTTTTTTCTGAATATTCGTTATTTTGGAAATAATCCGCTGAAAAGTCACCCTGTATAGATTAATATCCAGTAATGACAGTAATTAAATATTAATGATGAATTTATAAGAACTCATTATCTGAAATATTTTTACATTAAGGCTCATTAATTAAGCTATGCACATCAAACATTTATAATAAAACTCAAAAAAATCCTGAATACATTTAGTTCTAATTTCATATTGATTGAGATTATGTAAAATATTGCTCTTCTATTTAATAACATTATTTATTTAATAAATATAATACAAAGCTGACAGAAAAATTATAATTTTTTATTAAAATCCTGTTTATAAGCTGCGAGTTTTTTTACTGTGAAAATACAGATATATGATATATACATTACAGAGAAAACGTTCCTTTAGGAAGGTAATATTTACCTCGGGTAATATTAGGTACTTTCTTCATGCTCTGAAGGAAAAATATCTGCTCCATTTACAGCAAACCGTGGGAAATTGTTATCATGTATAATAAATTTCACTCAATATACTTGCGGTGCATGAATGAAGTAACTGAATTTTAAATCTTTCTTATGCACCCTGTAACATGAAAAAATATCGTGCTTTTACTTGCACCATTGGTATAATATATAGTGTCTTAAAAGGGTTACTTATTATGATTTATATAATATTTATAATGTCTTTAGTTTTCCTAAACGCGTATTTTATGATCCTAATGTTTGGTATTAAAAGGAGCTAAGAAATTTGCTAGCTAGCAAGCACTTTCAAATGGATTAATTATGGAATTCAGAGCAGTGATACTTCAACTTATTGTAACACAGTTGGCGACTCTGACCGTATAAAATAATTTTCATAATATCACCACTGTTTTAATACCGTTGGTGTTTACATACCACTCGTGCGCGAAAATTGTGAAACACTTTATGAAACTTCGAGATAACTGTCAGATAGATTTGAAACCTCATTTAAAAAGTGCTTGCTGGCTAGCAAATTTACTAACTCCTTTAAAATACCGGACATAAGACATTTTTTTTTTTAACAAAAATAAAAAATATATTATGTATTTTGACGTGAATAACGTCTACACCTTTTCCAATTGTATTTCAGAAAGCGTCAATTCAATTTCAGAAAGCATCAATTGTATTTCAGAAAGCATCAATTGTATTTCAGAAAGCATCAATTGTAATTCAGATTAGTCAATTGTATTTCAGAAAACATCAATTGTAATTCGGATCAGTCGATTGTATTTCAGATTTAGTCAATTGTATTTCAGAAAGCATCAATTATATTTCAGAAAGCATCAATTGTATTTCAGAATATAGAAATTGTGAGTAATAACATTGTATAATTTAAAAAAAAACTTAAAAGGCTAAAACTTTCTGTTAAATGCTAGGTCATTACGTCTCAAATAAGCACAATTTTTTTGTCAATATTAAATTAATAATTATTTGTAAAACGGCAAACCTTTATTATCGGGAATAATTGAGATAAAAAAATTCCATTGACGAAACCATACACTGATTGTCACAATTAGTGGGTCACTTTTTCAATGTAACACAGTTTTGTTGGTTCAAAAAGTAACAACTTTGTGCGTGGATTGATTATTATTAGTGCTCTCATGGGGCAAAAATTCACTTTTTCTTTACATGTTCACTAAGGAATTAAACCCCTTTACCCCCGGGTGTAAGGGTTGAGACTATTTTTCCTATGATGTACAACACGTGAATAAATGATTTCCGTAAGTCTGCCTACTGCTCAGATGGGGCAGAAAAATATGTCATCAGGTCTTGTACTAATACTGTTTAGTAATATAATAATGTATTATCTACGTAAATACTTATGTAAAATACAAAAATTTATTAAAATTCTGAAATACAATTGATGCTCTCTGAAATACAATTGACACTTTCTTAAATACAATTGGAAAAGGTGTAGTATTTCACGACAATCAGATACTGTTGGGGGGGGGGGGGGGGGTTAAGAAACTTGATGTAACGTTTTCAGGGTGATCTAAAACTACTGAATAACTCAGAATCTGTAAGTCCGACTGGAATATATTTATAGTTTTAATTTATTTAACTTGTGTAATTATATATTTTGATTATTTAAATAACGTGTTTAACATAGAACATTAAAAAGAATAATATTTAATGTTCTGTGACAGTGGCGTAGGAACGGGGGGGGTTTTGGGGTCGAAACCCCGCCCGAAATTTTAAAATATATGAAATTAGTATAACAATTTGGAATTTTTGTGATAATACCCCCCCTCCCCCCCGAAATTTTCAATGCTGTTAAAATATGCGAAATAAATATAAAAATTTTGAACCAAATGACCTTTTTTTTTTTTTGATCATATAATTCATTGTATTTAATTAAATAACTAAAAAAAAAAAGGTCTTCATAATAATTATAATTTTCAATTGTGTGACCTTTTTTTTTTTAGTCAATAAAAGTCATAAACAACTAAAATTTTGCTTTTTTAATCAAAAAAAATTTCGCATATTTTTTGGACTATCAAAACCCCCCCCGAAAATTTTTCTTACTACGCCACTGTTCTGTGATGTTTAATGATTAATGAATAATAATGTTGATATTTGTTTTCAGACATGTTACGAAATGGAAAGGTATCTGAAAGAAGAGCCGCGGTTACAGTCGTACAAGAAGCTACCGTCGTCGGAGGCGAATACGCCATGGGAGTTGTTCGCAGCGCCGGGTAGCGCGGCGAGCGCAACAATGGCGTTCACAACCGGCACTGCGTGGAAAGTCGAAGTGGACCCGCTCTGTTTAGACGAGCTTAACTTCAACGACAAACACCTGGACTCGATGAGCATGAGTTCAGCTAGTTCAGCGTGCTCCGGAGTATCATGGGACAGTTCATTGAGTTGCGCGATCCTCGTCAAACAGGAGCCTGTCGACGACGAGTTCGACGACGACGATCGTTTCGACAGCGCATCCCGGGTACCGAGCAGTGATGAGAACTCACCGATAGAGCTGCGAATAGTTACCAGAAACTCGTCGTCTTCCGGAAGCGAGTCCACCGCGTCCGTTCTTCCAACATTGACGCCTCCATCTAGTCCCGAGTCGACGCCTCACGGTACCAGTAATTCAGAGCTTCCTACGGGTATATTGCGGGTGTCACCGAGTGTGTCACGCGGCACCCTAGTACGTCTTACAGCCAGGAACTCGGCGACGGCGATGACGAGGTTAATATCGGTCACACCCGGTCACTATGTCACGTCCTCCTCGCCGATTCAGTCCGCCGTGAGTAAACAGCATGTAAGGCACGATCACTCCCCGGACTCCAAGAGGCGGATACACAAGTGCCAATTCCTCGGCTGTAAAAAGGTGTATACAAAGAGCTCACATTTGAAAGCTCACCAAAGGACACACACAGGTCAGTAATAACCAGCTGCAAACAAACTGCCATTATAAACATGTTATTCCAAGTTTAAGGGGAAAAGCCACTGTGACAGAAAAAAATCGATTTTATATGCTTTTTAGGTTTCCGTACAAAACTAGGAAACCTTATAGTTTCACCATGTCCGTCCGTCCCCAAAAATTTTAAGCCGATTAAGATTAAATTTGGTATACGGACGAAGACTGATAACACAAAAACAGAAATGATAAGATTTTTGAAAAAAAAATTTTTTGGACCCCCTTTCCATAGACTGAAAAGTTAACTCACATTTTTTTTTTTTCACTTACCCCATTAAGTGGATTGTCATTATGTAGGACTCCTAAAATGCAATAAAAAATGTTATATGACATTTTGATTTTAACCCTTCAGTCACGATATATTTGCGTTCAAAGTCGTGATCAGAGCACCCCTTCCCCCCCTCCCCCGTTAAACTATATATTCAAAAAATCTGAAAAAAATCGAGAATGTAGCTTTTAATTAGTACTTCCACTGAAAATTATAACAAACACTCAAAATTATTTTGGACACCCCTCCCTAAGACTGAAAAGTGAACTCACATTTTTTTTCACTTACCCCATTGAGTGGAATGTCATTAAATAGGTCTCTTAAAATGCAACAAAAAATGGTAAATGATCTTTTGATTTTAACCCTTCAGTCACGATATATTTGCATTTAAATGTCGTTCTCAGAGCGTCCCCCCCCCTTCTACTTTCTAAACTATCGATGCAAAAAATCTAAAAAAAAATCCAGAATGTAGCTTTTAGTTAGTACTTTCAATGAAAATTATAACGAACATTGTAGCTAGAATAGTTTATAAAAAAAATTGAAATAACTCTTGTTTATAAATCGTAATGTGCGTGCCCAACACGCACTTGGTTGTTTTATTTAAAGTATATGTACAGTCGCCTGCAGAACTGGTCTTCCAGTTTGTATTCATTTTCGCTTATCACAAACTTAGTAGACCCCTCCCATTCGATTATTATAATATTTAAATCATTTCTCCATGTATCAAACAAAGACAGATATTTTGAAACTCATTTGCTAGATAAAGAAGTACTCTTCATTTATAGTACTCATATATATTTGTGCAATTAAATTATTATACATAATCATAGTAAATAACCATAATAAGTATATGAAATTAGATAACAAAAGCAAAATTTGTAATAATAAATCGTTATTTGAAACGTACGTATATGTATTGTTTTTATTTAAAATGTTATAACTATATAAGCTCTGCCCTAGAAAAAGATAACCGATGATGTTTGTCTTTAAATTTGGAATCTATTGTAAGCGATTCTGGCCTTTAGGATGGTACACGAGTTCTGCAGTTAGTAAAAAAAAAGTTCAAATTCTGAAAATTGCCTCAGTTACAGCATTGAGTAAAAAATAACAAGAGAAACAACGTATACGGGAGAGTTGAAACGCAGTAGATATATGAACCATGCACTATTTGAGCCCCAGGAAGTGCTGGTATCTATTGAAAAAATTATTAATTATACATATGAAATATCTGGTTTTCGACTCTGCTAAATCGTCAGATTTTAAGCTCCGCCCTTCTAAAATGATTTACGAACGTCTTGTTTACATTATTTTAAGTCGGCTGATACGTGATACAAAGGCGGCAAGAACGTTGCAAGAAATATTCGTTACTTATTATCTTTTTCTTTTAAATAAAACAAAAAAAATATGTAATGTTAAAATTATTTGAGATAATTGCTGCTATCAATAATATAATAGATTTTTGCTTTAAAATAGGTTTTTATAAGTTGTAAGAAATTTAAATTTGTGACGCGATGTTACATTACTGATGATATAATAAGTAAAATTAGATTGATCGTTTTATTAATTTCAAATTAATATAAAAATATATCAAAACTAAAAATATGGTTCTGCGGTTTTTTGTATCTACATTGCTTTAAACATAGAATATGGATTGTGGACCGATACATATTACATATAATAATATATACAAAATAAGTTTTTTTATCTTCTTCAATGAAAATTAAAAATTCTTTTGTTTTTATTTCTCAAATATTATTTATTAAAATTACTTTTGACCAAATATCATCGAAATTTTTATTATTTATGTACATTTTTTTGATATTTTGAAGAAATAAAAATCCTTTTTTTAGGCCGACGCGACGGCTGGAATGTTTCTACATATAAAGAAAAACAGAAAAAATAATAATTTAATATTGCATCCCCTGTCGCGTATGGAGAGTCGTAATTATTTTCATTCGATCCGGCGGGAAAAATACTATGGGGAAGTACCCTCTCTCGCATAGGAGCCGAAATATTTACAATTTTTTAAGTTCGGTTAGGTAAATAATACATATAGATAATACAAATTTTTGTATGATAATCGATAAACAGGTCAAATTTTACACACCCATTTTTTTATCTAATACATTTTTCGGGATAGAAAGTAGCATATGTCGTTCTTCCAGCCAAATTTCATGAAGATCGGTTCATCGGTTTAGTCGTGAAAAGGTAAAAAAAACAGACAAACACACTTTCGCATATGTAATATTAGTATGGATTTAAAGCAATGAAAAAAAATTGGAATAAAAGATTTCACGATTTCTATTACTAAACATTACATTCTAAAAGGTAAGCTGAAACGTCGAAAACCACACGTAAAATCTCGGCTTTAAACATTGAAAGCTTGTTCAAATTGTCCAATAAGAACTAGAATATTGTGTAAGGAATGTGACGAGATTTTGCGATAAGTGTTTCAAAAACAAACACTAAAATAAGTCAGCTATCAGAGAGAGGCAAAGGGACTCACAATAAAAAAGCACCCCAAAATGTACACAGTAATTTGAATATGACTGAAAGATATAAAACATGTAGTTTATAATGTCTTATCACTAAAAATTCCGAAAAAAATTATGATTTTTTAATTTTTACCCCCACCATATTGAATTAAAAACGGGGAATGAGTGAAAATATTTACTGTAATAGTGTATCTAACATAGAATTTCACTTTTATTATAAGTAGCTCATAAAAGCATGATACAAAAAAAATCTTAATTTTACATTTTTTTTTATTTTTTTTACCATTTTGGTGAGTTTAAAATGGTTTAAGGTGAGAAAAAAAATGTTTTCTTAAACTCTGATACCTCCGATCACCGTTGATCATAGTTTCAATTCAATTCTGATACTCTTTCGACTCGAAAAAAGTGAAAATAAAAAATCTCTTATTTTTTGATACTTTTCGACTTAAAATCCGCCATTTTTTTTTCAGAGCCATAAAAATGTAATTTTGAACCCGGAAATAGAAAGAGCACACTCGAAAATAGTAAAATACATTACTTTTATTTATATTACTTCCATTATTCTTAATGAGTTTGGAACTCAAAGATTGACGAAAAAAATTGTTATTTTGGTCCTTAATGGGTTAAATAGCCGTTACCCAAAAAAGTGGTATCCCCCCCCCACCCGATCGAATGAAACAAATTAAAACTATCCATATATGAAAGGGGGTGAAATATTAAATTTGTTTCCTTTTATTCATTATAGAAAAACGTAAATATCACGGCTCATATGCGTGATAGGGAGTTGTTTTACCTCTAAAATCCTCAACCCCGTAGTATTTCTCCCGCCGGATCTAATATAACTAATTAAAACTCTTCATATTTGAATAGGGAGTGAAATATTCCTTTTTTTTCATTCATTATACAAAATCGTAAATAACTCAATTCCTATGTGAGATAAGGTGTTTTTTTTCCTTCTAAAACCCCAACCCTCGTGGTATTTTTTCCGCCGGATAGAATGAAACCAATTACAACCCTGAATAAATAACAGGGGGTGAAATATTAATGACCAAACAATTTTTTTCCATACAAACTTTTCCACCCCCTTGCAATCCTTTAGGTGTTGTTTTTTCGGGAGACTATGTTGCCCATGTCCTTCTTCAGAATATAAGACACACTTTCGCATTTATAATATTAGTATAAATAAAAATAAATTCTACTAATTGTTATCTATATTTTGACACCCCACATGCCTATATATGAAAATAAAAATAAAAAATTCTATGACGTCCCTCCCTATTATTCCAAAATTTAAAATTATATTGTTGACTTTAGTATTTATCTTAGGTAGTCTCACCACAGCCTCATTACCAATTTTTTTTTCAGTTTTTTTGAGCCAGTAGTAACAAAGTTAGAGGGGGGGGACAAAATAAAATATTACTTTTAGTCTCCTATAGGCGCCATTTTTGAGTTAGAAAAAAAATAAAATATGGTCATATTCTACTAATTGAGATCTATATTTCGATAACCCACATGCCTAGATATGAAAATTAAAAATTCTGACACCCGTCCCTATTATTCCAAAATTTAAAATGATATTATTGACTTTAGTATTTGTCGTTGGTAGTCTCACTAAAGCCACGTTACCAAATTTTTGCAGATTTTTTGAACCAGTAGTTACCGAGGTAGAGGGGGGGGGGGGGCAAAATTAAAAACTGCTTTTAGCCTCCTGCTGGCGCTATTTTTGAGTTAGAAAAATAGGGTCAAATTTTACTTATTGAAATCTACATTTTGATACCCCACACGTAAAGCGTCAAATTCCACTGGTTTGGTTATACATTTTAACGTGTCACATGCCTTGATATAAAAAAAATATTTTGTTTACCTAACTTCTCCTTAGCGTCAACCCTGAAAAATTATTTTTTCAACAAAGTACATATTTTACTAGAAGGCATTATTTTACATGTTCAGTAAAAATTTCAAGTTATTAGCTTATATAGTTAACGAGATATTTTGCTTTGACTGAAAATGACGGACGGACGGACGACAAAGTGAGATTAATAGGGTTTCATCGGAACCCTAAAAAAGAGTTTGTTCATTATTTTAATTTTAATAATACATTTATTATACCAATAATTTTTCCAACTACTAACATAACTTTTTCAATTACATATAAATACATATTCATGTTAGAAATGTATCAAATAGATCAGTCGCGCCCGACGGAAGGTTAAAAATAAAATAATGGTACGAATCACAAGTCACAATGTGTGAAATAGTTAAAGCCGCCGCTTCGATGTTTACATTAACATGAACAGAAACTAGTAATACATATATTAAACTGGTTTGGGTAAAGGCGGAGCTTAAGCTTATTGTGCTGTCAAGCGAGGGGTACGGGACGGATAATTTTGTATCTTGGATAATAAGTTAGTTCAAGTTCCGATTGTAAGATGGCTTGAGTGCTGCCATCTAGAGCTTGGAACATCGTCCCCGTTTCATCAAAATACATTGCGTTGTTTCTCTTGTTATTCTTTACTCAATGGTTACAGTCAATTTAGTGAGAGCAGATAGCGTGGCCGGTTTTGGTCCTCAGAAAACTTTAAACGGCGATTCCTCGAAGACTAATGAACCAATAAAAAAAAATTGTTTTTCTAAATTTTTGTAATTGCAGTGGCTATTGTTGTGCGTAGCCGATTTTTGAAATTTTAATATTTGCTATATTTTAAGACCGCTTGAATTAAAAAAATGTGTTAAAAATGAAAAAAAATCAAACCGTTGCCATTTTGTGGTAAAATGAAATTAAAAAAAAAAAAACAGCTACACACAACCATAGCTACATTCATATAGATATTGATAAAATATTTATTTTTTTCCGATAACCCATCTCGAAATTTCGTTGAAACCATGGACAAAAATATTTTTTTGGTCGTCACATCGAAGCTCATAACTTAAAATTTTTAATATTTTTCAATAAAAATTGGTATTGAATAAGTTGAATATATACTTAATAAAATGTCCTCTATCCGATTCTAAAATAATTAGTTATACCGGTGAAAAAAATTCCCAAACATTTACAATTTTTTGACTTGTCACAGTGGCTTTCCTCCGTAAACATAAATAGCAACTAATTTGTCTTTACCTTATAGCAGTGGTTTCCAACCTGTGAGTCTCATCTATCTTTCAAGGTGGTCACCAACTTTGCCAAAAGAAGTTTTTGTACATTAACTTAATTATTTTAATGAAAATTAAAAATATTCATAAAAACTTTAATATTTTCGAATTTAAATAATTTATAAGAGCTAAATCTAAATTTTTGAACTCATATTTTTACATTGAACAAGAAATATCTTACTAAAAGGGAATATTGCATCCCATACATGGATGGGGAATTTCAGTGAGATTTTGGGAGGTGAAACTAGAATAAAAACAAAAAGACGAGCATTCAATTTCATGCTCATATATAAAGCTCAACGTCTCTCTGTCTGTCTGTCCGTTAGTGCGCTTATAACTCGCGAACCACTTATCCGATTTACATGTTTGTTTTTTTAATACAAAGATATGTTCTCTGGACAGGTTATAGGATATATTTTGTTACATTAGGTAACATAAGGAATAAGCAGTGACGATAATAGTAAATCAAGTCGGAAAAAGTATTATGTCAACCACAGTAGTAGTTTCAAGAAAAACGCGTTTAAAATTTAGAGTTAATATTGTCCGATGCGCGCCTGCCGTATTCAAATCGCTATAACTTATTGTTAGTGAATTTTGAAAATTTTAAAATTTCCTTTTCAGAGTATATTTTTAAGAGTTTATACTTTCAGAAAATGAAAAAAAAATTATAGAATACTCCTTTGAACGTTAATTTTGGCCGAAGCTAGATGTTCGGTTACAAATGAACGATTTTGTTTCATACAATATCTAAACTAATATTAGAATAATTATCAGGACCGTAACTACCATCGGAGCAGTGCTCCGGGGCTCCCGAGCATGGATGGGGGGCGCAGCAGTGTAAAAATTGGGGTCGTGGGGTTGGTAAGATTGAGGAACAAAAAAAATTTTTTTTTGCATATAGTGAGGACTCCTCGGTCACTTGTTGTTGCTCCTGAGCCTCTAATTACGGCTTTGATTATTATATTATATACTTTGAAATACCTTCTTTTTGTTTTGTTTTACCTTTACATGGTCTGAAATATTTTTTTGAAATACTCAAAGTAAGATTAAAAAATAATAATAAAAAATCACATTTTGCAGGAGAAAAACCGTACAAGTGTTCATGGGAAGGATGCGAATGGAGGTTTGCACGGTCAGACGAGCTGACTCGCCACTACCGAAAACACACGGGCGCCAAACCGTTCAAATGCCGCCACTGCGACCGTTGCTTCAGCCGCTCTGACCATCTGGCACTGCACATGAAGCGCCACATCTGAGACGACGTTGACGCCAAGAAGTATTTGTAATAATAATCGTGATGCTTTACTCGGTACAAAAACTAGTCAAGTACACCATTGAACATAGGATAATCTACTGAAATTTATGTTAACTTCTATATATTTTAATTAAATGATCTTTTATATGAATTTAAAAGATTAATTGTAACGATGAAGCCATATCCGGTAGCACACTGCCAAAATGAATAACTTAAATAATATAGTATTCATTTTTGTTTTTTAAATTTCTTTTATTATTAACTTCTTTTATCTTGTCATTTAGAATAAGAAATCACAATTTGGAAGACAAAAATTATATTTATACACACAGATGGTAAGAAAGAACAAACAAATGACATAATCTATGATTAAAAGAAAATATGTGATTTCTTGTTCTAACATGTACATTTAAAATCATTAACACTTATCGATTAAAAGGGCTGTTTGAGGTCTTTTTCAAATTGTAAGACGTACTGATTGGTGAGAGATTTATATGTTGGTTATGGCATGTTTGTCATTATATCCTGTTTTTTTTTAATATAATAACTATTCAATTCAAATTTGTATTTATTGTGAATATATATTAAAAGGATGCGTATCTGCTGAACACCTTGGGCAAAAATGTTCTAAGTTAAGTACATAAAAAAGCC
Organism: Sialis fuliginosa; assembly: GCA_961205875.1. Classification (NCBI taxonomy): domain Eukaryota; kingdom Metazoa; phylum Arthropoda; class Insecta; order Megaloptera; family Sialidae; genus Sialis; species Sialis fuliginosa. The sequence continues at coordinate 3,587,069 of OY540817.1, forward strand.
TAATAATTGAGAAATAGTATAGAATTTTGTTTAGTTTATATTGCATTTTAATTAAATTATACATTTTTCAAAGAAAAATTGTGATAGATTCTTTACTTCCATAAGCGTACAATAATAATTTTTAATTGTTGTTCAATAAAGTCATATAGTCAAGACAAAGAATGAACTTCTAAATAAATCCTTGTGAAGAAATTTTTTTACAAACATCTTTATTTTGACATCACAAACAACATGCAAACAGTCAATTTCAAAATTATGTATGCCTAGTGAATTATATAAAATCTCAAATTACAAAAACCAGTTTTTCGCGAATATTTCGTTTTCTATTGGTTGTATGCTAACTTTGGTCATTATAAAAATTGTTCACTAGAAAATTGTCTACAAAATTCTTACAAATTTCACATACGGCCAACAGTTTTCAAGATAACGAGCTTTAAATTTTTTTACCCACCAAACTACCCCTGCAACTCTTGGTCAACTACACTCATCAGTTTCTTAAAGTATAAGTATAAAACTACATATTATGTACCAATTTTCATTGTTCAAAAAATCGATTTTTACTGTACTATACACCCTATACCTACCCGGGAAAAAATGTTAGATCTGAATTTTAAGACAAAATCATATTTTTTCACTAGTTTTTGATCTGTGGAGACCTGTAAAGATCTACAAAGATCGTTGTAGATCGTGATAGAGATTGAAACCTTGAAAATTCATGAATTTTCATTGTAGATCGTTGTAAATCTTTGCAAGTCTTCATAGATCAAAAAGCAGTGAACAAATATGATTTTGTCTCAAAATATGAAGTATGAAATTTGTAAATAACCCTTTTTGTAGACAATTTTCTTATGAACAATTTTTAAAATTACTAAAATAATATAAAATGAGAGATTCACAAAAAACTGATTTTTGTAATCTTAAATCTTTAATATAATTTACTACATGAACATAATTTTGAAATGGACTTTTTACATGTTGTTTGTTATGCCAAAATAAAGATGTTTGTAAAAAAAATTATTTAGAAGCAAAATTATAAAATGACTGGACTAATGGTTTTGCTATCAATTGTTATTTTACAAAAACTACTCAAGTGCCGGGTACGTATCAGAGTATTATAGCACGGTCTAATTATGTAATTGCACTATCGACAACGAATATATAGTAGTGTACGTCGGTATCTAATTTAGATTGGATTTTTTAAACATGATTCATCAGATTATTCTCATTTGATTCTTACTCATCAATTAATATTTCTCCATGTCATAATCATTTTACTTAATTTTATTACTAATACATGACCTGTTATGTTGCATTTAAGGTTAGCTTTTAATTAATGGTGATTGCTTTTGATATATTTAACCTAATAAAATTTATAAAAAAAATTACAAAAAAAGTCGTTATTGTTTTAAATAATATAGAATAAAAAAATGTTGATGAAATCCAGTTTGAATTGTTGTTCAGTACCGGCTGCTACTACTGTTATTATAAATAAATTTTAACTATGCACTATTACAGGAAGAAAATAACGATAACTGATTAATTGTAATATTACAATAAAAATAATAAATGTTTAGCATATAGGACAATGAAAAAAATAAATAAGTGTTTTAGGTAACAGAACAATCCAAACATGCATTTAAATTAATATATATCAGCAGTAACGTAATCTTTTAATTGTGTTAACATACCAAATTTATTTGATATTATTATTCCATCACTTGAACATTACCATTAATGTTTTTTATACAACACATTATTATTTTAATTAAAATTTATATTTAATGAAAGAGTAATGTACAACCTATAAATACGTACGTATTTTTTCCAGAAGTTTTTTATATTTGTATAGCACAGAGCTTACATGGATGATATATGCGTGAATGTGTGGTCTTGCATGTGTGTGCATGTGCGCATGAATTGTATTGTATGTAATTAATATGTATACTAATAGTTATTTCTTACACTGTCTAAAGTAGGTTAAAGATCATAAATAATTTTTATATATAAATCTGTGTTTCTTGTTTTAAAGAATTCTTATATTTTTATTAGAGATTACGATATTTTATTTATTGTATAATTGTGCAATATTTTATGAGTGTTAGCTTGTTTAGTTTTGTATTATGCTTCACACAATTTTAAATATTGATATAAAATATAAAAAGGTGTAATTTGGTGTACAAACCAGGCTTGGCATTATTATTTATACAAATATATAAGTGAGGTTATGTGTAGATGAGTAATTATCCATTGAAAGTGACCTTTTAATATCATCCCACAGGGTCACTATCAGTCAAATAATGAAATGTATTTTAATTAAATTAATTGGGTGTCATACACTTGTGCACATGTTTTTTTTCCTTTCGTTATTAATAACTATTTCAAGAAAATAACTATTTTAACTTTGACCGTACGCAAATAAATTAAAGTATTGTTAGATTTTATAGTAATTATAAAAACTTTTAAAGATAAATTGATAAGTAACGATTATTAGTTTATTTATTATTAAATATTACATTTGTGTTATTCTTTGATAGTATTATTTTTCTAAAACATTGAGTATTATGTTGTATATTTTCTTTACTATTCCATTATATTTCAAATAATTCAGTTTTGATAAATACTTATAGTTAACTATTTCTTTATTTGTTAGATTGTTAAACCTTAATTTGATATTTACTATCTAGAACACAATGATAATTCAAGGGGTTGCCAAACTACATATTATTTATTTAACGTAACAATAATTAAATGTACAAATTAAAAAAAATATATATTTTTTATTAAAGATTTTTATTTGATCTCAAATGTAGTGTAAATTATTTGTAATTTTAAAACCTGTAAAGAACAACTTCATTTATAGAAATATTATTTATTTTCATAATTTTAATATGACTGAAACTAAGTTGTAATACAGCAATAATTTTTCCAGAGAGTCATTAATTTTATAAGTTAATTTCAGACTGAAAATGAAAGTATTTATGTATATTTAATAAAATAATGTTTTTATTAAAATAGATGGTAACCCGTTTTTCACTTTTGTCAGTATTAATTAATTTGAAAATTCTGCATTTTAATTGTAAATATTATACATTCATTTCAATTGTATATTCATTTGATAAAATTATCGATATTTTTAATTATATTAATGTGTTTTCGTGTTCTAAAATTCTAGTCTTTTAACATTAAATCATAAAAAAATGTTTTCAAAATTTTATAATAAATTATTAATAAAAAATCTAGTCTCAAAGAAAATAAAACTTTGATTATTTTATATACGATGGGAGGTTAAATGAAAAGTTCTCAGTCTGTGGTACTTGTTATATTGTAATCATCACTAGTTGCGCAACTCTTTACGAGTATATTGGACAAAAATCAAATTATTAGTGTAAGTACATCTCGATTAATTACGTCAATGTTAAAAAATAGAGAAATTAAAAAAAAAAATTAATTACAAGTTCAAAAAAATTCTCTGAGAATCCTTGCTTAAATCTATGCACTTTTTACCTTTTGCAATTATTTTTTTAAATTAATAGTTTTAGAGTAAAAAATTATTAAAAATCCAGAAATATTTGATTGTCTTGCTCCGTATCATAAAAAATGGACATTTTCAGAAAAAAAATTTCAGATAAAAGTCTTAATGTCAATATTTAGCGCTCTTGAAACCATGAAACATTTTCCCAGAAAATGTGTTATTTTGGAAATAATTTTTGAATAGTCTTTAAGGGGAACATGAAGTGAATTTTGGGAATTATCTCAAAAATTAAAAAATTATTTGTTCGATTTCATCCAGGTTTATTTTATTCTAAAGTATATATATTGAGGTATGTTTACAAATTTTTTTATGAATATATATAAACTGGGAGCGTTGCTATCATAGCCGGCATTAAACATGTCCTTCGATGCAGTTCCCAGGATTACTGGCAATCGGTTCATCTGAAACAGAAATTTCAAAGAGATTCCTAGAAGTTAATGTATATGCCCTTCGCAACGTAGGAAATTAAAAAAAATTTTTTTTATCGAAATGGCGCCTGATTGAATTCATTTTTCAACCATAATTTCTGACCCTTCAGGCTTGATAAAAAAAAATTCCGAGTTCCGACGGGTTTCATACATTAACTTCTTCTCTTTGAAATTTCTATTTCAGATCAACCGACTGCTAGTAATCCTGGGAACCGCATCGAGAGACATGTTTTACGCCGGTCACAACAACAGTGGTCTAAGTCGATATATATTCATAAAAAAATTTGTAAACATACCTCAGTATATATACTTTAGAATAAAACAAACCTGGACGAAATCGAACAAATAGTTTTTGAGATAATAATTCCATAAACTCGCCTATTTCTTCTGCTGTCTACTTATATGTTCCCCCTTAAAAAAACACCCAGTATACTTGATATAATTTCAATAAGTACCTCAGGCCGAGAATTTTTAGTATCCCCTTGTATCATACACGCATTGTCTTTTTGCTATTAACACCACGTGTCATATAGTCTGATATAAGACATAGTGTCAATTCCGTGCCAGATAATTAAAGTTTTATTAATTTCTAAAACGTTGAAATCATTCCATAGTTGCATTTTTGCTTCCATTAAATTTTAATAAAAACAAAAATAATGTATTAAATAAGAAATACTTTATAATTATAGTATAAAGCGGGTTGTTTTATAAAATGTTTTTCGTTATTTTATTCTTCTCTTTATTTAACATATAATTATTTATAAACATTGTGCACAAGTAATGAAATAACTTTTATATACAATTTGTAAATAGTTTTTTTGATACTGTACTTTTCTTTAATTCAAACAAAATCATTTAAATTCATAAAAATGAACAAGAGTACCAACTGCTTATAACTGAGTATGTTTTATTTAATCGTTAACTGTGCTAATTGGTCTATTTCAATCTTATTGTTAATTTAAAACGAGCATAAACATCCTGATATTGCATGATATTTTTGCATACTATCTATAATAATATATAATTGGGAGCCTACAATGCCTGGTTCGAGGGTTAGTGTGCAAATAAATGATTTCTAGTAGATAGTACATATAAAGAATGCTCAAATTTTATATAAAATAATAAGCCAAAGAAACAGCAACAATCAAAATATCATTCTCGGATATGACATCTACTTTTTATAAGGTCAAAAAGAGATTGCATCAAACAAAATAATTAACAAAAAAGGAAAATGTACAATATTTTTACTAAAAATATCTTTTAAATAATTATTGTGTTGTTTTAAAAGTTAAATACCTCAATTATTATAACAAAATAAATTAATGCAAGTATTTATTTATGTTTATACATAATTATAATACATTTTAAGGATGAAGTGTAAAATTTTTTATAATTTTTGGAGGATTATAAATGTTCTGAAATTTTTAAAAGTAGCATTTAAATATCATTTATTGTATATGATTTTTTGAATTAAGTACTGAGCATATTATTATTAATTAACAAAATATTCAAGATATTATGGATGTATAATTGATGTAAATTCCACCATTTACATTAATATTCCAGGAAAAATAGACATAAAATTATTGAAGATCAGAAAAAAATTGTAACAGGCAAAATTTTTGCATACACTTCAGTATTAGGGTTCTTTTAATGTGTGAAAGTGACCACGGGGTCAAAGTTCGTGAAAACAGTATTTTTTAAATATCTCGAAAACGATTTTGTTTTCGGAAAAAAACATATCTTATGTAACTGAAATAATTTGCTACAAAAACAAAAACAGAAGTTTTTGTGTAGGAGAAACTTCATGCACTTTTCCACGGCATACGTATATTGTCGTATATGTACAATATACAAACCCTTGCGTGACTTTTTAAATGCATTTTTCACCGATCTATTTTCGAAAATCAAAATCTATTGCAATATAATCATTTGGCAGACATCTATTTATTAGAATTTATACACTTTTATATGAAATATATATATGAATAAAGGGTGATTTCTGGGGATTTTTTTTATGATTTTTTAAAGACAATTTTAGTTACTAGTTACTATTGTGTGAACCATATTAAATAAATACATCAAGTAAAAGTTGTAGAACATCTATTCCTGAAAAAAATAAGTGGTAACACACTATCATACAATAAAAATTATTGTACCTGGAGTAATTACACTTAACCGTAAAACAGAAAAAATAAAATCTCCAGAAATCATCCTTTAAGTGCCATTTTCTTTATTTTAAATAATATTTTTCATATAAAAGTGTATATATTCTTATAGATGGATGTCACGCTAGGGTTTATACATATACATATGCGTGGAGTTATAAACAACTCTTTATAATTCATTAACAGTTTTTCTTATGCAAAAACTTTTGTTTTTGTTTTTGTAGCAAATTGTTTCAGCTACAATTTAGTCAGATATGTTTTTTTCGAGATATTTGATAAATACTGTTTTCTTGAACTTTAACTCCACGTAATGGACCCTTGAAGCGGTCAAATCGATGAGGAACTTTCACACATTATTAAGAACTCTAATACTAAGGTGTATGTAAAAATTTACCCTATCACAAATTTTTTCCTTGTCGGATGTCTATTTTTCCTAGATTATAAATAAATAGTAAAGCGTATTGATAAATTAAACACAAACATGGGACATTGTTTAATAATATAAACCATGATATCATGAGCATTTTGTATAGTAATGGCAATATTTTTTATAGTTCTTATTTTATTATTATTATTATTAATATTTAAATTGTTCATAATGTTAGTGTTCAATTTTCGCTTGTGATGTATATATATGAGGATATTTTATATATATATTGTTCATTTCTTTTCGCATATATAAGATAAATTGTTTTTGTAAAAATTAATATAATTAAATTTTCTACGTAACAATCAAAACTACCATTAATAAATAGTTAAGTTAGTTTTACGTACATATTTTTAAAATAAGTTACAAATACTAAAATAAAACTAAGTTTAAAACTAAAACATGTTTCTTTTTATTTCTTTTTGTTCATTTCTTTATTTTCACTTTTTATTTTTATTTATAAAAATAAATCACATTGTTTCTAACATATAAATATCATCAATAAATATTTTAAAATAGATATAAAAATTAAATGTAATAATACTAAAATACAATGTTAATATTTTTGTCTAAAGTACTGCTTTAAAAGTATATTTAAAAATGCACATATTATGTTTCAGTTTATTTCTTTTTTGTAAGATATTTATTTTAAATAAAAAGATACTTTTAAAAAAGCATGTAAATTTCTCTCGTTGCCAAATTTTACACCACAGAGATAATATTTTTAAGAACAGTTTTTCATCAAAATGTTAGTGATATTCTTGAATAGTGGAATGGATAGAATTTTTACCAAGGGTGTAATTAAGACTTCAATTTTGCTTTCTAATATCAAAGTTGTCTATTTCAACAACACAATACCTGTTTCATAATACATCCAAACCCCATTTTGCATCGGGGATGCGTTATTCAAAAACACATTGCTGGAGGAAAAGGGTTCTTCGAACGACGCAAATAAAAAATAATAATACTGGGTGTGTGAAAAATTAGGTATTAATTAAATTGAAATTAATGACATTCATATGTATATATTTTTTACTATATTATATGATTGAACAAAACTACGGTTGTGACTGTTTTTAATATTGCGATTGCATTAAACACTACATAAAATATATTTCTAAATATTTGACAATATAAAAAAATAATTCTTTATGTTTTAAGATTATTAAAAATTCTAAAAAGAAAATTGTTTTCTGCAATATTAATTTATTTACTAAAAAAATGCTTGCAAAGAAACTAAATCCTAAATAATACATATTATAAATGATGCCACTGCCTCCATAATGATATTAACACATTAACTGTTAAAACTTGTCAGTCAAGGTGTTAATATTAGCACAATTTTATTTAAAGATAAATTAAATAATTGATGCCAAATATTTTCACGCTAAATATATAATGTATATATCCCTTAGTTAGTCGTATATAATATTGACCCATAAATAAATTTAAACAAATCAAAATAAATATTTTGCATTTCATTCCAAATAAGCAAAGATTGTATCTATTCATTTTTTTTCATCTGCTTATTTTATTGTATACAAGGTGGGGCATTTAAAGTGTTACAAATTTTTATCTCGGAACCATCGCACATTTGAAAAAAATGTTTGATTGTGGGGTGGTAATCAAATAGTAATATGTATTTATTTGTTATTTTAGGATATTTGAAGGTTAACATCATTTTTTTAAATAGTAACCCATAGTTTTTATTTACCAGAAAAAACACATCTTTTATTGAAAACTTTTTTTTACAAGATATCTAATTTTTGTTTAATTAAATAAATAAAATAGAAAAAGGTTTTAAATTTTTAAAATAATTCTCCAAATTTTATTAGATCAAAATAAGCATTTTTTTATGTCTTGTACTTTTTTTCTTAAGTTTATGGTTTCTGACAATGAGTAAAAAAATCTTGAAAGTCCAAAATCTCGAATTATTTTGTTAGCTTAAGTTGTTCAAAAAAAAGTTTTCAATGAAAGATTCGTGTTTTTCTGGTAGAATAAGATTACTAAATAGGTTCCTAATTAAAAAAATGATGGTGACCTTCAAATATCCTTGAAGGCCACGCTAATATAACAAATAAATATTACTATTCGATTACCCCCTCACAATCAAACATTTTTTGGTATAGATATTTTTTTTCTAATATGAAATGGTTCCGAGATAAAAATCTGTAACACTTTAAATGCCCCACCCTGTATATAATTGATTTTATTAAATGCCTACATGTTCTAGTCAAGCCTGGCTTAAATTTAATATAATAATAATAATACAAAAAATATTTGCTACTTGCATGTCAATGTTGTAATATTGTTGTAAGTATTTTTAATTTTTTTTAATTCAAGTTGTTAATAGAATTACAACATTTTTTTGCATGGGTTAGTTGATTATATTGCATTTTAGTTTTCTAAATATTACGGAGTATCAAAAAGTCTGTAACGAAAATTATATTTTCAATACTTTAAAGAATTGGAACTTAACAGAAAACGGAGGCCGTCACCGTATGGACCTTGAAAATCTGTTATATGAATTTAATACGAGTGGCACTTTAGCTCCGTCGAAACGGTACGGCATTTAAAAAAATACTTTGCTGGCATGAAAGAACGACGGCCGTCGTGACCTCGAAGATCTGTATTATTGAAATCAATCATGCCCGATATTATAAAGAATTTGCTCGAGTGCAAATGCAAATTGCTTCCAGCTAACGCTATCTGCTAAGTGTCAAATTGTTATGAAATTGCTCGATATGTGGTAATAAATATATAATAATGTAAATGCTATGCATTTTATGAGGTACCTACACTTGGCAGCACTTATTTTAAGTCGCTGATTGTTGTATTTGTTGCGCATGCGTCAACATTATGATATGTACGATTTCATTTGCTACATCTGTGAGTGTGTTGTCATTTATATTTAATACCTAGCAGATAGCATTAGCTGGAAGCTAATTTGCGTGCAAATTCTTTATAATACCGGGCATCAGACTGGCATTTAAGAAAAAACGTGTCCGTCAAGCGCTGGAAATCTGTTAATTTGTGACGGTCTCCGTTTTTGTTAAGTGCCAGCGCTTTAAAGTAAATTAATAGATTGCAGGTACAATCAGTTCGGAATATAATATATAATTTGAATAATGGGTGGAGGGGGGCCCAGTTTTTTTATAAATTCTCATTGAAAGTGTTTGAAAGACTTTTTGTTTATTCCGTATATATTTATTCTGCATTGTAGTTCTCATAATAAGTATAACTATAAGTCCTATTAACCCATTAGTGTTCACATTTAAACAAAATAATCCATACCTTTGAAATGCTATATGTTTGATATGAATATTACAAGTACATAATAAATAACTACCTATAATAAAATTGAAATGTTTTCAATAAAGAAGGGTCAAATGAGATATTAAAATAAATTTTATATTTTAGTTAGGATCCCAGGTACAGAAATTGCACCACCTTTTCTTAGATAGTTGGAAAATTCAATTAACTAAATATATAAATAATTCTTATAGTATAATTTTAAAGTTAGTGTTTGTATTTTCTTGTTTAATTTGAAAGTAGCAAAAACAATTGGATATTATTTTTGTACACGTATCACATCTCTTTGTAATGTATAAAATATACTAATGTGATAGTAAAATATTTCAAATTTAATAGATACTGTAGTTGGATTAGTATTTTTTGTAGTTTTCAAAACAAGTTATATGCTGGAATAAATTAATTTTTAAATCAAACAAAATTTTAGAATAAAATAGATGTTTCATTTGATGTCTATGGTTATTCAAGTATAATTAATTAAAACAATATTCTAGATATATATTAATAGTATAAGAGGCAGGGACGATTTCTGCAACGATCAGTAGGATGACTGAATTTACATTTTTATGTTGTGAAATATTTTCCTGATGTAAATACTGTCAGTCTGCTTGCACTAGATGGTTACGTTTAAAAGATATAGCGCTAAAATATGACTTATGATTGCAAAAATAAACGATAAGTAGGATGGCTGAAAATTACGCATTATTAAAGTATCATAGTATCAAAAGAAAAACAAATCTCCGGTTGCGTCTTGTTATAGCCGAATTAAACAGCTATTTTCAATATTTTGTCATTGATCATCACGTCATGCTCTTAGTGCTAGTCGCTATGACGATACGAATGCTAGTATCCCAAGGGTTATTTTAAGAAAATTTTACAACTGCACATTTTCCTTACTTTTTTTGCTTTCTACTTGTAATTTTTCATCTGGAAGTTTTTTTTTTCTAGTATATTTTTTATACTACACTATATTATATACATTTAATATATTTTATAATTTTCAACTGCACAAATTAGCTTTTTTAACTGCACTTTTCATTTTTAGAACTGCAGAAACAAGCTACAACTACATACTAAAATAACCCCTGCAGTATCCAAGTTTATTAAACTATAGTATAGTATAGCCAGTATCGATAAATACATCGATATTTATCATTTATCAAGTAATCAATAATTAAGTAAAATCAACCTTCTGGAAAGTCAGGGACGTCTAAAGTGGTCAGGGAAAGTCAGGGAATTTCTTTAAAATTCTGAAAATTTTTTTTTGGAAAGTCGGGGAATTTATATATCTGGGAAGTCAATGAAGAAGAAAAAAGTGTATAAATTTAAGTTGACGAGCAAAAGAAAAAAGGTCTTCAAATTTGTTTGCACATTCTGGGGGCCTCTCGATCACGGAATTTTATTTTCAAAAAACAGTGGACACCATCAAATTTTAAATTATAAATACTCCATTTATAAATTTCCTCCTTATAAATCGAATCTATTGTAAATATTTTTTTATTAATAAAATATATTAAGTAATGTATCGTCATAACAACGAGCACTAAGCGCATGACGAGGTGATTGATAACTACCACCGGGGGAGTTCCCTGGGTCCCCTGAGCATAGGGGGGCCCGCAGCAGCGTAAAAATTGAGGTTGACAAGATTAAAGAACAAAAAAAATGCAAAAGTTGTAGACTGAGGTAGCATCGAAAAAAAAGTCTTTAATTTTTTTTTGCATATAGTGAGAGCCCCTCGGTCACTTACTGCCCTGGGGTTCCATAGCCTCTAGTTACGGCCCTGAAGATGCAACCAAAGATTTGTTTAGTTTTGGTACTACCAGGCTAGTATGGATTGATACTTTAATACTGTGAATTTTCAGCCATTCTACTTATCGTTTATTTTTGCAATCATAAGGCATCTTTTAAGGCTATATCTTTGTAAATGCAACCATTTAGCACAGGCAGACTGACAGATTTTAGATCAGGAAAATATTAAACAACGTAAAAATATAAATTCAGTCATCCTACTGATCGTTGTAGAAATCGTCCCTGTTTCTTATAATATAAAGTATGTTTTGCTATTATAAATGCTCAATGACAAAAATATATAATTATACATTAGTTAGATAAAAAAATTAAACGATGGTTTAACATATAATAAAGATAATAATAAAGTGTGTGTTTAACATAATAATAAATCATAAGTAACTACATTAACATTAACAAATATGTTTATTTTCTCAGTTGATATGGTTAATGAATGCTGATTGTTGTAATGTTAAAGTAATTCAAAATTATTAGATAAATATCTACTTAATTCAGTGGTATTTTTATACCACTGGTACTAACGGGTTAATATTATATATATATATACATAGTATAATTATGCTAAAATTGCTATTTTGTTTTTGTTTTGCCATTAAAAATATAATTTATTGTTAAATAATATTTATTAAATAAATTTTGTAATATGGAATATAAAAACTGTCACTGCCATGTTGAAATATGGAATGTGTACCTACATATAAATATGTATGTGTACTATACATACATTTACGAGACTAGCATATAAAATACAATATAGGGTAGGCCATAATATGTTGGTTTCTTTCCTCCTTAAGAAAATATAGAATTCAAACAAGACCTTTTAAATACTGACAAGATTAACCTAAACCTAGTTTCGTCTCATGGTGGAAAAATATGTACAAGGCGGGTTGGAAAAACAGCCATTTAGTGACGTCACTTTGTGTACTTCATGTGTCAGGTAGAAACTTCTTGTGATATTCTTGTCAGGGCCGTAATTACCACTGGGGTAACGCCCCGAGCATAGGGGGTCCTCGCAGCAGCGTAAAAATTGGGATTATAGGGTCGGCAAGTTGAGGGACAAAAAAAGGTGAGGGCTCCTCGGTCACTTGTTGCCTCGGGGCCCCAGATCCTCTGGTTACAGCCCTGATTCTTGTGTAGAATTAGCTTTTATATATGGTGAAAATTAAATTATATACAATACCGGGTGTTTGTTGTGTTAAGTTCAACTTATATTTGTTAGAATATGTATTTTTGTTGACGCACTACGTTATAATTGAATACCGATTATTATAGAAATCTGTATTACCGATTCTCATTGATTGATAATGAAATTTTACAAAATAAATGTAATAAACAGTTCGAATTAAATCTTCAAACAGAACAAACGGCGTGCAATAATTCTAACAATATTAATAAGAAAAATGATTCTGAACATATTTATCCATTATCATTTCAATATACGAAAAAGAATTCAGTCCACATGATGACGTCACAAAATTCAAGGTCATAAGTGTAATAACTGTCAATCTTACCTTTTATATCTCATCTACAAACAAACAAGCTTACAGTATTTTGAATAATACGCACTTCAAAAAGAAACCAACAGATACCTCGATATCTCAATAATTTTCACTCACTTGTATTGTATGTATGTTATGCATATATAAATATGTATTACATAATAATAGGCGTGAATTAAATAAATTTTTACTTCATTTTTAAAAGTATGTACATTTTATTTAATTATTTTCCTGCAATTAAAATCTTATTTTGTATTTTGTGTTTAATACCGTCGCACAATTATTCTTATCTGATTATTTGCTATTAAATTTTTAACTCATTAACACTGAAACAAGATTTATTAAAACATCAAAATCTGGAAACTAAAATAATGAGTTATATTTGTTTTATAATTTTTGTAGTTAGATCTTATGTTTTAACACATTATTAACAAAAAAATATACAGTTATGTTCCTGATAAATTAGTATATTTACAAAATAATAAAATATAATATTATGTTTAGATACTAAACTGATTAACTTTTTTAAAAGTGTACACATGACCAAAATTTAAATTTAGTTTTTTAAAAATAATTTTTATAAGAATAATTCTCTAATGAATAAAATGATAACTGATAAACCAGTAAAAATACGTGGAATTATAATAATTTGAAGTGTTTAGAAAGTAGAGAAAATTAAATAATATTAAATTGTTAATATTTCTCTGATAGATATTTTTTACTTTTTCTATAATATGTACTATAGACTGTACTATAAGTTATTTACTTCTTCTGTTTTAGTACATTAGCGCTAAAACCAATAGTTCTTAACGTGCGCTATAAGGATAATAATAAAAGTATAAGTACATCACTAGAAAAATAAATAAATAAATATAAGGGTTCACCGCCTAACATTTCAATAGGAAAGAATGAATTAGATGGGTATTGCTAGTTTAATTTGTTTTAAATAATTAATTCATTTTACTTTTTTTAAGATTAAGTTTACGATTATAAATAATAGATTATTAAATATCTGTACAAGTTGGTATAAAATGGCAAAAAATAGTCTTTCACAGGGTCTGGTTAAACAACTTATACAGGTATATCATTTTAATATTTGCTTTAGACTGATCATTGCAAATAAGACCAATTTGTTCAAACATTTTAAACATTAATTAGTTTTTTCTACCCAAATACTAGAGATGTCATTACATTCAAATTTTTTAAAAATTAAATAAGAACAAATATGATGTTACATTTTAAATTTTTTTCAATATATTTTACACTTATTTAAAATTTTCAATATGAATTATAAGGGTCGATCCAGATTATCCGGTCTCGCTCCAATCAAATATAAAAGATCTCGGTCCAATCACGCTCCGATACAGTATAATATCGAAGAATATTTTACTGGAGCGTGATCGAACCTGGCATGGACAGGGGCGCAGGTACCAATTTTTTTTGAGGGGGGGGGAGGTCAATACGAACCACAAAAATTAAGTTAACCTTATTTTACTTAGCATTCTTAAAACTCAAAATTGACTTCAATTTTGTTTAGCTTGATTAATACCGTATTATTTGTTAAAAAATAAAAATAAATAGGAATACAGTGGAATTTCATAGACTGATGGAAAACACGTACTAACGAATTATTTTAACATGAGGTCTTATGGAAGAATGCCGGGACCTAAATTAAAAAAAACGTACTAACGAGGTTTCACTGTACCTTTTATTTTTCTTTTGCAAAAATTAAAGAATTTTTAAGAGTAAAAAAATGACAGAAAACCGATTTTTATAATTGCACGTCGCTTCAAATCCGCCTTAAAAATAACAGGATCCAAATTTTGGGGAGGAGAAGTAGTCATTGCCCCCCCCCTCCCTCACTCAAAATTTTGGGGGGTAACTGTGAAAGTCTGGATCGACCCTAATGCAACCACACAAATTATAATAATGCTTGAGGAAGAAGATAATAAGTAATGATTATATAACCAGAAAATAGATAATAAAGAATTTTTTTTAAAAATGTAACATTTTAATAAATAAATGTACTACAAAAATAATTAATAAACGATATTCTATTCCATAGAAATACCAAGAAACTAATAATAAATAGTACAGACTATACGTGTAGCATGGATATAAGATACAAATACCAGTGGCGTAGTAACGGGGGGAGACGAAACCCCCCCCGAAATATTCAGTGTTCTAAAAAAACGTATGTTTTGAAAAAATATCAGTTCAAAATACCTTCCGAAAAAGTATTTTTATTATTTTTTTAATTTACGATTAAAAACAAATGTATGTATTTATAAACATATGTGTTAACCCCCCCCCCCCCCCCCCATCCGAAAAATATTCTTACTACGCCACTGAAATATTATTTTGATTCGTACTTTCATAAATTATGAATCAGCAATACATAGATAATATTTTACTATAAATGAGTTAAACACAAATAAATATAAATTACTTAAATTTTTTGATATATTTGTTAATAATATATATTTTTTATATGAAACAACAGTAACTATTTGAAAATGTAATAATAGTAGTTATGTCAACAATATCTTTGTATTTTCTTTTTATATAGATTCGTCAATTTTCTGTTAATAATTTAGAAATATATTATATGTACCTACAACTAAATACAATAGTATTTCTCAACTTGACTATTTGTATTTGCTTCTAGTTATTTGAAAATATTAATCTTTAATGTCATTCTTCTAAATATAATATAGGTATCCAATGATGGTTTCATTTGTATTAAAAACATTGAAATTTCATTTTATTATCTTGGCAAGTTGAAAAATACTAGAAAAACAGTAGGTGCCATTAAATTTATCAATCAAACATTAGTGTTAAGTACAATTACAACATTGCAAAATGAAATAATTATAACATTTTCATATTATTTTATTATCTACAAACATTAGTAAGTATTCCATTACTGTAGAAATATTTTCTGATTCATTTGAGAATATTATAATATATTGTTGTGATTTTAATTGAATGAATACAAATCACTTACTTATAAGTAGTGTCCGACCGAAGGTCAGTTTTTGGCCGAAGCAGAAGCCGAAGCCGAACTTCGGCTTTTCTTGTTACCTTCGGCCGAAGCCGAAGCCGAAGCCGAAGGTTTTTGTTTTCGTCTTTTATTTTTAAAAATTTTCACAAATGAAAAAAAATCAATGTGTAATGACCTGTTTTTAACTTTTCATTTAAAAAATTAAATATGTAAACGTTTAGTTGTTATTAAAATGGAAAAAAAAATTGAAAAAATATTTTCCCCCCTGCTCATAGGTTATATCTTCGAAAGTAAAAGATTTAAAAAGAATGGGATTATGTATAATATTTTTTTTTTATATATATATTTTTTGACCTCATTTTTTATATACAGCCAGTTACACCACACCCCTCACCGAACAGGGATTACTGTTAGGAAGGGAACTTGCCCCGGGGCAACCAGATGTATAATATGATTTTTTAGAAAAAAAAATTATGCGATTTTTGTTTATTTAAACTCATTGCTTTTTTTATTATTTGATTTTAGGTACGTGGTTTTAGAAAATTGGAGAATGTATCATTGACGCTATTAATCCTTTTTACAACGCCAAAATAAAGTTTATCTATCTATCTATTCCTTATTTTATAATGTAAGCTATATATGTCTTTTTTCGTGCGATTTTTTATATGCGGTTTTCTGTGGAACGTATATATATCGCATAGAATAATACTTAACTGTACAATATTATACTATATATTTCAACCTTCGGCTTCGGCAAAACCTTCGGCTTAATTTTGGCCGAAGCCGATTATTCAGCCGAAGGTGAAATTTTGGCCGAAGGTGGCCGAAGCCGAAGCCGAAGCCGAATGTTCGGTCGGACACTACTTATAAGCCTTGTTTAAACGATCTTAGTGTTAATAATTAGTACTTACTAAAGTGTTAATAATTAGTACTTACTAATCACCCGCACCAATATTAGGATGTGTAAACCTGAAGTATTAGTACTAACAAGGGGACGATCACAGAGGAGTATCGAATTACGGGTAGAGACTCAACGTGATTATAGTTGAGGCAGGTACAAATTAATCCCTGCTAGACTTGGGAGTTAACTCACTCGTCCCCGTTTCCGAGAAATCGCGGGTAGAAATTTACCACTCTTTATAAGTCAAAAACTGATGCATTGAAACAACAATACATATGGGCGAGTGGTAAATGTTCAAGACTCTCATTCAGGCGTCCCGTGTTAAAGACCCGAAATGCTTCTTTTTTTTATTTTTCGTTGCAAAGTATCATAGTCCAGTAAAGGAAGCATTTTGACAGGAAATTAAGAGGGCAAGCAATTTTATGATTGATTCTTATAGATTTTGAACCGGAGAATTCGAAAAAAATAACCCGTACAAGCGAAAAGTGGTGCAACACCCTTAAAAATGGGGTTTAAGGGTGAAAACCACATTTCCAACCGTTTTTTCAATTTATCACAAAATGTAAAGCGATGATGGTATATTTTTATCGTTGATATATGTTCAGGACACTCAGACGAATCGATTGTGACCACATATACTAAATTTGGCCAAAAATTACCTCTTCCAAAGGGCTTAAAAGACGTAAAAATGCACTTACCCTTAAACATTAGCGATTTTCATTGGTTAAACTACTAATATTTTTTTAAATTATGATTGGCTATTATTCTTTGGAACTTCAGGAATAATTTGAGCCTAGTTACGAGTCATTTGGATGATTTTAACAAAAGTTATTAATTTTTAAACTATTTTTCCCGAAAAGATGCATTTTTACGTCTTTTAAACCCTTTTAAAGACGTAATGTTTGGCCAAATTTAGTATATGTGGTCACAATCGATTCGTCTAAGTGTCCTGAACATATATCAATCATAAAAATATACCATCGTTGCTTTAGATTTAGAGATAATTTGTAAAAACGGTTGGAAATGGGCTTTTCACCCTTAAACTCCATTTTAAGGGTGTTGCACCACTTTCCGCTAGTCTGGGTTATTTTTTTCGAATTCTTCGGTTCAAAAGCTATAAGAATCAATTCGTTTCACTAAAAAATATTTAACCCTGGTGTTTTTATTTAAATTTTAGTAAAAATGTAGTTTTTCAAAAAATTATGTTACTTACCCTTAAACATTGACGATTTTTATTGGTTAAACGATTAATATTTTTTTAAATTATGGTTGGTCATTATTCTTTGGAACTTTAGGAACAATTTGACGCTAATTACGAGTCATTTGGTTGATTTTAACAAAAGTTATTAATTTTTGAACTATTTTCCCGAAAAGATACATTTTTATGTCTTTTAAGCCCTCTGAAAGAGGTAATTTTTGGCCAAATTTAGTATATGTGGTCACAATCGACTCGTCTGAGTGTCCTGAACATATATCAACGATAAAAATATACCATCGTCGCTTTAGATTTTGTGATAAATTGAAAAAACGGTTGGAAATGGGGTTTTCACCCTTAAACCCCATTTTTAAGGGTGTTGCACCACTTTTCGCTTGTCCGGGTTTTTTTTTTCGAATTCTCCGGTTCAAAATCTATAAGAATGAATCATAAAATTGCTTGCCCTCTAAATTTCCCTTTTTCTCACTTTTCACTGCTTCCTTGACTGGGCTATCACTGAAATTATGATTTTAAATAATGAAATAGATAAAAAGATTCTAAAATGTATTTATTTTTATATTAAAAGGGATATTAATATAATTTTTGTTAAAATAAAAACACAAAATACAGCAATCCGTCATGTTAGATAAAACACCAGTCAGAGTGGATGACGACACGGCTAAGTTAACATCATTTTTGTTTCATTAATATCTGCACTATTTATAAATTATTTTGTGGTTTTAAATTATCAATTTGTTCAATTTTGTGTTACCAAAACTAAAACAGAGAAATGTTAACGATGTAACAATTATTGTTGACAAGGAGTCTTTACATAGGCGTGACGTCAAAAATGCGCCATGACACCTGCGAGCGTTTTGGCGTCAAATTCAAAATTAGTTTTAAAAGGGTCAATTTTAGTGATTCAACCTTTATTTTCTGCAGAAATAAGTATTTTTTTGGAAATAGGAGACACGTAAGATCATCATGAAATAGTTTTTAAAAATTTGGCATCATGCCTATTTTACCATTGATGGTAGTTTTTCTTTGAATAAGTAAAGTGTTTTTTTTTAAATAAAATAATGCACCTGGGGATATAAAATGTACAATAATCTGCTTTATTATTTGAAAAATTGTTAAAAGATTTATAAAAAATATTCAAATTTAGCAGTGTATTATGTATATTTTGTACAATACTACAAACTAATGTAGTTAGATCATTTAAAATAACTTGTGACAACAATAGAAATTTGATTTCATGTTGCTAAACTTGATATAAAAATAGATATTTAATTAACATTATTTTTAAAATTTTGTATAATTTCAAATATATAACTGATATTAACAATTTTTCAAATAATGATGCAAATTAATGTAGGTATTTATATTTTATATCCCCGGGTGCTTTATTTTATTTAAAAAAACTTCATTCAAAGAAAAACTAACATCAATGCTAAAATTGTCGATCACATGTTCGATTGTAACAAAAAATTAAAAGTTATTCTGGTTTTGAACACGAGACACCTGAATGAGAGTTCTGAGCGTTGACCGCTCGCCCATATGTATGTGGTAAATTTCTACCCGTGATTTCTCTGAAACGGGGATGAGTTGACACCCAAGTCTAGCGGGGATTAATTAGTACTTGCCTCAACTATAACCACGCGGAGTCTTTACCCGTAACTCGATGCACCTCTGCGACCATCCCTTTGTAAGTGTTAGTAAAAATGACAAGTAGACACCCCACCATTTCTTCCAACTACTCTCAGCGTTCACCTACCCCGCCCCCATGTGAACGGCCCAATGCGGAGGTTAGTTTTAAGCCTCGATTACATTACCTCCGTACTCTACTACTTACTATCCTAATGTAAACACTTCTTTTTCCCCACCACAGTATTCACTATACTCTACCGAGAGTCTCTATACCACAGTGCTATCCTCTCAACTCTACCGACTACTTTCTCTACTACTCTACATACATACTTCCACTATCCTAAAGTGTTTACATTAGGATAGTAAGTAGTATCTATCTCTGTACTCTACTAGTTAGTATCCTAATGTAATCAAGGCTATAAAAAATGGTAGAGTAATGTGGAATGGAGAAAAAGTATGCGTATACTCTGCTACTTTGCCATTGGAAAGTACTTAGTGTAACTGGCTAATTACTAATGATTAACACTAAGCTCATGTAAATAAGGTTATACATACGCATATAAGACATCTGATATTCACGAATAATGTTCTTTAATAAGGCAGTTCTGATTGTGATGATTGTAGGTATCTGTAATGACATCATATTGTAATGTTATATAATGTTAAAACATAAATAGTGTGCAATTTTATTATTAAATAATAATAACATAACTTGATTGTTATAAAATTTAGCAATTACATTATAATACTATGATAGTTAAGTAATCTATATTAACGAATGTGTCAAAAGTATTATGATACAGAAGACTGGCTCTCATAGTGCAAAATAAGCAAGTGTTGGCGCAGAAGCCAACCGGTGGTTACTGCATTTTTTATACAAAAATCAAAATTTATAAACACGACTGTCTGTTTTGGAGTGCGTACAGTGATGAAGTATTATTACAATATAATATATTTTGTATAAAAGTGACCTTGGTGAAAACTGTTATTGGCAACGATCACGTAGTGTACAATTCCTGTTTAGTGACCGGATTGATGCGCGTGCGTTCCGTTACCACTTGCATCCGGAGCTGATGTTTTGTTTTGTATTCGATTAATTGTTTCAACACGTTATACAGGCTGGTGCATTTAAAGTGTTTCAGATTATTATCTCGGAACCATCGCATATTTGAAAAAATGTTGCAACCAAGAAATGTTTGGTTGTAAGAGAGTAATCGGATAGTAATATTTATGTGCTATTCGATTACCCCCTTACAACCAAACATTTTTTGGTTGCAACATTTTTTTCAAATATGCGATGGTACTGACAATGAGATAATAATCTGTAACACACTTTAAATTCCCCATTCTGTATATACATATATGTATGTATGTACCTACAGTAGGTACGGTCGGCTTCGTTGCTACGCTCAGAAGGAACACGTTCGCATCAAACAGTCACATCTTTGTGACTAACACGTTTTTGTAATATCGTCTCACACTATTATTAATAGCGTTCCATGTTTTAAACAGTGAGTGTGATAGTGAATTACTAACTAATTAATTAATGTGTGTAATATTTTGTACAGATGCATGCTTCATTATTTGTTATTAAGTATCTATATAACACATTGTTAATTTAAATTATTACTCGGAATAATGATCGTCTCGTGTGCTCTGAATGCACGGTGAATGTTACTCTTGCATCCGTACAGCCGGATGCATTATTATAATGAAAGGTACTGAGCGTGGTCGTTGGAACGACTGCGTTGTGATTGGCCAGTTGGAACGAATCTGTTCTTCCGTTATGATTAATTCACGCTCTATGCGGTAAAACTAGTTTAGATTTTTAATGTATTAATATGATCAATTGAGTAATTATTAAATTAAATCGTATTATATATAAATATACAAAAAAAGATTTTATACTTGCTGTAAAATTAAAGTTATCTATTCTGTTTTTGTCAGTAATCTTATATGTATGTTTACAATGATTTTATTTGCAGGTGCAAACTTAGTTATACGGGTGATCTGTCAATGAGCAAAACGTAACTTTTGTTACAGTGATCTGCTGAAGAATTTGATGTGAAAACTAGCCAGTTTGATGATATAAAACTTTTGTGTTGAAATTTGATTTCTATAAAGGGCTTCGTTTTCTCCTCAAGTTCTTTAGTTAAATGTATATGTGTGATATTATTAGTAAATATTTAAGCCAAACTTACTGTAACAATGTATGAAATCATTGACATAAGCAATAACGTTAATCTATATCTACAATAAGAATTTAGTATCCAATGTAGACAATTTTGGAATGGAATGTTAATGATATATACACAAATAAGTAGTTTAATATAGATACGTTTTATTTGTTGGCAGATATTCAGTATAAAGGGAATGTGCAAACTATTTCTGAAGGATAATTTTGTATATACCTACCTATCTACTTTATAAACGCATATGTATATTTTTGTCTTACAAACTATTCATAAGGTAAGTGAAAATAATTATTGTATAATATAATATTGTTGAATATGTTCTTAAATAATAATTTGCAGAATATTTATTTTCTGTGATATTATTTAAAAATTAATATGTATTTAAATATTTTGCTGAGCTTTTGAAAACTAAATACAAAAACAACGCAAGCTGTAGATTGCACACTCCTTACTTTCTACAAAGAGAGATTGTTTTTCTTGAAATCATTTTCATTTCTTTTATAGTTGTAGTATTTACATATGAACTTTTTCAATTGGAAATATAGTTTGATGTGTAAAACAGTCATTGCAAAACAAACATAATATATATTTTAAAATTACAATTATAAAAATCAATATTTAAAAAAGAGAAACGCTTGTAATTATTAACTGAAACTCGATGAATTTGTTTTTAAGAAAATAATCTCATATGCTTATTTGCTTATTAATGATGGCACTAATATAATGTGATGGTTATAAAATTATGTACTAATGATTTTTATTGAACTGTATATCAATATGTTAATTTACTTATATGTAATTATGCATTTATGATGTAAATTTTTATTTGTAAAACTATCTACTTTTTGACATTGTTGACATGAAGTGAAGATTGTTGTTAATTTGTTTAGAAAGAAACAAATAAATCTTCAGTACATTTTTAGAACACAATGAGCAATGTCGAAAAGTATTGCATACACAGCTTATAAACATCTCAGTGCAAAATAAACGTACGTTCCTGTTAGAACTTTTTTTCATTTCCTCGACGTACACATTTGTTTGCATTCTCAATTTTCATCTATATACAGGTTGATTTACAACTAATGTAAAAAAATTTAGATGGAGGATATAACTTTAAGCAAAAAACCTTATGTGAACCTATGTCCGGAAATTCTTCGTAAGGAAGCTATAGTCTTTTGCCCAAAATTAGTGTTTATTTAATATCTAGAAAACCCATTGTTGTAGAGTTATGAAATTAGATACAGCGATTGGTATTTATAAGTGTTATCAATTTCCAGTATCGAATAATAATTATTTAGACTAGGGGTTTATGGGGCCAGTGGACCCGCAGATTTTTATCAAGTGTTTTTTTGTTCTTTAATTTTTTCCTGAGTTGGGTACTTGTAGAAGATCATATGATACAAAATACACAAAAATATACTTTATTCATTTGTCATAACGTCAACCGTTTTCGAAAAATATCGAAGAAAAGAAAATACTGCAAAATTTTACTTAATACGGATGCTTCAAATTATACAAAATAAATTTATATTCTTGTTATTTAATTAAAAATAAGATGAAAAGTTAATAAAAAATATACCTCCTAATACATACTTATCACCATAGCGTTATAGCCAGCTGTATTACTGTTACACGTATTTTACTAACATGATTAAAAATCGAAACTGTTGTTAAAAATTCAGTTTTCGTGGTATATTTATATTATTTTTCCATCTTATTTTTAATTAGATAACAAGAATTTAAACTTATTTTGTATAATTTGAAGCCTCCGTATTAAGTAAAATTCTGTAGTAGGTACTTTACTTTTTTCGATATTTTTCGAAAACAGTTGATCTTATGACAAATGAACAAAGTATATTTTTGTGTATTTTGTATCATATAATCTTCTACAAGTACCTAACTCAGGAAAAAATTAAAGAACAAAAAATACTTGATAAAAATTGGCGAACCCACTGGCCCCATAAACCCCTAGTTTAAATTATTATTATTTGATACTGGAAATCGATAACACTTATTAATACCAAACCCTGTATCAAATTTCATAGCTGTACCACAATGGGTTCTCTAGATATTAAATAAACATCAATTTTGGGCAAAAGACTGTAGCTCCCTCGCGAAGAATTTCCGAACATATAAGTTCACATAAGATTTTTTGCTCAAAATTACATCCTCGATCTACTGTACATTTTTTTTACACTAATCCTGTAGATTAGGGTGGTCCTCAGATGATGTTGGGACGAATTTTGACTGGGCCGCCCCCCCAAATCAGCTCCAAATAATTTTTAAAATGTGGAAATAGTTTCCACCTTCTATCTTAAAAATTAGCCATTACTAAAGGGGTGATTTTCACATTTAGAATACATGTTATTTTCGATTTTTCAAAGACCTGCGTACTAGAGTGTCTCAAACTCTTTCTAAAAATCTAGAATACTCATGAAAGTATCCCTGATATTTATATTCCATATCTAGATGGATAAATTAAAATTATGATTCAACGTTGACAGCTATGTGGGTCATTGGGTAATTTCAAGAGAAAAATTAAAAAAATCTATAATTTCTGGATAATTTTATTAGAAAAACGTTTGACAACGAAAACATTGATCTGGAAATAAAAAATTCATATTCTAAAATTAAAATTGGGGAAAAAATGGGTGATGCCAGTTAGAAATTGATATGGAATGATCGTTTTTAATTTTTGAATCAATTTTTTTTCAAGATCAATGTTTTCATTGTGAAACGTGTTTCTGTCAAAATTATTCAGAAATTATCGATTTTTTTTTAAATTTCTCTTGATGAAATGACCCAATACAGCTGTCAACGTTGAATTACTTCTAGATGGATAAATTAAAATTAATTTATCCATCTAGATATGGAATATGATTACCAGGAAGGCATTCATGAGTACTCTAGATTTTTAGAAAGATTCTAAGACGCTTTAGTACGCAAGTCTTAGAAAAATCGAAAAAAACGTTTTTTAAATGGGAAAATCACAATTTTTTTTTCTCTTGATGAAATGACCCAATGACTCATATCAACGTTGAATAACAAGTTTAATTTATCCATCTAGATATGGAATATGATTGCCAGGAATGCATTCATGAGTATTCTAGATTTTTAGAAATAGTTTAAGACGCTCTAGTACGCAGGTCTTAGAAAAATCGAAAAACACGTGTATTTTAAATGGGAAAATCACCCCCCTCTGGTAATGGCCAATTTTTAAGATAGAGGGTTGAAACTATGAAACTGATTTGGGGGGTGGCCCAGTCAAAATTCGTCCCAACCCCATCTAAGGACAACCCTAATATATGTACATATAATAATTGACTGACTGATTCATCATCGTTGAGCCGAAACCCTTGAACTTAGAAACGTGAAATTTCAGGAGTGTCTTTCTTATGATTTAAGCACTCGTTAAGGTTAAGGTTTTTAACCTAAGGAGTCTAAAAGCTTATATAGGAAAAATATTGTTTTGGTCGGATTTATTTGAAACTTAAAATAAAGACTCTACGAGACAAATAGCATTTTCGAAAATTAAACCCCTAAGGGATGGGGGTGGGGATTGATGTTAAAATAAATATTTTTGACATATTTCTAGGGTTATTTCAGTAACTTGTTTCTGCAGTTCCAAAAATGAAAACTGCAGTTGTAAAAGCTAAATTGTGTAGTTGAAAAATTGAAAGAAAAATATTAAAAACTGTCAGTGTAGAACAAATAAAAGGTCACTATAATTTGAAGAAGTACACAAAGTGTAGAGCAACAAATAAAAAAAGAAGGTATTTGCAGTTAAAAAATTTTCTTAAAATAACCCCTGAATTATTTTGCATAACTGTTTATGATATTAATGGGGTTTTAATATGTTTATCTGAATAGCTGATTTAGTTTTAAAGATAAATTCCGGCAACATAGTCTTCTATTAAAATAAAAACTTTGACATTCAACCCCTAATGACGAAAGTAAACAGAAGATGGGTTTTAGCAAATTTTTAACTAAGATCCAAGATATTTACGATTTTGTACAAGGAATGAATAAAAAAAAAAGAATAATTTAATTCATCCCCTGTCACGTATGGAGGATTCTAAATAGTATCATTCGATCCGGCGGAAAAATAATAAATAAATTTCGGGGAGAGTGCTTTAGGGGGGAAACAACATAGAAGATATTTACAATTTTGTATATATAATGAATAAAAGCAAAAAAATAATAAAAATGTAATATTTCATCCCCTGTCTTAAAATATTATTTGTGCTGCCAACATAAAAAACTAAACAACGCGGGTGAAGCCGTGGGCAAGTCCGCTAGTTTTTAATAAGAAGGAACGTAAGTATACTTATTAATTACTTTTATAAATTGACAATTAAATATTATTAATATTTATAAATTAAGTAAAAGTGGTTTAAATACTATTTTATATTAAAATAAATTATTTAAATACTACCAAATATTTTTCGATGGTGGGTGCTGGGTAATTTTTTGTTATTTGATCAGTGTAACTTCCCTCCAAACAATATAAAAATCACCCATCAAACCAATTTATTAACCAATACCCCCCCCCCCCCCACACACCCGGAATTTTCAAATTCCCTTCTGGAATAAAATCTGTATTCAACACTGCTTACAGTTTTCACCATAGACATAGAGAATGGACTAGGCATCTGACTCGAAAACAGCAGCCGTATCAAAAGAAAGAGATAGAAAATAGTTTGGGATATACTTGTCCTTTTTAAACAGTAGTGTCTATTTTATTCTTATTAGAAAAAGAGGTACAGTCACCTGCATTAATGGTCTTGCAGTTTGTATTCATTTTCGTTTAACACAAAAAAAAAGGTTCCTCCCATTTGATTATTATAATATTTAAATCATTTCTCCATATATCAAACAAAGACATATATTTTGAAATTCATTTGCTAGATAAATAAACTACTCTTCGTTTATAGTACTCATATATATTTGTGCAATTAAATTATTATGTAATCTATTGAAAATTGTATACGTAAATTTTGTGGCAATAAATATTTGATATTCCGAATTTTAGTATTTAAATATATTAAACTTGATAGAAAAAGATAACCGATGATGTTTGTCTTTAAATTTGGAATCTGTTGTTAGCGATTCTAGTCTTTAGGGTGCCAGACGAGTTCTGCAGGCGACTGTACCTATATCCCAAATCCCACCGCATCTCTCTCACTGTTTTGGAGAAATGTTACACCATTATGTTAATTTAAAAAAACATCTGCCAAGTAAATGCTTCCACGTGCTAAATTCACCAAAGTTAGTTAATTATTGAACAATATAAAATAAAACCCCATAGTGTTTAGATAAATTGCTGGGAATTGGTTAACCATTTAATTTTTATACAGTATTAAAAAAATATTAGTTCGAAATTTTTTTTAAGACACACCTGATTATTTTTTCGTATATTTTTAATTTTTTGAGAATTTCAATTTAAATCTAAAGTTATGCAAACGTCAAAATAACATTTAAAATGCCAAAATGACATTTAAAACGTCAAAATGACATTTAATATGTCCCAGCAAATATCAATTTAGAAAAACAAAACACGAATTTTTCAAATAAATTGAGATAAATCTTTGTAAGGGAATATTTTACAACAAACATTGTAGATCCATATTATAGAAAATTTAATGCTCTACAAAAAATATTCTATACAATTTTCACGTAACATGTGTCGTTCTTGAGAGATCTTGAAAAAATTAATATTAAATTAATATATGTCACCCCTCCCCCTTACACACGATTTTGATGATTTTGAAATGAGACAGTCCTCAAGCCAGACCCAACCATCTGACCAAGTTTCAATAATATCGGTTCAGTGATTCATGAGTTATGCGTGTGACAAGGATTCAGGGGACAGACAGACAGACACGGAACGAAAAGTGTTTGTCTTGACGTGAAACGGATAGATCAATTTAAAATTTTGAAATCAGAGAAAATTTTTTTTGTCTCAATCTGAAACGAACACAAAGCTTCTTGTATCTTCGATATTGCGAGGAAGCAATTGTTTTTAAGTGGGTTCAGCAATTTAAAACGACCAAAAATGTTGATGATTTCTTGTCTCGAGAATTTGCACCTGTTTACCTACATTCTAAATGCACAGAAAATGCTGGAGATAAACAAAAAATCATTGTTACCGACTACCTAGCTTTGGTACATCAATTTTTATCTAAAACACATTTTCTTATTTCAAAAATAATTTAAAAATTGACAAGAGTAAATGTCTTAAAATGGGCTAAAAAATCATTTGATACATATTGTAGAGAATATTACAGTCGGGACTCGTTTATCTGAAATGGCGAGTTTCGTTTATTCGAAATTTTTTCTCCTCCTTCACCTCCCAGCATTCTCGAGTCAGCATAAACGAACATATTTTTGAAATTTTTCTAGAATTAATTAGACACTTATCACCGTCGTCACTCGTCACCTTGCTCATATTCGAAATTAAAAATAAAGTAAAATTATTTCACTATCACGATTAACTATTAACGATAAATATTAAATACCAAGGATTACATATGTACATAGTCACTATAGCTCCTTGACCAATCAGCGTTGGCGCGGGAATTGAAGTCGTATTTAAATGTTATAAATGTATAATAGAATATCAATTACAAAAAAATCCTTCATTTATTCTTGTTTTCGTATTGCTTCCTCGCAATATCGAAGATACGAGAAGCATTGTGATCGTTTCAGATTGAGACAAAAAAAATGTCTCCGATTTCAAAATTTTAAATTGATCTATCCTTTTCACGTCAAGACAAACACTTTTCGTTCCGTGTCTGTCTGTCTGTCCGTCCGTGTGTCCGTCCGTGTGTCCGACCGTCCGTTCATCTGTCTTCTGAATCCTTGTCACACGCATAACTCATGAATAGGGTGACCAGATTTTAGTTTTGGTAAGCCCTGAGATGTAAATGAAGACCCCTTTTTTATTTTATCTTATCTATTTTATTCTTTTTATTTTTATTTTCATAAAATTTGTTTACCAAAATCTGCACTGTTATGTCCCCTGTTCTAGATTTGACGACCTTTTTTTTAGTCTTCGTCATTTTTTGCAAAACCCGGAGATATTGCACCCAAACCCGGAGCCCGGAGATTCAGTGTGCAAACCCTGAAACTCCGGGTCAAAACCGGAAACCTAGTCACCCTATATACGATCAAAGAAGTACATACAAATTCGACATTGCAAAATCAAAGAAAGCTGTCAAAAACTCAAAACCACAGAACGTATTGCCAACTTAAGAATAGTAAAAATGACACTTTCCGAATGTCTGTGATAGCTTTTTCATGATTTTGCAATGTTGAATTTGTACTTCTTTGATTATACATGTTAAAATATCAAAAAATACGAAGACAAGAATAAATAAAGGATTTCTTGTAATTGATATTCTATTATACATTTATAACATTTGAATACATCTTCATGGTGACGTCAATTTCCGCGCCAACGCTGATTGGTCAAAGATCTATACATAACTTGGTGGGAGCCCCTCTTGGCTTCGAATAAACGCGACTTCCTCGTGTCAAAACGATTCAGAAGGCTTAGAATAAACGACTGTATTTCTATAATTTATGTCCCATTCATTTTATTCTATATTTTATTAATTTGTCAGTATTACGTATAAGAAAGTCCCGTGACTCCCATATCAGATATTTTTTTCCAAAATTATAAGTTCCATGGAAGTTTGAAGAGCACTGCTTTATAAGACATTATAAAAGAAACGAATAATCGTAATAAAAACCTCGCAGTATTCATTCAGACGCTAATAAATATTTAATATTTGATTTCGCCGCGTTGCGTTGTAGCAAACATTAAAAACGAGAACAGAGTCCCCTCATAGCCTTTTCATTAGTTTAAGACACACGAAGCGGAAAATCAATTGAAAGAAAAGTACATATGTATCACATATGTACACACAGGATTTATTCATAGCTCTCTTTTGACGTCGTTTTTTTCCTATTTCATTATGTGTGTGTATTCGTCACGTGATCTCCACATGCTACATGGTTACATTAGCTTTGCATTGTTTAAATATTTAATTTAACCTGCCTGTTGCCTCGGTTGGTAATGAAAATGTCTCAGAAATAATATAGTTATTCTTTACAAAGTGGGTATAAAATGCACTAGAGCATTGGTCGGCAATCTTTTTGTGTATACGGGCACAATAGAAAGCTTGGGGTGGGGTGAGACCCTTTAGGTCCATACAATCAACTTCCCAACACGGTATGATTATAAATACTTGAATACTGATTATATTATTTATTGTTTCCATATAGTTTATGTGAATATTTTTTTAATATGTATATGATGTATTTTAATGGAATTGGTCAGAAATAAAACTCACCATTGTATTATGAATATTAGTTTTCTAATGTCCTAATGTCAACAATATAACACATATTTTTAGAATAACTAATTAGACAATTAGAATTAAATTGCATTTGTTTTATAAAACGTAACTAGTCTGACAATTTAAATTTAATTGCATTTGTTTCCAAGGCAACATGAATTGTAGACTTATTTATTAATATTTAAAATTCAAATTTTGAGGGTGGTTTTCGCCTTTCACCCCTTCTATGGTTGTTTAGGCACGTATAACAAAAAAAAATACTGAAATACATTTTTCATTATTTGTATTGTAAAGTATTTATACTAAGTTTCAAGTAAACCCGACAAAAAAAAAACTTTACACCCCTTTTTACACCCTTAAGGGTTGAATTTCGTCAAAACCTTTCTTTTAGATCATAATCACGCCAAGACGCTTCGATGGGTACCCCAACGAAGTCAATAGCATTTTTTATTTATGAGATTTCGTGAACGTAAAAAATTTCACCCAATCTACAGTATCCCGCCTTTACCTCCCGACAAATCGACCCTGCAGATTGAGTGGTGTATAGAGTCCTTTAATCAGACCAAAAAAATATTTTTACCCACATAAACTTTTAAGCCCCTTTTTACCCCCGTAGGGGTTGAATTTCAAAAAGATCATATTTACATCAATACGCTTCGATCGACACTCCAACGAAGTCAATATCATTTTTTATTTGCGAGATTTCGTGCACGTAAAAAATGAGAGTAAATATACTATCTTGAAACATAAAATTATGTTGAAATTGATTTTGATTTTCGGACCGATTACAATAACTTTCTGTTGGCAAGTTAAAATCACCGAGGGCGCATATTTTATACATAAGATAGGTAAATATTTATTGTTTTTTGAAAATGATCAAAACATAAATTATAGATAATAATATTACCTATAATTTTTAACTTGGTCATTTTTCTCTTATTCGCATTGTTTCAAAAATATTCAAAAAATGTAAAAATTATATCAGTAAACATTCGTATCCGTTGAAAGGTCGTTTTCAAAAAAAATGTCACCCTTCTACGATTTATCGTATTTGAGTTACAGCGCTTACAGACCGACATACAGACATCATGGCGAAAATAGTTTAAATGAATTCAGGGAAGGTCAAAATGGATAATTCCATTAAAATTCGGATTTGGAAAAAAATCGGCTTTACTATAGGTACTTACTTACACATATTTATATTTCATATATTTGTGGATAAGTAAATAAAAATATTCCAAAATGATCTAACAAGGAAACCTTTTCAAGTGAAAAAATTTTGTATATACTTAGAGGGGGTCAAGGGGAGTAAGAAAAAAAATAGATGCGGTCAAACGGTTTAAGGGGGTGAAATACCCCTATGAAAATGTGCAAAATTATTGTATATTTCAAATAACTCTGAAACTAATGAAGATATAAAATAATTCGGGCAAGACATACACGAGGGTATACGAGTAAAATACGTAATACGTGGAATATTTGGAGCCACTTACAGGTGCATTTTTGAGTAGGAAAAAATATAAAAAAGTGTCATGTTCTACTAATTGAGATCTACATTTTGACACCCCACTTGCCTAGGTATCAAAATAAAAAATTCTATGACGCCCCTCCCTATTATTCCAAAATTTAAAATTATATTATTGACTTTAGTATTAGTCGTTGGTAGTCCCACTAAAGGCTCGTTACCTGAAATTTTACGACTTTTACTTTAAATAAATTGCATTTTATTTCTCACTCTCTTTGTAATTTTGGAGTAGTATAACCCGGCCGAGAGGGCTGCCAGAATTAACATTTATTGTACACAGCAGTGGCGTAGTAACGGGGGGGGGGGGGGGGGGGGGGACAAACTGTGTTTAAAAAAACGTATGTTTTGAGAAAAAATCAGTTCAAAATACCTTCAAAAAAATTAACTCATATGTATTTCACCCCTCCGAATTTTTTTCTTACTACGCCACTGTTTAGATATATAAGATTTACTACCTAAATTTTTACGACTTTTTGAGCTACACTGATTAAGAGATATTGAGAGACATTCTGCATATTTTAAATCGAGCTTTCGTGAAAACCTTTTTACCTTATACATAATACTTTAATGTAATACACATTATTTAATTTCGCGTTATGTGATGTTTCATATGAATTTCTAGGAATCTCTTAACTTTATACGTCCTAATTTCACGAGGTTTGTAATTCTAACTGGTCGACTCGTTCA
Organism: Sialis fuliginosa; assembly: GCA_961205875.1. NCBI lineage: Eukaryota > Metazoa > Arthropoda > Insecta > Megaloptera > Sialidae > Sialis > Sialis fuliginosa. The sequence goes on from OY540817.1 coordinate 3,619,761, forward strand.
GAACTCAAAACAGCAATTTAATTTTTGTCTAATTTTGATATTAAAACTTTTGATAAAATATAACAAAATTATTAATTTTTACTAACAAATTGTAGAACATTATATATAATTTATGTTTCTATTTAAAATTTCATATAAGCTTGCTTATTAAGGTTATTCGATCATTAGAGCAATGTTTTGATAAAAGTCTAAAATTTTAATATGTTGTTTATGGATAGATTACATATTTTACTAAGTTTTTTAAAATAATATTGGACGTATAGTTTTTGAGTAATTGGATAGTAAAATTATAGTTAATTTTTAACTTGACCATTTTTCTCTATTTCGCACTGTTTCAGGGTAATTCGAAAAATTCAAAAATCGACATAGGTAAACATCCGTATCCGGTTGAAAGATCGTTTTCAAAAATAGGACATTTTCTTCCCAGATAAAAATTAATCTTAAATATAAAATTTCATCCTTCTACGATTTGTCGTATTTTAGTTACAGCGCTTACGGACCGACACACAGACACACAGACAGCATGGCGAAAATAGTCAGAATGGATTCAGGGAAGGTCAAAATGGATAATTCCATCAAAATCCGAATTTCGAAAAAATCGGCTTCACTATACTGACTTATATCCATGTATATTTCATATACATGGGTATAAGAAAGAAAAAAATGCATTAATTAAATGTACATGTGTTCTGCATATAAATTAAAAACTAAATTTTTCGAAATCAAATCTTATTTTATTGAAAAAATACGAACGGAGTGCTAGGTCAATAACCTTAATAAAACATATCTCTAATTTATTATTTTGTGAAATTATTTGTATTAACTACCAATTTATACCTCAGCCAAAAAAATTAGAATATATTCAAATCACAACAACCTCGTTAAAAATACAGTAGAAACTCATTATTGTCCACCGATCGGAGCAACCATACATCAATACTGTCTCCTTGTATTTTTCTCCACTTTAAGTTTTTCCCCTCACGCGCATAGAAGGAATACGAATATATGCGCGTTTACATGCTAGTATAAGAGGCAGGGATGATTTCTGCAATGATCGGTAAGATGGTTGAATTTACATTTTTATGTTATGTAATATTTCCCTGATGTAAATACTTAAATACTGTCAGTCTGCCTGCACTAATTGGTTGCGTTTCAGAGATATAGCGCTTAAAAGATTATTGCAAAAATGAACGATAAGTAGGATGGTTGAAAATTACGCAATATTAATCCATACTATCCTGATAGTACCAAAACTGAACAAACCTTGGGTTGCGTCTTGTAGTTATAGACGAATGAAATATCTATTTTCGGTATTTTGTCATCAATCACTCTGCACATACTAAAGCCTGGTTTACACGCTACGATAAATCATAACAATTTATCGTAACGATCGAATTGTTACGATTTATCATTGCGTGTAAACAGGACATTGTAGCGATTTATTGGAATTGGACTGGATTGGATGGTTGATGCCGGCCGGCATCAATTTCTGTGAATCGTAACGACAAGTTGGAACGTGTAAACAAGTAGCAGCCATTCATTGTTACGATAACAGTATCATTTTTCACAATAAACGGAGAAACTAACCTTAACAACTCAACATAAGTCTCTTCATCCATTCTTAAACAATTTATCGTAACGATCGAATTGTTACGATTTATCGTAGCGTGTAAACCAGGCTTAACACATATTTTAAATATGAGCTAAATCAGACCATTTGCAACCACGCCAAATAAGTATAACTTCTAACGCGTCTACATAAGTGCACACCCATTTTTTTATTTTCGTTTGGTTATTACATACTAAACTAATTAATTAATTAAATAATTCACCAAACATTTAAATTAGATTACCTGTAAGGTGGAGTCTTAACGACTAATAAATAACACTTCGAATAAATTCATTCGAATGATGAATGATCATTCGATAATGGGATTCCAAATAGTTTGAATATTTCGATTAATAATTTATTCAACAATCGTCCACCTACATATATTAGAACAATCAATGCCTTCAATCTCCAATGGCAAAACTGAGGGTTATTTTAGTTTAGATAATCAGAATACATAAAAGATTGATTATATGTAACCTAACCCTACCGAAAAATAACTTCGGCATTATAAATGAGACCAAGGAATTGGAGTCACGAAAATTTTAAGGAACTCCTGAAAAGAATTTCTTATAATCTCTATATAAAAAAATTAATGTTCGTTTGTATGAGGTTTATAGACTCGGGAGTTACTGAACCGATTTAAATGCGGTTTTTACCAATAGTTAGATTATTTTTCTGTGCATTTTCGTGGCTATTAATATTTTATGAAAACCTAAGATTTAACATCAAAAAAATCTTAATCAAGTCGTGTTTTTTTTCATGATGTAACAGTATACAACTATCATTTATATAAAAACATCGTAGCGATGGAATTCAGAATTCTATAATTTACGATTTCAATATTTTATTAATTTAGGTTCCTATGATAAAGTCTCTTTTAATATTTTGTCGAACAATTGGATGATTTTTGACACATGTTAACAATTAAATATTTTATAATATATTGATTGAAATATAAAGCAACATTTCACTTCCAAGAATATTCGAAATTATCACAGGTTTACAAAAAAACAAAAGTTTATGAATATTTGACGAGACCATTGTATTCTTATGTATCTTGACGTCATGAATCCGAATCTGAGGTCCGTTGATCTTGGTTAGCTCAGTTTCAAGGTCATTTTAAGGTCAAATTTTTAAAAATCGCTAAATGATTCTGGTAAAAGGTGATATATAGGTTTTTCTGGTCGCTGATTCTGAATTTGACATCCGTTGACCTCTATGAGGTCAGGTTCAAGTTTATTTCAAGGTCAAAGTGGGAAAAATCGCTCGACAATTCTGAGAAAGCAGTTCATATAGGTATTTGGGGTCGCTTAATTAAAATTTGAGGTCCGTAGACCCCTACAATGTCATTTTCAAGGTCATTTTAAGAACAAAATTTTATTTTTAAAAATCGCTAAATGAATCTGGTAAAAGGTGATATATAGATTTCTCTGGTCGCTGATTCTGAATTTGATGTCTGTTGACATCTACGAGGTCAGGTTCAAGGTTATTTCAAGAAAAAGTCGAAAAACTCGCTCGAAACAGTACATATAGGTTTAAACCTGACCTTATAGAGGTCAACGGACGTCAAATTCAGAATCAGCGACTAGAACAACCTATATATCACTTTTTACCAGATTCATTTAGCGATTTTTAAAAAATTTACCTTAAAATGACCTTGAAACTGACATTGTAGGAGTCTACGGACTTCAAATTTTAATACAGCGACCCCAAAAACCTATACGTACTGTTTTGTCAGAATTTTCGAGTGATATTTCCCACTTTGACCTTAAAATGACCGTGAACCTGACCTCGTAGAGGTCAACGGATTTTAAATTCAGAATCAGCGACCAGAGAAACCTATATATACACCTTTAACCAGAATCTTTTAACGATTTGTAAAAATAAAAATTTGACCTTGAAATAACCTTGAAACTGAGATTGTAGGAGTCTACGGACCTTAAATTTTAATTCAGCAACCCCAAAAATCTATATGTACTGTTTTGTCAGAATTTTGGAGCGGTTTTTCCTACTTTGACCCTGAAATGACCTTGAACCTGACCTCATAGAGGTCAACGGATATCAAATTCAGAATCAGCGACCAGAAAAACCTATATATCATCTCTTACCAGAATCATTTTGCGATTTTTAAAAATTTGACCTTAAAATGACCTTGAAATTGAGCTAACCAAGGTCAACGGACCTCAGATTCGGATTCAGGACGTCAAAATACATAAGAATACAATGGTCTCGTCAAATATTCATAAACTTTTGTTTTTTTGTAAACCTGTGTTATTATTGATTGTTGCTGACCTATTTAACCTTTTTTTTATTTTCATACAAATTCTAAGACGGGACCTAGTGTTTCCTGCGAGTTTGAAAATATAATTTTTTCACGATTTTCTCACTAACTATATATTGAACTGATATTATTCCGGTTTTCATTAATGGATAGGTTAAGTTAAGGTAGCGTTTCTCAACCTTTTAGTATTTGCGACCCAATTTTCAATCACAATCCCCCCCCACTCATACAATAATTTTCACTGAAATGAATATCTAATATTAAACCTTCTTTCAAAAAACTTTGCTCTGCAAGATAGGCCCAAGGGAGTCACTAATAATTATTAATCTTGTTTTTAATTTAATATTGATAAGTTAATTATTAAATACATTGTACTGTACTGATACAATCCTATTTATAAGTGTATAATATCACTGTAAATCTAAACGTGTATTTTATTTTTTATTATGTCAGAATGTATTTTATTGCTTTTGTTTCAGTAAATTAAATAAATTTTTTAATAATATTTTTTCTCGATATGCTCGCCCGCCCCACTAGTTTTATCCTGCCCCCTTAGGGGGACACGCCCTACAGGTTGAGAATCGCTGGGTTAAGGTGTATAATTTGTGAATATTTTGTGTTAATTTCATGAAGTCAGAAAAAAACAATTCGCGGTGAACTATGTGTTGTGAGCATGTTGGGTGGGCACGTTGGATAGGCATGTTGAATATTTTAAATTCCTACGATTTTGTGGATATTAACACCGGATCCAATGCGCTAATAATAAAATAAAATAATTTAAGTTTCAGTTGTTCCTATGATAAATAACCAAGACTAAATATTTGATACAAAATCAATATATTAACAAACATTCAACTAAAAATGTTGGTCACGAAGCAGGTAGCTGTAGCTCCAGGCAAAAACTAACTCATCAACTTCTTCGTGCTCTAGCTCTGATCTCACTACAAAACCCTGAATATAAAAACTATTTTTCAAGTAATATAGCATTAATAATAAATCATATTATTTGCGTGGTAGGTAATAATATTGCATATTATATATAACCTACATAGAATCATAAAATATACCTATGTTACGTATTTTTATGATAACCAAATGAAATACCGGTACCTACTTATACATAAGTTGTTATTATTGATTACAATCAAAAATAACAAATCGAAGATATTCAAAGCATCCTAGTCAGGGCCGTAACTACCACCGGGGCAGCCAGGGCAGTGCCCCGGGGTTTCCGCAGCAAGAAAAAATAAATAAATTGAAGATTTTTTTAAATGTATTTGGTGCTAACTTGAAAACGTGATTTACTTATTACTAATTTTGATTTTAATGACCTTTTTTTCGGCTTCAATTTTACACTTATTATCCATTAAAATTACTAAGTAGTGTAAATTTCTAGCTGGCAAGCAAAAAACATTCATTCAAATAAAAATTAGTAACAAACGTAAAATTTGTAAGCTGTGAACCAAAATAAAGGTCTTGAATTTTTATTTTTTGCATATCTGGGGGCCTTTCGGCCACCTCTTGCCCCGGAGCCCCCGAGCCACTAGTTACGGCCCTGATCAAAGCGTCATAAAAAATAAGGCAACCGTGCATTTTGGATAGGTAGCGATTTTTTAAGGGGTTTCGTAGGGGTGGGGGGGGTTCAATCGTGAGTCTAAAACTCAGTTTCCGGGATTATAGCTTCATTGTTGTTTGTTTTTCATCAATCCTATCGACAATAATGAACATGCATTTATTCGTGTTTTTGTAATTACTTTTCTCTGCTGGTTCTTTGAATATATTTATCTTTGATCGAATAGTAATTTAAATCATTTGTCAAAAATGTTATCTATAACAGTATATCTAAATTCAGATTTCCTGAAATGAATAAGAATGTATTGATACTATTACTGTACAGTCAAAGCGTCGCAAAAATAAGGCAACCGTGCATTTTGGGTATAGGCAGCGATTTTTTTAGGGGATTTCGTAGGGGGGTCAGCCGTGAGTCAAAACTCAGTTTCCGGGATTTGGAACGGTGTTGTTTTTCCGCCATCTTGAAAATAAGAGTGCAATTAGTTTTTTATTTATCTGCGTAACCGTCAGCTTGAGAATTTTTTTGTGAAAAGCATTTTTGTAGGTAATCGAATTATTTATTTTTAAATTTTTGACGTAGGGGATGCAAATTTTTAAGGCAACATAACTCTTGTATTTTTAGTTTTACAAAAAAATACTTCTAAGCTTTTTTGTAGAGCGTTTCTTAACAAACAATTTAATATATTTAGTTTTTATTTTTATTGATGTTTCAGCGTTGCTAAGATAGGTAAGTCGAAAGTATTTGAGGTACATAGGTACAAAAAATTGTTAATACAAAAAAAAATTCAAATAAAAGTTGTTTGCTATATTTCCTACAACTTCTATTTTGAAAAAAAATCATTTGTTTATCCGCTACGCTGAAAAAACTTTATTGTGCCATTTTTTACAACAATAAAGTTTAAGCGTTGCCATTTTCCAAATAATTGAACAATTGATTTTTATATAGTGGCAATCGATTATATAAGTTTTTCGGAACCCATACAAATAGTAACTGTTGTGCAAAAAAAGAGTTTATAGATAAACGTTTACTGTTGATCAAAAGACAATTTATTATCAGTTTAAAAAATAACAATAATAGACTCAAATTTTCAGTGAATATTCATTACTGCAAAATGTTTATTTTTCGGAGGTAACTACTTAAAAAATATTAAAATTAATTAGATATTAAAACTTAATAAAGTGTGCTTTTAACCGATTTTTTTCAAAACCTAAATTTGAAGCCGAACCTTTTCATGAATAAGAGGTAACCATATATTTTTAAAAGGTTCGATAAATTATTTTTAATATTTTATTATTTTCTTCCAATAATTTTTAAAAGAAATTATAAAATGTACTAATACTTAAAATTTGTTTAAATTTTATGGTATGATGTGACATATCAAGTCAACTACAGAAATTTACACATTTTTTACTTTCTTTTCTAATTCTATAACTGAATTAAATTTCAATTTTCAAAAAAAATCTGAATAATAGAAATTTCAATCTTTAAAATGTAATTTTATTTTTTGCCCTTTTTTCTAGCAATATTTTAATGGCTATTAATGTTTTTTTCTTCTTCAGAAAATGTTTTATTTGTTAATTATAATTTTTTTTTCAAACAAAATAAAACCTAAAAATAAAACCCTAACAAAATAAAGGTTTACAGATAATTCTATTACCTACAAAAAAGCTTTTTACAAAAATTTTGTCAAGCTGACGGTTACGGAGGTAAATAAAAAAATTAATTGCATCCATATTTTCAAGATGGCGGAAAAACAACACCGTTCCAAATCCCGGAAACTGAGTCTTAACTCACGGTTGACCCCCCTACGAAATCCCCTAAAAAAAAATCGCTGCCTACCCAAAATGCACGGTTGCCTTATTTTTGCGACGCTTTGACTGTACAGTAATAGTATCAATACATTCTTATTCATTTCAGGAAATCTGAATTTAGATATACTGTTATAGATAACATTTTTGACAAATGATTTAAATTACTATTCGATCAAAATTAAATATATTCAAAGAACCAGCAGAGAAAAGTAATTACGAAAACACGAATATATGCATGTTCATTATTGTCGATAGGATTGATTAAAAACAAACAACAATGAAGCTATTACATTATCATCGACGATGAGCATTGTTGCGTATTTAAAAATTCAAATACACGTTACCCAATTTCACCAGTAGGTGAAAATTTGGGTAATAATCCAGTTCCACGGTACGATTCGACTCTATAGCTGTAATTGTTTCCGTTGATGCCATTTGCCGATCAATAAACTCTCTAAAATTCGTTTGATGGTACAGTACGCACGCGCCAAACTCGTATACCTATACATTATCAAAAATCGAGCTACGTAGGATATTCCCAGTACCATTATTTTGTTATTACGACCGACTGTTTTTAATTGTAAAATTGTTGCAACAATATACATTCAAATACTTGATTGTTGCAAGTAAATTCAGTGACTTCGTTATGCAGAAATGTGCATTATGGTTAGTAGTTTAATGTAATATATTTAACTAAATAATAATATGTGTAGAGTTAAGACTATTTTGTACATAATCATGTGATTTTTGTCTCATTTTCTTGTTTAATACTACTGTTGAGGTAAGAATTGTAATTAATCATTTTATTCTGTGCAAATTAATATTTTTTATTTTGGTATTATTAAGAATGGAACATTGTACTTTTGTGTTTTTACAATTTGGCATAAAAATCTGTATATGAAAAATTCATCTTTGTGGGAAATAGTAGAATAAAATATTAATGGGCCGATTCCAATATTTTTTAATTAGAGTAATCGTTATTTTTCGATTTACTTATTTTTAAAATGCTTTATGGAATATATGTTCTTGATGAAATTAAACCGTGTCCCAGCCAGACAGTATGTCACTGTCTTCTTCTAGTTGTGTACGTCGCTTTCTAACAAGTAAAAGAAGCAACTCCTGATTACAGTATAGGACATACATACCTAATACTGGGCTCTTCCGTTCTGCTACCAAATCATTTTGTCGATTGAAACAATACTGTCAGCGAGCAATAAAGAAGATTGCATCTGGCAATAATTTTACTCGCTTTTCTACACAATTGCAATAATTCTATTAATCTCTCTTTGTTTATTAGATATTCCAAATACTAACTTTTAATATTTGTTTTTGTTTCATAATATTTAATATTGATGGAATCATGAAATGCATGCAATTAAAAAAAATGTATTAAAATATTTATAGATTCTAAAAATCTTTAAAAATATGATTGCCTATTCAGTAGTGTAATTTTGCAAATTTAGCTACATAGGGAAGCTGTTATATTTGAAAAAATAAATAAAAATCGATCGGATATTTGTGCCATTTGAAAATAGGTAAAAAACAATCGAATGGATTGTTTTAATCTATAAAATAATTATTATAAAGTTATAAAGAGACATAAAATCATTTGCCGATGTTTTGGATCGTTTTCAGAAATGTAGGAACATAAAAGACATCGATAAATTCTCTAGAAGAAATTAATTACGTTCAACTATTTCTCGAGACCGTCTGAACTCTATCTGTAGGTATGTATGTATAGGTAGGTTATATACAGCTGTACGGTCGCTTGCAGATATTGATTATAAATATTTTTTATTAAATTTCGGTCAGCGGGAAATAAAAAAGGGTGATATTAAAGATTTTTAAAACACTTATTAGTTTGAAAGATGTTGCCAGCAAAAACTTAATGTCACAATTGAAGCTGTTAATATGAACATACAGTATGCGTGCATTATTATGATCACATATGTCTCATAAAAATAAATGGTTATTCTCTTAACCGAAAATATTTTTGCCATTTTTTCGTACCCCGAAAAAAACTTTTTAACCCTTTCGGCTCTGCCGGTGGCAATTGCCACCATAACATTTACAGGGTTCTGTGTTAATCCGTACTTTTGAATCGTGTTTTTGAATATTAAAAATTCAGGGCTGAAAGGATTAAAATAAAAATGCACGATTTAATTAATAATCAGGAAGTAGATGTAAAAGTATATATACAGGATGGTCCGGTTTGGGATACAGATATTTTAAGAGCTAATTCCTTGGTTCATTGTGATTAAAAAATTATATGGGAAGGGGGGTCTATCTTCAACACTCTCTGATCTACAGGATGTTTAAAAACTTTCTTCAGTGTAGTACTTACAAACAAAGATTATCCCACAACTTCCAAAGTAAGGTAACTAGAGGAACCACAATAAGTCAGTTTCATAGGTAATTAACTAACATATTTTTCAGTATTAGTGTTATTGCTAACCGTGTTTCCAGTTCAAAGAATTTTTTTTTTTAATTTTTATGAAAATTGTATTTTTTTCCGAAAGTACCTATAACATATGATATTTTTTATTATTATTTTGGTGCATCATAATGTTACCTACCAAGTTTGGACCTGGGTCTTACAATTTTCCAGTTATAAATTTATCTAAATTAATCCCCAAAGTGACTATTACAAATGTTTTGTTTATAATTACTCCTAAAGTATCTGTATAAAGCCTTGGAACGTTAAAAATATTTTTTTAAAGTTTGGTAAAAAAATCAAGATGCTAATTAATTTTGTTCAGAAACCTATTAATAATAACACAATTATTTTATGGACGCCATCTTGAATATTGGACTTTTGTCGAGATTTGGGCTTGTTAACAGCGATTTTCGGATTCGGCAGCATCTAAATACCCCAAAAATTGTTTACAAAATGTCAGTGGCGTAACTATATCAAAGTGACTGGACTGGTACATAACCATCAGCCCTGGACTTTTTCGGGTCACCTTATCCCCCGATTTGCTAAGCCCTAAATTTGTAGCTACACCACTGCAAAATGTTATACGAAATGCTTATAGAAAATAGAACCTCAATTTAATGAAAAGTGGTCTAGACTTCTAGGCTGTGACTCAGATACACCAAAATGGATTCAGAAACAATGACGCGTTTGCAAATCAGAACAATTACTCCGGATGTTGTTAATATGCTGCAATGAAAAACAAGCTTTTGAACGTAGAACTACGCCTGCCTCGACGGTACTAGGGGATAATCCCGGAAGCAAGAACTTGAAAGCTTATATCTCCGGAACTGATAACTGTAGAGCAATAAATAAAACGCTTATACAATAGTCCCATTTATAAAAAAAAACGTATTAACCTTCCATCCCTCAACCCTTAAATGCAGTAGCATAAAATGTTACCTTAGTTAATAATGAATATTACATATTTTCTATAATAAAAAAGTGACGAGTTCTACGTTATTAGTTGCGGTATAGTTGCTATTGCTTCCCTATAGTATTTTTTTCTTAAATTCATGTGTTTTTAAATATGCATATATTTTACATCCTAAAGCGTTTTCTTAATATAAATATAATTTAAATTTACTAGAATATTTTCACGAGGTAGAAGTGTTACAAAAGAAACATAAAGTTGCTCTGGTATACAGGATCAGTCATATCAGGTGGAACAAACTAGAACAGTTAGTCGAGAAAAATATTTCAAACATAAAGTTCATTAGAACGTGTGTCCGGAAATTCTTCGAGAGGGAGCTACAGACCCTCAAAGATTTTGTCTAAAATTAGTTTTTATTTAATACTAACGCATTGAACCCGGTGTCACCCGGGGATATTAATTTAATTAAACATAAAGTAATCATGCCTACCCGACATGCCCACCCAACATGCCCATCCAACATGCTTACCCAACATGCTCACCCAACATGCCCATCTAAAAATCCACATCTCTAGTCTAAATAATCATTGGTTGATACTGGAAATCGATAACACGTACTAATACTAAATTGAGTATCTTTCATTACTGTATCACAATGGCTCTCCAGATATTAAATAAAAACTAATTTTAGGTAAATTTTTTTAGGGTCTGTAGCTCTCTCACGAGGAATTTCCGGACACATTCATATGAACTTTTTTGCTTTCAATATTTTTCTCGATCAACAAGTTTGTTCCACCTGATATTGAATTCAACAATTATAATAGATAATAAAAGCTTGTAAAAAATGAAAATTATATACATATAATTTAAAAAAACAACTAAACAATATTTTTTCCGTATTGTAATAATTAAAAATAGGAGTACCTATATGTTTTTTTAATGATAAATTTTTTTACCAAAAACAAAAAGAACAAAATTTTGTAATTTAAATTACTCAAAAAAATTTACAATCTTTTCGTAAACAAAAATTAGATTGGTTCCAAAAAAAAAAAAAAATTTTACAAGAATTTTAAGTAAATATTTAAATAGATAGTTTGAAAAATTAAACATCCACCTTTAACCCTTGCACTAAAATACCTTATTTAAGGTTTTCTTTGAATAAAGAATTTTTAATTGGCAGCTGGAAAATAATCGATTAAACATTTTATTTTTATTTTTTTATTAAAATTCCATATTTTTAGCAATATTTTTTTGTGCAAAATCGTGCTTGATAAAGAATTCAATAAAAAATTTAAAAAGTTGCAGCCTATACACTGATTTGAAATAAAAAAGTCACTTATGTCCTGCTGTGCGCCACCCCTCCCCTCCCCCTCCCCCAAATCCGGCACTGGCTAATATATAATTTTACTCCCTGTAAATAAATGTATGTAATAAGTATTATTTTATTTATATTGCAGTACACAAATACAATCTTCACATAACTCGAAAACTGCTGAACTGATTTTGATGAAACTTTCACTGTTAAAAAGCTTAATAACCTATAATTAGATTATATATCACTACTTCATCAAGGGAGTTGGTGAAACTACTGAACCGATCTCAGTGAGATTTTCTTTGTTACACAGTGTCAAATCTGGACATTAGTTTAACTAAAATTTATTTAACCTCATTTTCTTGTTACAGGATACATCGTGTATAAAAAATTTAAACTAAATATGCGTCAGAATGTTATGGAATTTGGATAATTTGTTCGCCAATACCTCTTTGTATCTACAGTATCCAGATACCATCATGGATTTGGATAAGGAGAAAATAATTCGGCCGCTGGCATTCGATAAGGTTTGTTTTATTTTTATATATTTTAATATACAGGCTGATTTACAACTAATGTAAGAAAATTTAACAATAGATCGAGGATGTAATTTTAAGCAAAAACTTTATGTGATCCTGTGTCCGGAAATTCTTCGTGAGACAGCTACAGTCTTTTGCCCAAAATTAGTATTTATTTAATATCTAGAGAACCCATTGTGGTACAGTTATGAAATTTGGGGTTGGTATTAATGAGTGTTATGATTTTTAGTATCAAATAATAATAATTTAGACTAGGAGTGTACAGGGTCAGTGGGCCCACCAATTTTTATCAAGTATTTTATTTTGTTCTTTAATTTTTTCCTGAGTTGGGTAATTTTAGAAGATTGTGTGACACAAAATACACAAAAAATATACTTTGTTCTGGATCTTGGCTTCTGGGTGTAAGCCGCGTCAGTTTGGTCGTGTTATCGGTCAACGTTTCGTCACACATTGCAGTGGACATCTTCAGGGCTGCAATGTGTGACGAAACGTTGGCCGATAACATGATCAAACCGACGCGGCTTACACCCAGAAGCCAAGATCTATGGATCTTGGCTTCTGGGTGTAAGCCGCGTCGGTTTGATCATCATCGCGGTGATCTTGATATGTCAAGATCACCGCGGAAGCCTCAGGACTTGTATATACTTTGTTAATTTGTCACAGGATCAACCGGTTTCGATAAATATTGAAAAAAAGAAAGTATTGCAGAATTTTACATGCTTCAAATTACACAATGCATCTGGTTATTTTTTCGTATATTTTTAATTTTTTTACAAAATTTCAATCTAAATTTTTCTGCAGTGTAAACGTCAAAATGACATTTAATATGTCAAAGTAAATAGCGGTTGTAAAAAACTTTAAATAAAATTGAGATAAATATACAGTGCGTTCACGATGAAAGGAACAAATTCGTTTAAAATTCAGTTAATTATTTTGTGCAAAAACGCTCGGACCCGTCGATTAGTATATTTAATTGCGGATTTTTTGACATAAGAAAATTGTATACAGGGTGTCTCAGGAAAAACATATGCAGTCATCATTGATTTTTTTAAACGGAACACCCTATATATTATACCATTTTTGAATTGTGCGATAAATTCTGAACACTTTTTGTACAGCATATCATATCTCTAAAATCAGTGGTTTTCGGAATAATGACGTTTGAAAATTTACATTTTGAAATACAAACAAGTCAAATAAAAATCAAATTAAGTCTTTAAATTGAAAAAATACACCTTGAACATTTTTTTAAAAGCCAACAAAAACATTCTGGTATGGAAAAAAGAAAAAACATTGAACTTTTTTTTTTCCTTTTTTTTCTTTTTTTCCTTCTTTTTTTCATTTTTTTGTAATACCAGGATGCTTTTGTTGTCTTTTAAAAAAATGTTCAAGGTTTATTTTTTCAATTTAAACATTTTATTTGACTTGTGTGTATTTCAAAATGTCAATTTTCAAACGTCATTATTCCGAAAACCACTGATTTTAGAGATATAATATGCTGTACAAAAAGTGTTCAGGTATAATATATAGGGTGTTCCATTTAAAAAAATCAATGATGACTGCATACGTTTTTCCTGAAACACCCTGTATACAATTTTTTTATGTCAAAAAATCCGCAACTAAAAATACTAATCGACGGGTCCGAGCGTTTTTCCACAAAATAATTACCTGAATTTTAAATTAATTTGTTCCTTTCATCGTGAACGCACTGTATAATATATATAAATATTATAGAAAATTGAATGCTCTACAAAAAATATTCCATAACATATAATAACATATAATATAACATGTGTCTTTCTTAAAATATCTTCAAAAAATATCTATTTTGAGGTGCCACCCCTCCCTTTTACACACGATTTTGATGATTTTGAAATGGGACCATCCTCAAGCCAAACCCAACCAACCAACCAAGTTTAATTAATATCGTTCATGAGTTGCGTGTGACAAGGATTCAGGGTACAGACACACGTACACATATCAAGTTAAAATTTTGAAATCAGAGAACAATTTTTTTTCTCAATTTAAAACGATCCCAAATTCGTATCTTCGATATGACAAGGAATTATTCGTTGGGTTATATCTCTACCTTCACTGATGTGAACCAAATTTTACATATTACGATAATACAGATTGCGCAGTTTATGTCTCTATTTTTATGGGGTATGAATGTACCTAAGGTAGTGGCGCCAGTCTTGGTAAGGGCCCCAGTAATGGCAAATTTTTAAATGTATTGAATTAGAAATACATATTTGTTGATATTTGATTACTACCATTTCTGAATATTAATCTATATAAACTATCTTACAGCGTTATTTGATGACAATCGTCCAATAGGTGTCAAAATAGTGGACATTTAAACTAATTATTAGTATAATGTATTTATTAATTATTATATATTATTATCATAGCAACTGCTTTACATTTTTCAAATTTGACGATTCTTTCTTTTATATCTTTTGTGTCGTAGTACTTATCAGTTTGTAATTATTAGCAAGTGTCCATCACTGCGTGCTCATTAATGGTTTTACCTTTTCCATTACTGGAGAAAAAACATTAACAAAATAAATGGCTATAATTTAAAAACAAACTATATTTGCGGACTTTGGTAATTAAATTGATTAAATAACAAGCCCATTAATCCAAAAAAAAACGAAAACTTGCTCTTATAGCGATCATAACTGGTGCCTTTACCTTATATAGTCAATCCATAAGAAGTGGTCCAACACTGGTTGCTCGATTATTCTAAAAAAAAATATTTTTAATGTGTAATCATCCTAACATGTTGGTAGTTCGAAATAACCATTTTTTATACTACAAATGGTTTGCGGAAACTAGAATATCTCAGCTCCTATCAAACCTTTTAATTTGGTACTAAAAGCAAAGTCATGAGAAAAACAAAAAACAATCAAATTAAAGTAATAGTCATTTCGAACTACCAAAATGTAAGGGTAATTTTTAATTACACAAATAATCATTTTTTAGGGTTCCGAAGAAACCCTATTAATCTCACTTTGTCGTCCGTCCGTCCGTCCGTCCGTCCTTTTCACTCAAAGTTAAATAGCTCGTAAACTATATAAGCCAGAAACATGAAATTTTTACTGAACATGTAAAACGATACCCTCTAGTTAAATATGTACAAATTTATTGAATAAATAATTTTTCAGGGAGGGGGGCAATAAGAAGCTAAAGCTAGTTTAAAAAAATATTTTTTTTATACCAAGGTATGTGGCACGTTAAAAAGTATAACCAAACAAGCGGAATTTGACCCTTTTTCTATTTTTTTTCTAAATCAAAAATGGTGCCTGTAGGGGGCTTTAAAAAAAACAAAAAAATTGTATACCAAGACGTGTGGCATGTCAAAATGTACATCTCAATTAGAAGAATTTGACCATATTTTTTATTTTTTTCTAATTTAAAAATGGCGCCGGTAGGGGGCTAAAAGCAGTATTTTATTTTGTCTCCCCGCCTCTAACTCTGTAACTACCGGTTCAAAAAATCTGAAAATAATTTGGTAACGAGATATTGGTGGGACTACCAACGACAAATACTAAAATCAACAATATAATTTTAAATTTTGGAATTATAGGGAGGGGTGTCATAGAATTTAAAATTTTTATTTTCATATGTGGTATGTCAAAATGTACATCTCAATTAGTAGAATATGACCATATTTTTTATTTTTTTTCTAACTCCTCAAAAATGGCGCCTGTAGGGGGCTAAAAGCAATGTTTTATTCTGCCCCCCCCCCCCCCCTAACTATGTAACTACTGGCTCAAAAATCTTTGGTGGGACTAACAACGACAAATATTAAAATCAACAATATAATTTTAAATTTTGGAATTATAGGGAGGGGCGTCATAGAATTTTTATTTTGATATCTAGACAAGTGGGGTCTCAAAATATAGATCTCAATTAGTAGAACTTGACACTTTTATATATTTTTTTCTAACTTAAAAATGCACCTGTAAGTGGTTCCAAACATTTCACGTAGTACGTACTTCGGAACCCTTATAGCATACACTCGTGTATGTCTTGCCTGAATTATTTTAGAATGGCCAAGCAACCATTTAATTAAATTCTGGTTTTATTAGCGTTTATATTCCCCCTATGCAGTGGCGTAGTAAGAAAAATTTTCGGGGGGGTTAAGTTTTGGTCCCAAAATATGCGAAATTATTATTATAATTTCTAATTTTATGACTAAAAAAAAAAAAACAATTGAAAATTAATTAATAAGTAAATATTAAAGACCTTTTTTTTTTAGTCATATAACTAAGTGCAGTTAACTTAAAAAAAAGTCATTCAATTCAAAATTATTATAATTATTTCGCATATTTTAAGAACATTGAATATTTTAGGAGGGGTTATAATCACAAAAAAGGTCATTCAATTCAAAATTGTAATAATAATTTCATATATTTTAAGAACATTGAATATTTCGGGAGGGGTTTCGATCCCACCCCCCCCCCCCCCCGTTCCTACGCCACTGCCCCTATGATATACCATTTGATTTGTAGGTTGTAGGTACCTACAAATTATTGATATCAAATACATTAGCAATTAATTTAAATACGTTGTGTGTTATACATGCATTTATACATATCATAAATATATTATGCATATAAACAATTAATGTTATATAGTTTAGATTTTAAGACTATGATATCGAATTGATTATATTGTTGATATATGTACATATGTAATATATATGCATCTGGCTATATTTTCATGCAACGCATTTTATATTCTATTCATAATTCAGTTGTTTTTTTAAATAATAACACAGCTACACAAAAAAAAGTGCGGAGCTAAAAAAGCAACCTAGATAGCATTGTATGATAGTATTGGTCGAGCATAGTCGAAATCAAAATTTTTGGAATTTTCTGCTTACCAGTTTTTTTTAATTTGAACTTAAATTTTAAGCTTAGGTTGAATTTTTCCAAAAGGGGGGGGGATACCAAAAAAATTTTGTTTACCAGTTTTTTTTTATTCAAGCTTGAATTTTGAGTTTAGGTTGAGTTTTGACAAGTTGATTAAACCCAAAATTCAAGCTAAAAAAACAGGTAAGCAAAAAATTCCAAAAATTTGGATTTCGACTATGCTCGACCAATACTACAATGCTATATAGGTCGTTTTTTTGACTCCGCACTTTTTTTGTGTAGCTATGTAATCATTACAAACTGTGTTTCTAAAAACCGGTCAAGTGCGTGTTGGGCACGCACTTGATAGGGTTCTCCGTACCCATTCTCACTAACATACTTCACTTGATAAAACATATCATTACATGTTTACCAAACATGTAGTCTCTATAAAAATGCACATTTCTAAATTGTTCAACTATTTTTACTGCAGTGTTCGTATTAATTTTTTTTATTGAAACTAGGGAAACAGCGGCTAAAACGGCGCACCCAGAAAAACGCTAATTAAAAAAGTTGACATGTTTGAAATCTATTGAATTGTCTTTGTTTAGGTAACTACAATCCATGGAGTGGGTCCAAAAAAGTTTTTTCAAAAATCTCATCACATCTGTACTTTTAACCGGAATAATTTATTTAAACGAATTTGACAATAAAAAAGTTACCTGCCATTACCCCCAAATTTTTTTTGCTATCATCAAAAAATAGCAAAAATATTTTTTTTTGAAAAAAATTTAATAAATTATTTTTGTAGGTCTGACTTTTCAATTTGCTTTTTTATCGCTGTATAAGCATTTTTGACTTTTGATTTGGTCCAAAAAAATTTTTCACAGGCCGAGTGGCCGAAAATAAAAATAAATTTTCAATTTGTTTTGCTATTATTATTTTAGGGGTCAGCCATTTTACTGTCAAATTTTTTTCATTACACAAAAATAAGTAAGAAAAAGTTAAGAATACCTACAAAAAAATAAAAAGATAATATTTTTATTAATATGTATAAACCAAAAGCGAACATTTTCAATTTTCAATTTAACATTATTCGCAAAGTTATCTAAAAATTATTAAAAAGAAAAAAATCAAAATATTTTAACTTTGTGAAAAAAATCATCGATAGTTTAATTCAATAAATATAAAATATAAAAACCAAAAAAAATGAAAACGTCCATTTTTGTTTTTAAACTTATTATTTACAATCGCAAACATTATCTTGAACTTTATAATTACTGTCTAAAGCGTAGGTTCTCAAACTTATTTGACCCACTACCCCCTTTTCAGCCATAAAACATCACAAGACTCCCCTGATAATTTACATTTTTAGTAGTGAACATTTTTTCATATGCATATTATACATATAATATCTATGCATATAATAATAATATTATTTTATTTTAAATTTAGAATTGAAATCTACTGTTGAAATTCCGGATAAATGAGATAATTCAATACATACTATTAATATTTGTCAGACAAAACAAAACTGACTCTATGGTACACCTAATTTTTATTTTTAAAACGATTATTTTGTATTATCTCCTAAACGGCAAAAAACAGCAAAAACTACAAAAAAAACAGGTAGTGTTGATATTCAAATGTCAGTTTCACCCGGTATAAGTTGGTTATGTTTTGGTACTTTGGTACCTCTGGTAGTCAGTTTATGAATTACGAAGTGTTACTTTCGTGAATCAAACGATGAAACAAATTAGAAACGTACATTATGTAATAAAGGGTTTTATAACATTTTATAATATTAAAAAGGCCCCCTTCTGTTCTTCCGGGCAGGGCCGTAACTAGAGGCTCGGGGGCCCCCCTTATAAATTTTTTTAAAACACTTTTGAAGTATGTGACTATTTTCGAAAAAAATAAGTTTTTCAATAAAAATGTGAATGCTTTCAAATTTTAATTATTAATATTTTTTGTAAACAATGACAATTAAACCAGTAAATAATTTTTTTGAAAAAAACAAACAATAATTTCTCATATCGAGCTGCATAAAATTCGATTTATAGTAGAGTCATATTAGCGAAATTTTTTGTTCCTTTTTGAAAAAACTACCATTTTTACGGTTTTTTTAAAATAAATTCTATTGGCCGGATTACAAAAATAAAAAAAATCATTTTAAAATTTGTTATGGATTTCCCTATAAAACTAAATTTTTAAAAATCTCATAATTTTATTACGAACGTAAAGTATACTTTCTTTTATAACGACCAATAGTAAAGCGATTTTAATAAAATTTTGAGAAAAGATATTCCTTATGATAAATAAGTAATTGTGACAAGTTCCAAATCAAAACCGCTAAAAACACATTAAAAAATAAAAAATATCTTGTGGGCAACAAATGCTAGAGGGGCATTCTTTTTTTTGTAGATTTTTATGTACTATGCGATGGCGTTGAAGATAATTCTATAAATGTATTGAAAATAGTTTTTTTTGGGTTTTTGTTTTTGAAAAAATGTGTCCGTGTTGAATCAAAATGAGTTTAACTCAAAACTTTTTTTAATTCGATTTCGTAAAAAAAGTACATTCCTTGTTCGGGGGCCCCCTATACTCGGGGGCCCCGGGGCACCGCCCCGGCTGCCCCGGTGGTAGTTACGGCCCTGCTTCCGGGGCTCCCCAACTACACCAGAGTCACCAGGGCTCCCTTTGATCTCCCCAATACCACCAAGGGAGCCGAGGACCGCAGTTTGGGAACCAGCGGTCTAAAGGAACCATTCGAATCCAGGGACATAAACATTTTAATAAAAAAAACTATAATTACATCTTTTATCAAATCACATAAGGCATCCATATGTACGCGTTTATATGCAATTTTTTCTCCTCTATTCTAAAAAACAATAACAAAAAATAATGAATAAGACTATATATAATAAGAATAAAGATGTAATTTAATTAATTTTTAGAACGTCTCTTAAACTGTAGTCTTTAATTAAAATATTCATAAGTATTTTTTTTTCAATTTGAATCATTGACAATGTTCAAACTGTAATAATATAATATGTAGGTATTAATGTATTTAATTGTAATTTGTATATATTTTTAACTGTATTTTCAGATGGAAAGGCTAATACGGGAGATGAAAAATACAGACAGCGGAGTACCAGTCCGAAGCCAAAAACTATTTCTATCATCTATTCCTTCTGCTTTCATGGGTAAGTGTTTATAGACGAAGAGCTGACTGCCTATCAAGAAACAGAATAAAATGTTTTTTTAAATGTTAGTTAGAGAAAAATCATTTTGTGCTTAGGCGGAACTTGTTAAATTTTCAGGTAGGGGAGGGGGGCTAAGGAGTTAAAGCTAGGTAAAAAAATGTTTTTTTTAATACCAAGGTATATGGCATGTTAAAATGTATAACCAAAGCAGCGGAAATGACCCTCTTTCTTATTTTTTTCTAAATCAAAAATGGTGCCTGCATGGGGCTTTAAAGCAAATTAAAAAAATGGTATACCAAGGCGTGTGGGGTGTTGAAATGTAGATCTCAATTAATAGAATATGACCATATTTTTTATTTTTTTCTAACTCAAAATGGCGCCAGCAGGGGTCTTCAAACAATATTTTATTTTGCCCTCCTCTCAAACTTTGTAACTACTGGCTCAAAAAATCCGAAAAAAATTTGGTACCGAGGCTTTGGTGGGACTACCAACGACAATTACTAAAGTCAACAATATCTTTTTAAATTTTTGAATAATAGGAAGGGGCGTCATATAATTTTTTATTTTTATTTTCATATACAGGATGGGGCATTTAAAGTGTTACAGTTGATTATCTCAGAACCATCGCATATTTGAAAAAAATGTTTCAACCAAAAACTGTTTGGTTGTAAGGGGGTAATCGAATAGTAATATTTATTTGCTATTTTAACGTGGCCTTCAAGTATATTTGAAGGTCAACATCATTTTTTTAAATAGGAACCTATAGTTTTTATTTAGTAATCTTATTCTACGTGAAAAAACACGAATCTTTCATTGAAAACTTTTTTTGAACAACCCAAGCTTTCCAAAGTATCTAACAAAATAATTCGAGATTTTGAACTTTTAAGAATTTTTTACTCAGAAACCATAAACTTTAGAAAAAAAGTACCAGATACAAAAAATGTTTATTTTGGTCTAATGAAACTTGAAGAGAAGAATTATTCTAAATTTTTTTTAACATTTTTTTGTTTTTGCTAAAATAAAATAAATAGAAAAAGTTTTTAAAAGTTTTTAAAATTTTTAAAATAATTCTCCACGCTTTATTAGACCAAAATAAATATTTTGTGTATCCTGTACTTTTTTTCTAAAGTTTGTGGTTTGTGAGTAAAAAATTCTTGGAAGTTCAAAATCTCGAATTATTTTGTTAGATACCTTGGAAAGCTAGGGTTGTTCAAAAAAAAGTTTTCAATGAAATATTCGTGTTTTTTCACGTAGAATAAGATTACTAAATAAAAACAACAGGTTCCTATTTAAAAAAATGATGTTGACCTTCAAATATCCTTGAAGGCCACGTTAAAATAGCAAATAAATATTACTATTCGATTGTAAAGACAACCAAACATTTTTTGGTTGATACATTTTTTTCAAATATGCGAAAGCTCCTAGATAATCAACTGTAACACTTTAAATGCCCCACCCTGTATATGTATACATACATGTATATACAGGGTGGGTCATTTTAATCAACGCAGTCAAATATCTCGAAAAGTAAGCGAAATTGAGAAAACGTTTTAAACAAAAGTTGCTTGGTTTCAAGGGGGACAAACAATGGTGACCTTGTGGTTGACCTTCAAACCATTTTCAAGGTCAAATCAAAGTCAACTTTGATTTTTTAAATGGAAACCTATATTTTTTATTGCATATTCGTATTCTATGTGAAAAAATGAATATCTTTAGTAGGAAAAAATTTTCTTAAAAATGCTTTCTTCTCTTGGTGGAGGGCGCTGTAAGTTTTATCAACGAACTCAAATATCTGAAAAAAAGTTGCACCTAATAGCTCAAACTACTTTTAGCATTACCCAGAAACAACGGCGTGGACGTAGTAGTTGTGTTTCTTTTGGGGTGCTTTTTTAAAGTAAGAGGCAAGAGGACTCACATTAAAAAAGCATCCCAAAGGAAACATATAACTACTACGTCCACGTCGTTGTTTCTGGGTAATGCTAAAAGTAGTTTGAGCTATTAGGTGCAACTTTTTTTCAGATATTTGAGTTCGTTGATAAAACTTACAGCGCCCTCCACCAAGAGAAGAAAGCATTTTTAAGAAAATTTTTTCCTACTAAAGATATTCATTTTTTCACATAGAATACGAATATGCAATAAAAAATATAGGTTTCCATTTAAGTTCACAATTGTTTGGCCCCCTTGAAACCAAATAACTTTTGTTTGAAACGTGTTTCTCAATTTCGCTTACTTTTCGAGATATTTGACTGCGTTGATTAAAATGACTCACCCTGTATAGGTATATTTTATTTCATATTTCACTGTTTTGGTAATACATTTTAACATGCAACATGATTTTTCTCATGGTCGCATGGGTACTAACATTTAAAAAACATTTTACCCTGTTACTCGATAGGCTAGTTTTTTTGCAGTCAGCTCTTGGTCTATTAAGAAATACATATAATATTATGAACAATATTGAACAATTAATATAAATTTCAGGTTACGACCTAATTGAATGGTTAATGGAGCGTCTTGATATTGAAGAATCAGGTAATTTATTATTGTATTATATACGATACATCAATTATTAATAATATGATACTGTATCTATTTTAGAAGCTTTAAGTATTGCAAATCAACTCTGCCAGTATGGATACTTCTTTCCTGTTAATGACAAAAATCTTGTTGTCAAAGATGATAGCTCTCTATATAGATTCCAGGTTTGTATTTGAGTTCTATCTTGCCATTTATCAATTAACCCTCGGGGGAAGTACTGGGTATGGTATACCCAGGGCCGGATTAACAACGTAGCAGGAGTAGCAAATGCAACGGGTCCCGCGTCTCTGGGGGCCCCGCGACTTTGCGGAAAAATATCTCTTATTGGACTTACCGTCCAATGGTTGATACGGGGTGTCCAAATCTACAGTAATTAATAATTTAAATTTAGGGTTTTCGATCTCGATTCGATTTAATCGAAAAATCGATTTTTGAATCTCCGATCTTTGATTTTTTAAATCGATTTTTCTAAATTTGCTCAAATCAAATCAAGAAAATTTTGTTTGTAAAAGTGGTGTTTTATTTTTTATTATACACACCTCAAAAAAATTAAGGGGTAATTAAAAAAAAGCAAAACAAAAAATTCAAATTTTCAAACAGTTATATTTCCGCGAAAATTCATTTGATTTTGCACATTTAAAAGTTTGCGCTTTCTAATTTTTGAATAAAAATTTCAACAAATTTTATCATCCCTTTCCGTTCTTTACCAAGGGTTAAAAAATATCCCTTAATTTTTTATTAACTTATCAATTTTTTTAAGGATTGTATATTCTTATAATAATAATTCAAGTCAGCCAGCGGCGTAGTTAGGGGGTGAGTAGGGGGGCGGGGCGGTTAGGTTATTTACTCCCCGAGTTTTACACCCCCCTCCTAGCGCGCCACTACCAAGGGCCTCTTTATAACATTTGCTACGGGCCCCACGCTTGCTTAATCCGGCACTGGGTATACCCTTTATCAGGAAACAAGTGCATAGTATTCCTAAACTACAAGAGGTTGAGGCTTGAGTCTAGTGAGGGGGGACTATAATATTACGCATTTTTACTTCCATGTTCCGAATGAAATGGAAGTATTGTAATACCGTCGAAAAATCGTGTTCGAGATAAGAGCAGATTCTGATTGTACTACCTTCAAAACTTAAAGAAAAATTAATTTCCGTATGCCGGCTGTGCGTGTGTCTGGATGTAGAATTTTCTTTCGTTCACGATAACTACTGTAAAAATCAGGGCTTCGAACCGGAACTGAACCGAAAACCGGAAAACCCGTTATTTTTTGCCGGAACGAAAACCGGAACAAAACCGAAATAAAAATATCGGTTTTTACGGTTCAGTACATGTTAAAATACGCGCGTTAACATGATCTTATTTCCCACTTCAATTGTCGTTCGGACTATCATGCAACTACCATAAAATATTCTAAATTATGGTAAAAAAATTTTTTTAATACAAATAATTTTTTTTTTAATTAATCACTCGGAGCTGAACTGAAAAACCGGAAAAACCGTTATTTTTTGCAGAACGAAAACCGGAACCGAACCGAAATATATATTTTTTTTACTCGAACCGAAACGAAAAAAATAACTGTTCGAAGCCCTGATAAAAATACACCGATTTGAATTATTTTTGGGGAAATATTCGAAATTATGTTACTATAATCGTCTAAAACGTGAATGTTACGAGTATTATCTCACTAATTTTGATAAGGCTTGGTACATTTGCAGTGGAATTGAACCTAAGTGACATTTATTTTTTGTACGTTTGATGGAGTAAAAACTTCCCTCAAAATTTTAATTTTAAATACTAATTAAGAAACAAATTATATTATACATATTATTGTAGAGTCCATATTTCTGGCCGTCCCAAGTACGTTCTCCTGACAATGTAGAGTACGCAATATATTTGAAGAAACGTACATTAAGAAACAAACAACATCATGGACTTGAGGATTATGAACTCGATATTCTCAATACCCTTAAGAAAAACCTCGCCAACAAATGGGAATTAATTACAATGCAGGCAGAGGAACAGGTAAAATTCAAAATGTTTATTTATTTATAAGAATTTCAAAAACTATGAAATTGTTTTCAGGTACGTTTAGCAAAAGAAAGAAAAAAAGGGGACAAAATTATAAGCGATAGTCAGGAACGTGCGTACTGGAGATTACACAAACCCCCTCCTGGGGTTGTTGGTATTTTGGAGCAGTGTCCAGTACCTAATCGGGCTCGAAATGGTTCCTCGAGGATTCGAAAACCAGTTCTTGAAGAAGTTCAATTTGAGGTAAATATATAAAAATTCAAGTATTGTATTTGTTTAATATTTTTCTATTTTTTATAGGTGCAAATGTTGAATAAAATACTCAATCGTACACGTATTAAAATGTCCACTGCCTTAGAAAATATGGTGCAAGCTGTCGGTACTTATGAAGAATACGATCCGTTTATCAATGCCGTACAACCATCCAATCCTTGGATCAGTGAAGATGTTACTTATTGGCAACTTAACGAACCATTGTAAGTATTGTGTTTTTTAAGCCCAAAAAAAACAATTCTTACCCACACAATTTTTGGTGTTGATTTAGTTATTATAATGTACTACATGGGCTAAAAAGTATTTGGCCTAACAGTGAAAAAACTTTTTCGACATAATCTTAATCTAGAGCACAGGTTCCCAAACTTATTTGACCCACTACCCTCTATTCAGCTATAAAAAATTACAAGGCTCCCCTGATAATTTATATTTTTAGTAGTGAACATTTTTTCATATATGTACATTGTACATATCTAGTGTTATATAATAGTAATATAAAATTGTCGTACGTTTTTTTAGTATTTATTATAAAAGGAGCCAAACGAAACGTATGTGCAAAAAAATCATGTTTATATGTTTCCGTTCAGGCAGGTAAAATAAAGTGAACATACACATATGATTTCCTCTCTTGCGTGTGTATGTTGCCGTTAAGAGAGGTAAAATATTGGTCGAATTTCGATCATAGGCGATAAAACCATAATAATATAGAATAATAATTATAATTAGGGGTACCATAAAGAAATCGAGTTTCTTAATGAATTGTTGTTAAAAAAAAACTAATATTTCGGATTGGCTGATCGCAAAAATTAAGAATGGAAATATATTGTTGAAATGCCGGATAAATGAGATAATTCAATACATGTTATTAAAGTTTGTCAGACAAAGCGAAACTTTGTGGTACACCTAATATTTATTTTTAAAACGATAAGTAATTTTAGCCGTAAATTCC
Organism: Sialis fuliginosa; assembly: GCA_961205875.1. NCBI lineage: Eukaryota > Metazoa > Arthropoda > Insecta > Megaloptera > Sialidae > Sialis > Sialis fuliginosa. Next base: position 3,646,091 of record OY540817.1, read on the forward strand.
GTATCTGCAATAAACAATTTAGGTTCCTATTGAAGATTCAAAGTTACCCCCGCCCCAACCTACAAATTTCCACCGTGGATTGATTAAATTTTGATTATTGACATTTTTTCCGTTCAGTGCCTATTTTTCGAGATATTTGAAAGTTTCAGGTTAAAAAAAACACCCGGTATAATAATATTTTTTAGTTGGGTTATTTGAAGGAAAAAGTCTACACTAATAATCCCTAAATCAATAATCACCTTAAGGAGGACACTAATAGAATTATTGCTAATAAGCTATAGTTATATCAAAATATTACCGAAATCTTTAACAAAAGATTGGAGGCATGCCGAGCAGCTAGAGGAGGCTACTCATTTTTCATTATTTAATTTCCATTTCACCATTTTTAGTCCAGGCTGGCTAGGCTAAAAAGTACCTAAAATAGGAATTTTTGCATACAATTTTAATACTTACAGGATATGTTACAAAAGTGGTGTAGAATAATACCCTAATTTTGCTCCGATTTTGGTTGTCCGCGACAGGAGTTAACCATGGTTCAATTGCAAAATTCTTCAGATTTTCTGATTTTTAGCCCAATCATTTTAGATTTTTTCACGAAAAAAACTGCCCAGTCGAAACTTTTGACGCAGTTGTGTGTCCCCGGCGGAGTAGATGATAAAATCATATTCTTGTCCATAAATTAGTTACCGGAAGTGTCCGCCATCTTGGATTTTGTGTTTTTGTCGATTTGAACGCGTATTTTGGTATTTCTCGATAAAAAGGTTAGTAACAAGTTTATAGAGAATTTAATTCTCTACAATCTTCATAGAATCAATATTGTTGAAAAAACATTATTTATTGCTAATAATAAGCAAAAACTGTTAAAAATTAGAAGAGTGGCGCAGTTTTTTCAACTTTTATGCCATTTTTATTGAAAATAAGTGGCACATTTAAATGAGAAAGCTTTAGAGGACTCAATTCCCAACAGCTTTTGTACAAACAAGTTTTTCGTACGACGTGTAAATAACGGTCGAGAACGCGCTCAACACAGCTACGATTTTGTATGGTTGAGCCTGAATATGGATTGTTTTTCAGAAAAAAAATAATTTGGCAACACTGTCACTGAATCAAAAAATTAAAAGACGTTAATGTAGAGGTTAAAAAATGACATTGGAAGACTTAAAACATTACAGGGTGTTCCATTTAAAAAAATGTTTGTTTTTGTTATAGGGCAAATATGGGACACCCTGTATTGTTGAAAATAATTTTACGACGTTGATCTTTTCAAACCAATAATATTATTCACCAAACTTTTATTTCTATCTTCTACGGGAAGTGCGCTAAGAAAGCCGGACACACTATTGAACTATCGTGTATTGAACTTACATTGTGTTCAACAGCGCGATTTCCCTCATACCGCTGTGTTGAGCGCGTTCTCGGCCGTCATCTACACGTCGTACGAAAAACTTAATTGTGCAAAAGCTTTCTCATTTAAATGTGCCACTTATTTTCAATAAAAATGGCATAAAAGTTGAAAAACTGCGCCACTCTTTTAATTTTTAACAGTTTTTGCTTATTATTAGCAATAAATAATGTTTTTTCAACAATATTGACTTTATAAAGATTGTAGAGAATTAAATTCTCTATAAAATTGTTACTAAACTTTTTATCGAGAAATGCAAAATACGCGTTCAAATCGACAAAAACACAAAATCCAAGATGGCGGACACTTCCGGTAACTAATTTATGGGCAAGAATATGATTTCATCATCTACTCCGCCGGGGACACACAACTGCGTCAAAAGATTCGACTAGGCAGTTTTTTGCATCTTACATCGAATTTGATCTAAAATGATCGGGCTGATTTTTGTTAAATAGCGGTCTAAATAAGTATTATACAAAAAAAAGTTTCAAATAAAAGTTAAGCGCTACAAAATTCCCTACAACCTACATTTTGAAAAAAATTAAAAAATTAATTTGTTTATCAGCTACGCTGATTAAAAGGCACACTTTTTAAGCTGTAATAACTAACAAAGATTAAAGGTTTTTAATTTGATACCCCTGGAAAATAAACATTCTGTAGTATAGAACATTCACTGAAAATTAGGACCTGATATCTTCAACTGTTTTTGTTTTATTAAATTGTTAATAATGGAATCATGCTTGTCTTTGATTAACAATAAAAGTTTTTGTAAAACCTTCATTTTTGTACAACTGTTTGTATGTATTCTCAAAGACATGTATAATCGATTCCCACCATAAAAAAGTAAAATTTGTCAATTCTTTGGCAAATGGTAACACTAAAATCTTATTGTTGAGTATTTTTTATTTTAATCCAATTCAGTTGTTTCATAGAATCAGAAATATTAAAAAAATAATAGCCAATTACCTGCTCTGAATAATTATCACAGGTTTACAAAAAAACAAAAGTTTATGAATATTTGACGAGACCATAGTATTCTTATGTATTTTGACTTCCTGAATCCGAATCTGAGGTCCGTTGACCTTGGTTATGAAAAACCGCTCGAAAATTCTGACAAAACAATACATATAGATTTTTGGGGTCGCTTAATTAGAATTTGAGGTCCGTAGACCTCTAAAATGTCATTTTCAAGGTCATTTTAAGATCAAATTTTATTTTTAAAAATCGCTAAATGAATCTGGTAAAAGGTAATATATAGGTTTCTCTGGTCGCTGATTCTGAATTTAATGTCTGTTGACCTCTACGAGGTCAGGTTCAAGGTCATTTGAAGGTCAAAGTGGGAAATATCACTCGAAAATTCTGACAAAACAGTACATATAGGTTTTTGGGGTCGCTGTATTATAAATTTGAAGTCCGTAGACCCCTACAACGTCAATTTCAAGGTTATTTCAAGGACAAATTTTTAAAAATCGCTAAATGAATCTGGTAAAAGTGATATATCTGGTCGCTGATTCTGAATTTGACGTCCGTTGAACTCTACAAGGTCAGGTTCAAACCTATATGTACTGTTTCGAGCGATTTTTCCCACTTTTTCTTGAAATGACCTTGAACTTGGCCACGTAGAGGTCAACAGACATCAAATTCAGAATCAGCGACCAGAGAAACCTATATATTACCTTTTACCAGATTCATTTAGCGATTTAAAAAAATAAAATTTGATCTTAAAATGACATTTTAGAGGTCTACGGACCTCAAATTTTAATTAAGCGACCCCAAAAACCTATATGTACTGTTTTGTCAGAATTTTTGAGCGATTTTTCCCATTTTGACCTTGAACCTGACTTCGTAGAGGTCAACTGATGATAAATTTAGAATCAGCGACCAGAAAAACCTATATATCACCTTTTACCAGAATCATAAATCGATTTTTAAAAATTTGACCTTAAAATGACCTTGAAACTGAGCTAACCAAGGTCAACGGACCTCAGATTCGGATTCAGGAAGTCAAAATACATAAGAATACTATGGTCTCGTCAAATATTCATAAACTTTTGTTTTTTTGTAAACCTGTGTAATTATTCAGAGCAGGTAATTAGCTATTATTTTTTTAATATTTCTGGTTCTATGAAACAACTGAATTGGATTAAAATAAAAAATACTCAACAATAAGATTTTAGTGTTACCATTTGCCAAAGAATTGACAAATTTTACTTTTTTATCGGAATCGATTATACATGCCTTTGAGAATACATACAAACAGTTGTACAAAAATGAAGGTTTTACAAAAACTTTTATTGTTAATCAAAGACAAGCATGATTCCATTATTAACAATTTAATAAAACGAAAACAGTTGAAGATATCAGGTCCTAATTTTCAGTGAATGTTCTATACTACAGAATGTTTATTTTCCAGGGGTATCAAATTAAAAACCTTTAATCTTTGTTAGTTATTACAGCTTAAAAAAAGTGTGTTTTCAGCCATTTTAATCAGCGTAGCTGATACACAAATGAATTTTTTATTTTTTTTCAAAATGGAGGTTGTAGGGAATTTTGTAGCGTTTAACTTTTATTTGAAACTTTTTTTTGTATAATACTTATTTAGACCGCTATTTAACAAAAATCAGAAAATCTGAAGAATTTTGTAATTGAACCATGGTTAACTCCTGTCGCGGACAACCAAAATCGAAGCAAAATTAGGGTATTATTCTACACCACTTTTGTTACATATCCTGTAAGTATTAAAACTGTATGCAAAAATAATCTGTTTTAGCTTCCACAGCCTGGACTATTTTCATTTTAAATAAAAACAATTAAAAAAGTACGAGATTTATGTTTTAAAAATTAACTTGAAATTTTAATATCTTTTATAACTTGTTTCACATTATATTATTTACAGGGTTGAAGGACCGACAGAAAAACGAGTAAAACGGTGGGCACTGTCTATGGAAGAATTAGTATCGGATCCTACTGGTTTGCAGGAATTTACTTTTTATCTGTGCAAAGAATACAGTCATGAAAATATACGATTTTGGTTAGCTGTTAATGAATTAAGAAGATCATCACAGTCTCAAGTATTAAATAAAGTTGCAGAAATTTATGAGTAAGTATCATATTTATTAATTATCGTCAATTACCGAAATTCGCAAAAGGCTTAGTGTATTTAAATGTCTATATTTATTTATAAATAAGAGCAGTTTTTCACTCAACTATTTATAAGAAAAATATATTATAAACTGTCCAAAAATTATCATTGGCCCATCGATCCTTTGCAACATAAAAATGGGTACGTTTACACAGTGCTGTTATTCCAATTTTACTGTAACCGGTGTAGTAAAACCGGGTTGAAAAATGCGTGTAGATGGCGCATTACACCCAACAGAACTAATTAGGTTTCTTTATTCTATTCCTCTTGACCTACAGGCATAGCCTAACTAAATCGGAATAAAGACGCGTGTAAACTGCACGGACATAGTTATATATCTATTTAGCCAACCCCAAAAAATATAAGTAATCTACGGATTTTAGGAATTTCATCGTAATGCACTTAGACAAGGAAAGATAAAGGACAAATAACACATTACCTAGCGTTGTTATCAAATCGCTCCACGAGTCATTGGCGTATCATTCAGATTTTAAAATAAATATCAATTGTTTTGAATTATAAAATTAATTAATAATAAATGTTTTATATTGTCTTTAATAGTATTTCAGTGATAATTGATTAAAAGAGAAACGTCTATTTGGAACTATCACCTCTCATACATACTAAATTCAGTTGTAATTTAAAGCATATTTGCCTATTATAAATTTTCAACTGACGCCTCTAGAATAATATGCATCGAAATGGTGAAACTAACATTTAAGAAAAGATGGCCGCCGTATAATTTTGGTAACAGTTTCATATACGGTCTATGTATCCATAGTCTTTCCTAATCGCATTATTAACATTTGAAAAAGCATCGTTATTTAAAACAATGTTAAAACACCTGAGACGAAGAGTTGGAAAACAAAAGAAAGCGTGATTCGTCGGACGTAGAGGAGATGAAGTATTTTTGGGATTTCTTGTTGGTACGCCATCGAACTTATAACGTACTTCAAATCAGAATTATAATTCCAGCTGTCGTTACTTATTCTCGTATATGTAAACAGCACTGCTTAAAACGGTTTAACTACATCGGTTATAGTAAAATCGGAACAACAGCGCTGTGTAAACGTACTCTATGTTTCTTATTAACATATAAAATGACCAGGGTTTTTCTACTATGTCTCCGGGTTTTGTAACAAAAGGTTGTTAAAAAATGATGACCAAAAAAAATCGTCCAAAAATAAGAAGGGCCGCTAAAATGACGATTAGGATATTTAGGTGTCAACAAAAATATAAAAAGAGGTCTTCATTTACATGTCAGGGTTTACAAAAATTAAAATATAGTCACATATATGGTAACATAACTATTAAGATATTTCTTAATTAGAGTTTCTGTTTGATTAAATATATGCAATCTGTCTAATTAGTATAGGAGCCAGCTGCAAAAGCGGTGTAGATTTAACAACCGTCTGCCGTTGTGGTTTTATTGAAGTACTCACTCAGACAAAGCTCGGACGATGAGTCCGGTCCACCAGCTTGTAGGGATTTAATAGATAGGGCCCACGAAAAATACGCACAAAAAAATCACGTAACAGCCGTTTGAATGGGACGGTTGCTTATAGTAGACCCCAATTAAAGATGTTTTAGATATACGGCAGAAATTTTTGCGTAGGGGTTTAATTACAGGGGGGCCTCAAAATTTCGACCCAAAAAAATCAGATAACAACCGGACCAGACCTGGTGCAAAATGTTTATTTGTACGTATACTTACATAAAAACATAATGGCAGAATTTTTTATGTAGGGACTTCAGTACTATAAGGCCTACAAATGGCCAGAATCGGGCCCTAATCTTAAAAATGCTGTAAAATCTAAAATACCGAATGAAAATTGCGGGAAATCCGCCAATCCCGCGGGATCCCGCACTTTTTCCAAAATTTGTATTATTCATGCTTAAAGTTACTATTATTTAGTTAACATGGCAATTAACTAATAAAAAATAGTTCCATAGCGGTAACATATGATACGTAAACGTAACACGTACCGTATAGACTGATGTAAAATCTATAAAATACACCTGTAAGTAAGAGGTTGTCTAATCTGTTAGGTACTACTTTAGTCTTTTATACGTAGGTCACCTTTTACACCGCACCGGTATATACGGTATTTCACGTAAAACTAAACCACTAAATATCATTATTTACGGTTGTATTTTAGAGACAATACTGTTAAAAAAATATCGTGTAGATGGTATAGAAAAAGATAGTTAGTGAGAAAACACGAATTTTGTATATTAAATTTTTGTGGTTAACTTTCATTTAATCTGTCATTTTTCTTCTAAATTTTTGTATTTTGTATTTTTTATGTTTTTTTTTGTTGTAATCTGCGGACTGTTCAGCTTTTTTCGTCGCCTGAGTCGTGCGAATCCTGGCATATTTTAATCGGTTGCGCGGTCACATTTTTCGAACGTTTTTTTTTTTTTAATTCTGAAGGTATGTAACCACTTAACTAATCGTGAACAAGAGATACCTTTTTTATCCATATTTACGCGACCTACAAAAATGTTCCAAAAATTCCGCGCGGATCCCGCACTTTCTTTGCGGGATCTGCATATCTCCAAAACGTGCGGGATCCCGCATTGGGATTGCAAACCCTAGTTACGCGCGATAAATTGGTGCAAAATGTTTATTTGGACGGATACTTACATAAAAACATAATGGCAGAATTTTTTATGTAGGGACTTCAGTGCTATAAGGCCTACAAATGGCCAGAATCGGGACCTAATCTTAAAAATGCTGTAAAATCTAAAATACCGAATGAAAATTTCTGCCGCGCGGAGTATACCTTTACTATGAACTATAAAATAGATATATACCCATGGCAAAAGTTTTTATCCATGCCATTCTCCACAGCCCCCCCAAACATTACATTAATCATAAAAAAAATTAAAAAAAAAAAAACAAAAAAAAATTAAAACTTCCTCTTAGGCGGGGCTGGTGGGGAATAGCATAAATAAAAACTTCGGCCATGGGTATATATCAATTTTATAGTTCATAACAAAGGTATACACCGCGCGGCAGAAATTTTCATTCGGTATTTTAGATTTTACAGCATTTTTAAGATTAGGGCCCGATTCTGGCCATTTATAGGCCTTATAGCACTGAAGTCCCTACATAAAAAATTCTGCCATTATGTTCTTATGTAAGTATCCGTCCAAATAAACATTTTGCACCAGGTCTGGTCCGGTTGTTATCTGATTTTTTTGGGTCGAAATTTTGAGGGCCCCCTGTAATTAAACCCCTACGTAAAAATTTCTGCCGTATATACAAAATATCTTTAATTAGGGTCTACTATAAACAACCGTCTCATTAAAACGGTTGTTACGTGATTTTTTTGTGCGTATTTTTCGTGGGCCCTATCTATTAAATCCCTACAAGCTGGTGGACCGGACTCATCGTCCGAGCTTTGTCTGAGTGAGTACTTCAAAAAAACCACAACGGCAGACGGTTGTTAAATCTACACCGATTTTGCAGCTGGCTCCTATACTAAATATGAGTATGCTCGGGAACATTTATGTTTGGAAACGGGTTATATTGAAAACTTATGAACATGTAGGTAGAAAGTACTGTCTACTACGACGCGTCATAATGAAAAACTCAGGTTTAATCTTACCTACGCTAGGAAACAACATCTTTAATTTTGAATACCATTATACTAAATGATTCAAAGCTGTTGTTTTCGTTTGTATGCATCCGAAAGGATCAAAAATGCCACGGATAGCAGCTACAAAATACATGACATAGTGTGCTGGAGCCGGTTCGCGCGAGCCGGTTGTTAAGATTTTTGAAAATCGGCGAGCCGGTTGTTAAATTTTTCCTCGAATAAAAATTCAGACCATTTTTATGTTTTCGTTTTCACGCGGTATCTGTTGGTTTCGGCTCGGCTCTACGCTCTACCGATAAAGCCTTTGTAATACATACGCTACATATCAGGGCTTCGATCCGGAACTGAACCGAAAACCGGAAAAACCGTTATTATAAACCGGAACAGAACCGAAATAAAAATATTGTTTTTACGGTTCTGTACATGTTAAAATACGCGCGTTAACATGATCTTATTTCCCACTTCAATTGTCGCTCGATTTATCATCATACAAATACCATAAAATATTCTAAATTATGGTAGAAATTTTTTTTTTATTACAAATAGTTTTTTTTTTAATTAATCACTCGGAGCTGAACCGAAAACCGGACAAACCGTTATTTTTTTCGGAACGAAAACCGGAACCGAACCGAAATATATTTTTTTACTCGAACCGGAACGAAAACCGAAACGAAAACCGAAACGAAAAAAATAACGGTTCGACGCCCTGCTACATACTGCCAATCGTTTAGTGTTCCTAATTTAAGAATAAAATGTCATATTCGGTTGCTATTTTCGGAAAGTACAACAGGGCATTAGAAATTATGCGTAAGGCATGTTTATTTTTATTTTTTAATTTTTTTTTATATAGAGAGCCGGTTGTTAAATGTTTGGCAGCACACCCCTGGTTAAAGGTGTTTATGAACTATGTAATTGATAAACAACAAGACAAGAAAAACATCAAAGAATAAGGATAAACAGAATATAGTTGTTTTTTTACAAATCCCCCTTGCCACAAGAACAAGAAAAGTTGATGAAAGAAGTATTATTTTATTACCTGAGAGTAGAGTTGTAACGGATATCCGTATCTGCAACTGCGGATTATCATGATTAATTTACACATTATTTTTATATTTTTTCCAATAATTTTTAAGAGATTATAAAATGTACTAACTGGAAATCAGTTTAAATTTTATGGTATGATGATGGGTATGATGTGAGTTATCAAGTCCACTACTAAAATTTACATATTTTTTACTTTTTTAATTTTAAAACTAAATTACCTACATACATTTCAATTTGCAAAAAAATCTGAAAAGTTAGAGGTTTCAATCTTTGAAATTTTATTTTATTTTTGTCCTTTTTTCTAGCCATATTTTATAGGCTATTAATGTTTTTTCTTCTTCAGAAAATGTTTTATTTGATAATTATAATTTTTTTTCGAACAAAATAATTTTCTTTCAATTACAAACTTGAACCCGAACCCGAACCTTAACCCTGAAAAAATAACGGTTTTTGTAACCCTATAAGTTTACACCATGCTGAACTCAAACCCAAATCCGAACCCGAACCGAACCTGAACCATAAATAAATTCCGGTTCAAGTCCCTGAAGTTAAAAGCAGGGATTTGAACCGAAAACCGGAAAACCCATTATTTTTTGCTGAAATGAAAACTGGAACCGAACCGAAAAAAATATGTTTTTTTCGGTTCGGTTCATGTTAAAATATGCTCGTTAACATGATCTTACTCCACTTCAGTTGTTCAGATTTATCATTCAAGTACCATAAAATCAGGGCTTCGAACCGGAACTGAACCGAAAACCGGAAAAACCGTTATTTTTTGCCGGAACGAAAATCGGAACAGAACCGAAATAAAAATAACGGTTTTTTTCGGTTCAGTACATATTAAATTACGCGCGTTAACATGATCTTATTTCCCACTTCAATTGTCGTTCGGACTAAAGTACCATAAAATGTTCTAAATTATGGTAGAAAAAATTTTTTTAATACAAATAATTTTTTTTTAATTAATCACTCGGAGCTGAACCGAAAACCGGAAAACCCGTTATTTTTTGCGGAACCAAAACCGGAACCGAACCGAAATATATTTTATTACTCGAACCGGAACGAAAACCGAAACGAAAAAAATAACGGTTCGAAGCCCTGCACAAAATGTTCTAAATTATTGTAGAAAATAAATTTTTAATACAAAAAAAAATTATAATCAATCACTCGGAGCTGAACCGAAAACCGGGAAAACCGTTATTATTTTTGGAAGGAAAACCGGAACCGAACCGATATATATTTTTTTACTCGAAATGGAACGAAAACCGAAACGAAAAAAATAACGGTTCGAAGCCCTGCACAAAATGTTCTAAATTATTGTAGAAAATAAATTTTTAATACAAATAAAAAAAATTATAATCAATCACTCGGAGCTGAACCGAAAACCGTTATTATTTTTGGAAGGAAAACCGGAACCGAACCGATATATATTTTTTTACTCGAAATGGAACGAAAACCGAAACGAAAAAAATGACGGTTCGAAGCTCTAGTGAAAAGTTATGTCCGTCATACTCTTATTAGACAGACTGTATATTCTATATACCTCAGTTGTGTGAATGGACTTCTTCATAAATGAAGATACGTATTTATAAACACCATAGCTTTTTGTGAATCTCTTTACTATTGTAATAATATGTATATATTATATGTTTATGTGTATGTACATAATATTTGTCATTATTTCTTTAAATAAGTAAGCTCTATATGTTAAATACTAGAATATGTAAAATTCTAAAAGTGTATTATAGGTAATTTATCATTAGCATCTTTATTCAGTAGAGCTTAAACTTCAAATATTCTGTTTATATTTATTATCATTGAAAATGAGCAAGAAAAGTAAAACACTTACAAAATATACATAGAATTTGTTCTTAATATATTTATGAATAGAACTTCATCCTTAAAAGTAAACGATTGGTTTTATTTTATTCATCTAATTTTCTATGAATGAAATTGAATTTCTGCTATGTTCTTTATCATGTGATAGCAAACAATTTGTACATAAAGCACTTGTGATGTTACCTTCGTAGTCACTTCCTCGCACCAGGAGCACCGTGTGAAATCAATATTGATGGTAAAACAATGGAGGCTGTAAACCAAGAGCGTCGCAACCCGTCACGCTTTTCATTTGATTCTGCTGCAGAACATGTATATACTTTACTATTAAAGAAAGACTGTTACCCTCGCTTTATTCGATCAGAACACTACAAGAGTCTGCTCAGTAACGGAGTGCAACCTTTACAGAAGAAACGGTAAGTAAATAGATACTTAATATACACAATGTTTGCCGATGTATTTGCTGCCGCACTAATTACGAGGGTAGGCTGAAAAGATCTTGGCTTCAGACACTTCTTATTATTGTAAATGCTCGTGCTATGGGTCTCTGATTGCGCTACTCTTTATAAGGTTGCGCGTGATAAATTGGCAAAAAAACTGGCCTCTTCTACGATCTGTATCTGATATCTTCAACAATAATCTTGCGAACCGTTTCATCCGACATCTGCAGTTCTCTTGCTATGGAGCTCATTGACTGAGAAATTCTCTTGTATCCATTGCATGGTCTTGGATTCTGGATCATAAGGCGGCACTTCATGATCTGGTGATACCAGACAAATATTTGTCATGTTTGTACAATTATATCAATGTGTAGATTGTCATATTGACTTAGTTTATTATGTATTGCCAAACATGGTAGACCAAGCTCCCATTACATTTATGTCCGGTATTATAAAGGAGCTAGCCAAATTTGCTAGATAGCAATTACTTTCAAATGGGGTATTAATTCTGTACTAGTATCTACGGATTAGTTATGGAATTTAAAGCAGTGACACTTCAACTAATTGTAACACAGTTGGCATCTTTCACCGTACAAAATAATTTTCATAACATCACCACTATTTTAATACCGTTGGTATTTACCTACAACGCGTGCGCGAAACTTGTCAAAGTCTTCAACAAACTCCAAAAGAACTGTCATGTAAGTTTGATATCTCATTTAAAAGTGCTTGCTAGCTAGCAAATTTACTAGGTCCTTTATGATACCGGACATTAGTCTACCTCCATGGGCGTAGCCAGGATTTTGTTAAGGGGGGGGGGGCAAAAAATTTTTTTTTGAAACCAATTGGTCGGCGTGTTTTGCCTAGAACCCCGAGGTAATGAGAGAGGGGTGAGCAAAAAAATCTCTCACATTATTATGGTAACCTTACCTAAAAAGTTATATAAAAAAATTGTTTAATAAAAATATTTTTAATGGGTCTCAAATTTTTTGCTTCTGGGACCTCGAAATGTGTAAGAACGGCTCTGATAAATGGCCATTAATGTAAACATTTGGTAAATCCTTTTTTTCTTAAAAATTTTATCGTTTCGTTGCAACTTGGAACTTTGGCTCGTGAAAATCCGTGATTTTCATTAACTTAATAAATCAATTTTTTGGTGTGTTCTTGATTATTATCGAGAAATTGTAAAAGAGCTATGAAAAAATTAACATTTTCATTATTTATTATATCTCTAGATAGGTGCGCAAAAAGTAACAATGAAAAGTCATTCTTTTTTTCATTTCTTCTTTTATTTTCGCCACATTTTTTTCAATCAATTAAATTGATATGTATGTACATATCTTTTTGAAAACATAATTCTCTACAAAAATGTACTCTACGTTGCTATTTTGGTGTTTTTTTTAATTTATAATTGTTTTATTTAATGTAAAAAATCGATCTAATTTGAATTGATAATACCTATGTATATATGTACTATAGTTGAAATATCAAAAAAACATTATTTTTTTTATAAAAAGATAAAAAGGCAATGACATGAATAGTTTACCCGCTATAACAAGAGATTGCAATAAAAAAAACAATGATATTTAAATTTTCGAATCTAAAAATGTTAATATTTAGCCAATGAACTGATTCATTTGTTACTTTTAGTTCACGAGCTAGGGGGAGGAGCAAGCGTCCTTTAGGTGTTTTTATTTTATTTTTAATTTTCCCTGATATTTTAGTTTACATGTAAAAATAAAAGATTGTGATTAAAAGAAACTTTGATATTTGATTTTCTGGATCCAAAATATAAATTTACGTTCAAAAATCCAATGGACATCATAGAAGTCTAAAAATATCCCTGTTTGGACAATAATACTGATTTACTTCTTAATTTTTGTCCACAAGCTAGGGGGGGGGGCAAGCCCATACTAATTTTTCACGTAGAATACGAATATGAAATAAAAAATGTAAGTTTTTATTTAAATATTCAAAGTTGACCTTGATTTAACCTTGAAAAATGGTTTGAAGGTCAACCGCAAGGTCACCATTCTTTGGCCTCTTTGAAACCAAGTAACTTTTTTCTCAATTTCGCTTACTTTTCGAGATATTTGACTGCGTTGATTAAAATGACTCACCCTGTATATAGGATATATATACATATGTTATAATAAATATTAGATTAAGATATTTACATGTTTTTTGAAAGTTGGTCTATTAATAAATTCAATTTAAGAGATTTTCTTTTATGTTTTTTAAATCCCAATAAATGTTCTTTTTTACGCGTATGTTATTATTAACATTAAACAAAATTAGTTTATTAATGAGAGGATTAGCCAACACAAACTACATATCGCTGGTGAAAATGCAGGACCTCCTATCTGAATTTTCTGAATTTTTTTCGAAAATTACTTTTTGATACAGCGTGTTCGTTATAATTACGGGAAATGTTCAAATTTTATTTTTTACAACAGACATTGTACATTGTATTTTGTTCGGAAAATATTTTTGGTTTCATTAAATTCACTGTATCCTCGAAAATATTCAGTTTAAACGCTCCCGTGAAGATTTTTCTTTTTGTCAGATAGGAGGTCCTGGATCATCACCAGCGATATGTAATATTAACAATGCATGTATGTGCCGAAATAAATTACATGGCTTTTTGTTTATTAAATATATCGTAAAATGTCCAAATATTACTTTATTAATATTTTATTTACTAAATAAAATTTGAACAATAAAACTTAAATTTTCCGAAAAATTGTGATTCGAAAAAGTGTGTTTCGAAAAATTGTGTTTCAAAAAATTGTTTTTCGAAAAATTGAGTTTCGAAAAATTGTGTTTCGAAAAATTATTTTTCGAAAAATTTACACCAAACCTGTTTTCACGGTTTTGAGGAACTCCATTTTCGTAAGGTGCGTCGATGACTCAGACATAGTGACATTTATCATTTAATAACTCGAGATGTAATTACACTATAATGACCTGATTTTTATTGTATATACTCGTGACGAGTTGCGCAAATAGTGACCCATTATACGAGCGATTAAAGTTCCTCAGGATGAGAATTATTCAGTCTTGCTTTATTTATTAAAAGACCCCGCAGAATCCTTATTGGGATACGGCTCTCTGTTAAACTCTTGGATTCTGATAGTCCTTGATGAGCAGATCAAAAGTCTCAATAGGCACCAAGTCTTAAAAACTCATAGTTTTAAGATATAGCCCTCTGAAGCTTGGAATCATGCTTGTCGTTAATTTACAATAAAAGTTTTTGTAGACCATTCATTTTTGCACAACTATTTCTATGTGTTCCTAAATAGTTGTATAATCGATTGGCAGCACAAAAAGTCAATTGTTCAATTTTTTGGTAAATGGTAGCACTAAAATCTTATTGTAACGTTTTTTTAGGTTTCCGTAAAAAACTAGGAAACCTTATCGTTTCGCCATGTCCGCCCGTCCTCAAAAATTTTAAGCCGATTAAGATGAAATTTGGTAGACTGATAACACAAAAATAGAAATGATAAGATTAAAAAAAAAATTATAAGACTGAGAAGTGAACTTACATTTTTTTTTTCTTCATTTACCCCATTGAGTGGGATGTCATTAGATAAGTCTCCTATATTGCAACAAAAAATGTTAAATGATCTTTTAATTTTAACCCTTCAGTCACGATATATTTGCATTTAAATCTCGTTATCAAAAACTTAAAAACTACTGAAATAATTTTAGTGCGGTTTTTACCAATAGATAAATAATTTTATCTTATATTATTTTAATATTGCTAGTTTTATGAAACATATATTCATTTGCCAAAGTATTGATCAATTGTTTTTTTATGGTGCCAATTCATTATATAAGTGGAGGTTGTAGGGAATTTTATAGCGAACAACTTTTATTCGAAACTTTTTTTGTATAATACTTATTTAGACCGCTATTTAACAAAAAATAGACAATCTGAAGCATTTTTCAATACAGTGGGTGCGGAACCAATTCATAGCGCAATTTATCGATCGTAACGTGAGCCATATGAGATGGTGCATTGTCTCGGAGAAACAGCATTTTTTTTCTTTACCATTTGTAGCCGTATCGCTTTGACATCGTCATCCAATCGATCCTGTATTGCACAGTAATATTTCTCATTTTTTTGTACAATTAAATTCTTTAGTATTTAAGGAACATTTTAAAAAAAGAAAAAAATCGCCTTGGCGCTTTTTTAATAATTCATAAAACAAAAAAATTCATAAATCGTGAACAGGTCAAAACGCGATTTTTGTATTATTTATTGTTTATTAATTTTTTACTCTACAAAATAAACAAAAAAAATAAAAAAATATAACATTGTTTAAAAGATCTTTTATAATTTTTGTAAATTTTGAAATACAAACCAAACGGTATTTTATATCGAAAAATCATAAGAGACACAATAATTTTCTTTTATTTCGGGGATTCCAAAACATATTTTATATTACCAATCCGATAATTAATACCCGAGATATGAATAATTTTCAATTTTGAACGGCCGCCATTTTGAAATTCATAAAGAAATTCCGCTAACTAACGAACTTAACTAAGGTATTTACCAGATCGATTTTTCTACCATGTTTCAAAAAGATCAGAAGAATACCTGAAAGGCCAGAGAGTCCGCAAGAAAATGGTCTTATAATAAAATTGAAAATAGTTAATATCTCAAGTACTAATTATTGGATCGATAATATCAGATATGTTTTAGAATCCTCTTAATAAAACCAAATTATTGTATCTCTTGTGATTTTTCGATATGAAGTACCGTTTGGTTGATATTTTAAAATTTACAAAAAATTATAACAAATCTTGTAAACTAAGAGTCCCAAGTTCGAATTCCAATATATGTTTTTTTTTTGTTTTTTTTTTTTCTTGTTAACTAAGGGTCTCAAGTTCGAATCTCAATATTTTTTACTTTTTATTTTTTAAGTTAATAAACAATAAATGCTAAATAAAATTCGCGTTTATAATTCTGCATACGGTTTCTTATTTTATGAATTATTAAAAAGCGCCAAGGCGATTTTTTTCTTTTTGGTCTTAAAGTGTTCCTTAAATACTAAAAAATTGAATTGTACAAAAAAATCAGAGGTAATCAGTTTTTTTTATTAAAGTTGGCTTCCAGAGCACCGTGGGTACGTGGGTAGTCAATAAATATTATACCATGTGCATTTGTGCATCCCAAAAAATACTAGCAAGAACATTATCGGCCGACTGTTGTGTTTTTGTACGTTTCGGACGGATTTCATCAGGCAATAACCATTTTTATGACTGTCGATTGGACTCCGGTGTGTAGTAATGGATCCATATTTCACCCATTGTCACAAATCGCATGAAAAAACCTTTTTTATTGCGGTAAAACTGTGCCAAATTTTACTTTGAAAGTCGAACACGTTCATATTTTGGTCAACTGTTAAAAAAACGTGGTACCAATGCGCGCAAAGCTTTTTCATATGTAAACATTTATGAAGGATATGATCAGTTCGTTCCTTTGAGATGCCTATGGTGTTAGCTAGCTCACTCACTTTCACTTTACGATCATTCAACACAATTTCACGAATTTTTCGAATATTTTCTGAAATAACTGCCTCATTTGGCCTTCCTCAACGTGGTGCATCATTTGTGCTCGTACGGTCACGACGAAACTCAACAAACCAATATTTTACGGTTAAATTAGTAACACTTATCAAGCCATTCTTTTGTTTGGATGTTATTTTTCCCCAAGGTTAGTAAAGTACAAGGTTGCCTCATAACTCTGTGCGGGGAGTGGCATGAGACGGGAGATTGCGTCATCGTGAGGAACTCTTTGACATTATAAATGGCTGTCAAACTATATTTACTCTTTATTTTAGTTAAGCTGATTTATTGTAAGTTGTTTTTAAGTATTTTCATTTGATATTGGTAGTGTACTGAGTTTTAAATCTAAATTTTTATTATTTTATTATTATAAATTATAGTTTTAAACAAGTGTTTTTTTATGTGTAACCAACAAATGTATTTTCTTTAAGCATTGATTTTGACATCATTTTTAAATTTTTATGAAGAAATATTATTTGTAATAATTTGTGCTTCTGTAACAAACAATAATATTTACTTTTTTTAAATACAAATATCCAAAAATTCTAAATAATTTGAAAACAACTTAATATATGAAACAACGTTTGAAAGGTTCCTCAGGGTGACGTCATCTCACGCAGCCGCTGATTGGTCAAAAAGTTATGAGGCACCCTATATACTAACCTTGATTTTTCCCCCATCAAAAAACAATGTTTAATCAAAACACGAAATTTACTTTTTTCCATGATTTAAAAAATAACATAAGTACCGTCACTTCGAAGGCTGTAACTTGAACAAGAGTACATGAAATGTCATGAATTTTTGACAGTATTCTAGTTAAGGTTACTACTCTATGAGATCATACGGATTTTTTGTTTATGTCGCCATTTGTATGTCAGATGTAGCCCATGTACAGACATACAAACTTACAGTACACGGTACTCTGGAAGCCAACTTTAATAAAAAAATTGATTACCTCTGATTTTTTTGTACAATTCAATTCTTTAGTATTTAAGGAACATTTTAAGACCAAAAAGAAAAAAATCGCCTTGGCGCTTTTTTAATAATTCATAAAATAAGAAATACATAAACCGTATGCAGAATTAGAACGCGAATTTTATTTAGCATTTATTGTTTATTAACTTTTTACTCTACAATATAAACAAAAATTTTTAAAAAATTGGGATTCGAACTCGAGACTCTTAGTTTACAAGATTTGTTATAATTTTTTGTAAATTTTAAAATATCAACCAAACGGTACTTTATATCGAAAAATCATAAGAGATACAATTATTTGGTTTTATTGAGAGAATTCTAAATATATTTGATAATATCGATCCGACAATTAGTACGCGAGTAATGAATTATTTTCAGTTTTATTATAAGGTTTTTTTCTTGTGGAATCTCTAGCCTTTCAGGTATTCTTCCGATCTTTTTGAAACTTGGTAGAAAAATCGATCTTGTAAATACCTCAGTTAAGTTCGTTAGTCAGCGGAATTTCAAAATGGCGGCCGTTCAAAATTGAAAATAATTCATATCTTGGGTATTAATTATCGTATCGATAATATAAAATATGTTTTGGAATCCCCTTAATAAAAGTAAATTATTGTGTCTCGATATACTGTTTGGTTTATATTTCAAAATTTACAAAAAATTATAAAATATCTTATAAACAATGGGTCCCGAGTTCGAATTCCAATAACTTTTTGTTTTTTATTTTTTTTGTTTATTTTATAGTGTAAAAAGTTAATAAACAATAAATAATTTTAAAAAATCGCGTTATGATCTGCACATGATTTATTTATTTTTTTGTTTTGTGAATTATTTAAAAATCGCCAAGGCGATTCTTTTCTTTTTGGTCTTAAAATGTTCCTTAAATACTAAAGAATTCAATTGTACAAAAAAAATCAGAGATAATCAATTTTTTATTAATGTTGGATTCCAGAGCACCGTGAGTAGCTTAAACTCTTAAACACACGAAAAGCCCAACTTCATAGGGCTATATTTTAAGACCATGGGTTTTTAGGACTTTGCGTCCATTGAGACTTTTAATCTGCTCATCAAGGACTATCAGAATCCAAAGTTTCAAAGAGTTTGACAAAGACCCGTTTCCCATAAGGATTCTGTGGAGTCCTTTGAAGTACTGTATTATTTTACTCATGAAGGTTTTCATCATCTCTCTGTTCTACAGGATGGGGCATTTTTAAAGTATTACAGATTGTTATCCCAGAACCATAGCATATTTGAAAAAAAAGTTTAGAGCAAAAAATGTTTGGTTGTGAGGGAGTAATCGAATAGTAAAATTTATTTTCTATTTAACGTGGCATTCAAGGCTATTTGAAGGTCAACATCATTTTTTTAAATAAGAATCTATAGTTTTTATTTAGTAATCTTATTCTACGTAAAAAAACACGAATCTTTCATAAAAAACTTTTTTTTGAACAATCTAAAGTTTCCAAGATATCTAACAAAATAATTCGAGATTTTGAACTTTCAAGAATTTTTTTCTCAGAAATCATAAACTTTAAAAAAAAAGTACAAAATACAAAAATATTTATTTTGGTCTAAGCTTGGAGAATAATTTAAAAAAATTTAAAAAAAATTTTCTATTTATTTTGTTTTAGCAAAAACAAAAAAAAATACGGAATGTTAAAAAAATCTAGAATAATTCTCCTAGTTTCTTTAGACTAAAATAAACATTTTTTATATCTTGTACTTTTTCTCTTTTGATGATTTCTGAGTAAAAAATCTTGTGTGTTCAAAATCTCTAAATTATTTTGTTAGATATCTTATAAAATTTAGGTTTTCAAAAAAAAGTTTTCAATGAAAGACTCGTGTTTTTTTACATAGAATGAGATTACTAAATAAAAAATATAGGTTCCTATTTAAAAAAATAATGTTAACCTTCATATATCCTTAAAAGCCACGTTAAAATAACAAATAAATATTACTATTCGATTACCCCCTCACAACCAAACAATTTTTGGTTTA
The DNA here is from genome assembly GCA_961205875.1 of Sialis fuliginosa. NCBI lineage: Eukaryota > Metazoa > Arthropoda > Insecta > Megaloptera > Sialidae > Sialis > Sialis fuliginosa. Next base: position 3,666,107 of record OY540817.1, read on the forward strand.
AATATTTTTTTCAAATATGCTATGGTTCGGAGATAATAATCTGTAACACTTTAAATGCCCCACCCTGTATATAAAATTGTTATTGTACAAAAGTATAAATCTTATATAATTATTATAATATTGCGTTACTAATAAATTAATCTGTAATGTTTACATTTTAGATTTTTTGGTTTTGTTGGCCCTACAAAGAAAAAACAGTCGACGGCTGCTCCGCAAAATCAAGTATTGCCTCCACAAGAACCAATAGGTCCGACAGGCGCGATTAGCAATCTATTGGGTCGGAGACGAGGAAGTGAGCATAGTCTATCCGGATCAGTTCAAGAAATAGCTGCATCCAGTGTACACGATATCGCAACATTTGTCCCACATTCGAAAAGCCAAAGCAATCTTAGCAATACATCATACAGGTTTGTCACTTCATTGTAGAGTTGGGCATTTTAGTTCATGACAGAGAGCGCTCCCTATAGTTCAGTGGTCTTTAATGAACTAGTTCGTTCTTGTAGTTCTTTTAGTTCATAGAATTTTTTTCCAGCCTATACGATATAAATTTATTGATTTAGATTATTTTAGATAATAATATAATAATAATAATAATATTTATTATCTTTGAAATACAAAAATATATAATATAAATAGTTACACAAAATACTATACCAGATGAGGTCACAGTTCTGAAAACAGAAACACACAAGAACTAATTATAATTAAATAATCACATCTGTCAAATTATACGGTGCTATATTATGCTATTAAGTGAAAAAAAATAAAAAAAATTTCAAGCAATATTAAGAGGTTAAACTGCCATATGTTTATTACAATTTATAAACAAATAGCCAAAAAAGGGTCAAGGAGTAATTGAAAAAAATAACTTTTTTAAATTTTGATAGTACTCTCTAAAACCTTCATTCAAAAAAAATTTTTTTGGCCCTACACTATTTGCACCCAATGAATATGACCTTCAAAAATTTTCGTAATTTGTTTATTGTGGCCGTTTAAGCAAAAACTATGAGATGAGATGTTGCACATCAGTTTGTACCGTTAAAAGGTATCTTTTAAAAATATTTATTTATATTTTATTTATTTTTTTATCTTAACTTTAAAAATATCGTGTTTTCCGCGGTTTTTATTTTTTTACGGGTGAACGGAATGACCTTTTGACCTTTACCTTATGTCATTTTATTTGTATTTTTATAGCGCATCATCTCATATTTTTTAATTTTTTTTATTCAAAATATTAACCGAACTATCGTCTAAAAACCTTAATTTGTTACAAACGAAGGCATTTTTGACCCTGTTCCGGAACACTGAGAATCCGGAAAACTTACACACATATTCTTGAACCCAAAAGCAAGCGATTTAGTCAAAAAAAATTCACTACTAAGAGATTTCACGAAACAGCCTTTTTTCAGATAAATCGACGCTACTATTATTTCAGTAGTTTCCTTTAAGTTTAAAGGTAACTGGTGGTAGATTTTGTATCCAGTATAAATTGGTCCCTTTTCAAAAAAAGTTGTTCTGTGTTTCAGAACCGTGTCACCTATAGGTATACATATATTGGATTTTTAATGTGCCTATAATTAAATTGTTTAATTAGTAATTTTGAACTACTATTTTTTTCACCAAACTATAGAAATGCAAAGTTATAGACAAGATCGATATTTTTAAATGTATATGTTTACAATAATCTTTTTTTTTAAATCAAACCCTCGATATATATGAAAATTTTAAAACATTTTCAATGATACATTATTTATTGTATAGTAATTTGAGCAATATATTTAAATTTCATTAAAATCTGTGACATTCCTTTTTGTTGATTTTATAAAATAATATAAAAATCACGTTTTTTTGACAGACATTGAATTCATGTGAACTAAAAAAAATTCAATATAATATATCTTTAGTAAAATAAATTCAAAATTGGTAATAAAGTATTGAAAACGTAAATTGTTAATCGTACAATCTCATTTTAAGAACAGTGTATTTGAAGTGTATCGTGAACTATTGAACTAAAAGAGCGGTGCGCATACGAACTAGTTCCTCTAGTTCTCATGTGGGAGCGCTCTTTTGAACTAGTTCATTCGTGAACTACACAAGTCTACTTCATTGCTATTGTAATTAATCTCCATTGATTTACGTTGAACGTTTTCTTTAGGGAGTTGGCAAATACAGGTTGTGCTAGCACAGATAAACAAACCGTTTGTTCATGGGATTCCTCCGAGGTAGTATCAACTTGCAGCGCAGATAAGAATGAAGTAGGTGAAGCACCTATGTTGGAGAAAGAATCAAATTCTTTCAAACAACGAAATTCAGAAAGTTCTTCCAATTTAACTGTTAATGTTATAACCGATAATTCTGATCGTAAACAAGTTTCTGGCGAACAACCTCGACAAAAATCTTTTAGTGGAAGCCTTAGTGATAAATATAGTAGTCTTTCAACTGCGACAGCTGTTGGAATCCGTCGTGCTTCAGTATCAACCGTAATGGAAACCAAAGCTCAAAAAACAGATGATGCATGCCCTTCAACATCATCGTTGAAGAAAATAATACCGCAACGATCGTTCGATGCGTCATTTCTGATTGATAACGCATCTTGCAATAAAAGCTTGAACCCATCAAAACCTATGGCTCCCATTATAAGTGTTGATTCTGTGATGAACGAGACAATAAATGATGCAAGCTTGTGTGTAATGGAAAACAAAATAGTAATCGAAGAAGTATCAACAGAGGAAGAGGCACGAGTCGAGACAGAAGATAAATCAACTGAAACATGTTCTATTCTTCTTCAGCCGGAAGAAGCAGATCCGAAAACATTAGAATTGGTTGTACCTCCAGAACCTGTAACCATGACACTTGCTCCTTTGGCTGAACCCGATGCGAGTTCCCCTTTTTTAGAATGGAAGGCGGAAGATGAAGACGAGAAGCTTCAAACAAAGAACAATGTTGTATGTCCATGGGAAAGTGAGTAAGTATATAAATACACTTACACACATTGGGTATTTTCAATTCAGAATGCTTTACGTTAGAAAGATCAAATTTGAAATATATGTCGTTATATTTTACTTGTATATTATATAAGACAGTTTATAATGATTATTTTAATTAAAAGAGGCTTCTGTGTGCGAGCCATGTCTTTTAGGTTCTTGAAGCTGCATTACATCTCATATTACAATGGACATCTTGAAAACTATTTGGAAAGTACTTTGATAGAAAATGGTTCATTTTATTACAATAATGTTTATCAAGAATGTTATTATGATGCTGGATTGCGTAAAGAAAATAATAATGGAGGATTAGTTAATTGTTTGATTAAATAATGTGAAACTTGGTAACATTGTAAATATTCAGATGTATTGATAGAGAGAGTATGCTATATGCATAATAATACGAGAGATATGAAACAATTACCCAAATCTTTTACTTCTCTTTTTGTTTTGTTTTTGAAATTATATTTCTTAGGGTAAATTTTAGTAATGCAACGGAAATGAAACGCTGCGAAACGCGGTAGACATGGTACGATGGTAACGGAAGAATGACATCATGACATCCGTAGACATAATGAAAATTTAACACATTACAGTTTCCTGTAATTTAAATTTTCTCACTCATGTTTAACCAACGCATTGGTCTTTTTTGAATTAGATGCGTGATCCATGCGTTATGTTTATGACTCGTTGTTTATGTTTAATACCGATTAATTCAGAATAATATTTGTAAATGTTTGAGGTTATAAATAATTTATTTTTATCATATATTTAATTAAGTATATGATTTTTATTGTATATTATTTTATATTGAATCAATAAAAGTTTCGATAAGTACTCTATCATTATGTTTGCTTAAATCCAATATGCTAATACATAGTTCTACATTCAATTTTATAATTAAATAAAAATTTTAATTATATTTTAAGTAGAATATTTTTATATACTTACTACATGGGTTGAAAAGTCAATGAAGAAACGATTTTTTAATGAAAAAACTCTTATTCTTCGATATAATCTCACTTGTTCCAACGGTCCGCTAACATTTCAATACCGGTTTTACATTGGTTCGCGTCAAGTCCCTCAAAATAGGCGTTTGTTTCCAACTCGACCTCTTCATTAAAGTAAAATCTTTTGCCAGAGAGCCACATTTTCAATTTCGGAAAATGGTAGTAGTCACTGAGGGTCAGGTCAGGAGAATACGGTGGGTGTAGAACCAATTCACAGCGCAATTCCTTCAATTTATCGGTCGTAACGTCAGCTTTGTGAGATGGTGCATTTCATCCATTGTCACAAATCACATGAAAAAATCCTTTTTATTGCGGTGAAACTGTGCCGAATTTTGCTTTGACAGTCGAACACGTTCATATTTTGGTCAATTGTTAAAAAAAAACGCGGTACCTATCGCGCGCAAAGCTTTTTCATATGTAAATATTTATGAAGGATATGAGATTTGATATTCCTATGGTGTTAGCTAGTATGTCAGGCTAAAGACTTTTGAGCCCATGTAGTATTTGAGGTTATTCGTAGTTGCAATCACGCCAAAGACGTATAACCACTACTTGTTTGACTGTCTTTCTTTGATTACAGTAAGACAAGTATTATAAATTATCTAGTATGTGTCAGCTGTTAAATAGTCACCATATATTTAATAAATGTGTAAGATCATTATTGACCGATTTAAAGAATAAATGTTTTATGCAACAGAAAAAAAAACCCTAAATCCTCCTTTAAGCTTTCTTATGTCTGATACCATAAAGGAGCTAGAAAAACTTGATAGCTAGCAAGCACACTTTAATGGGGTATCAAACATATATGACAGTTTTCTTGGAGTTTTGGACATATAGTTTCATGCATAGAAAGTAAAAACAAAGGTATGTAAAATATATTTACTAAAGTGTATTTACTAACCTTGAATAAAAACGGTAATTACCAACTTACTGCGCATGCAAATATCTGTTAAAAACTCAAAGAAAACTATCATATACCGGGTGTTTTACGCCTAAACTATTGAAGATAGAGTTTTATGATAAAAAATTTACTGTATATATCGACCCTAAAGAATTTCAGGAAAATATTTTCAACCCCCTAAAACTCCCTCTTGGGGGGTAGTTTGAGGGGTACATGCCCGTTTCTCAGTAAAATCAAATGGAACGGTATATCCAAAAGTACATAATTTTAAAGATCATAAAAAAGTAAGAAACTTTTGTAAAAAAAAATTTTTCATACATTCAATTGTTTAGAAAATATGGCGACTTGTTCGGGTTTTATTAAAAGTGCTCTAGTTTCGTTAAATGTTAATGAAATATTATTATAAAATTTTTATTTGAGATGATGTGATGATTGGATAATTTAAAGTGTCATACGCGATATATCAAAAATGCAAAGTTTCAATTGGGGATAATTCAAAAATTTTAAATGGAACGATATATCAATTAGTACGTTATCTTATAAAATATATTTAAATTAACAACTTTTGTTAAGAAAATTAAAAATTATATTTTTTTTAAACAAAATTAAAATTTTAAATTAAATTTTCTTAACAAAAGTTGTTAATTTAAATATATTTTAAAAGATAACGTACTTATTGATATATCGTTCCATTTAAAAATTTTTAATTATCCCCAATTGAAGTTTTGCATTTTTGATATGTCGCGTATGACACTTTAAATTATCCAAATCTCAAATAATCATACATCATTAAAAAGTTCGTATTTCTACTTTCAAATAAAAATTTTAAAATAATATTTCATTAACATTTAACGAAACTAGAGCACTTTTAGTAAAACCCTAAAATTTGGGAACAAGTCGCCATATTTTATAAGCAACTGAATGTATGAAAAAAAAATGTTTACAAAAATTTCTTACTTTTTTATGATCTTTAAAACTATGTACTTTTGGATATACCATTCCATTTGATTTTACTGAGAAACGGGCATGTACCCCTCTAACTACCCTCCAAGGGGGAGTTTTAGGGGGTTGAAAATTTTTTCCTGAAATTCTTTAGGGTCAATATATACAGTAAATATTTTATCATAAAACTCTATATTTAATAGTTAAGGCGTAAAACATAGTGGACGGGTGGTCTGGAACACCCGGTATATTTGATACCTCATTAGAGAGTGCTTACGTGTTAGCTCCTTTATATACCGGACATTAAACAGTGTTTTTGCAATCCAGCGTGAGGTTATCTATTTACATACACACACACATAGAATGTATTTGAAATTTATGTTAAATATCATTTTATTATTTATGATTTTTTACAGAGACACCACAAAAACAGATGCATCATTTGTGAAAACATATGCTACTCTTGGTTATCTTTGAAATATATAAATAGTACTCAATTTTAGCAGTAAACATATAACATAACAAAAGGATTGACAAGAAAGTATTGTCATTATGATAATAATTAATAATTTAATATTGTAATGGTTACATTATTCTCAAACCAACAATATCAACGTTTCATCTCAACTGTGAATTGAAACGCATTTGTTAATAAAAAATATTTGAGAATTTATTGTTTCTAGATGTTTAGCGTGATGAATGAACATTGACTGTATTATTTATAGTTACCTATTAGTTAAATTTAAAATAAAAATGTAATGATATTAGTATTGAAATGTAAAAGCCTGTAATTGAGATTTTATTGTTTTTCAAAAACTTATCTAAGATCATCACATTTTTCAGTAGGTAATTATTTGTTAATATCATAGATAGGTAAAAAAAAATAATATTATTTTTGCAGTATCTATGAATTATCATTTGAGATTCGAACCTAATATACATAAAACCGAATATGATATTTGCTAAATAACTCAATAAAAATCAAACTTTAAACCAAACCTTTTAAAAAAAAACTCTTTCTCAAATCTGCATTAAATTTATTTATAAATGAATATATATTTACTATTGACTGATTCAAAACAAAAAAAGAGTCTTAATAAATTTGAAACGTCCTATAATAGTATTTATTGGCCTACAATTAATTTTTTAAATAAAAATATAAATGAATAATAACATTAAATTAGATATGTGGCTGTGAACGCAAACTGAAGCCTTATAAAATCTCAACTCAAATAAATGACCTAAATCTTTCACATCTTAAATCTTAATCAAAATTACAGATAAATGGTTCGAATCTCATTCTTTTGTGATATTATCATTTTATTTGAAATATAGTTTCAAAAGTATGCACATGTTAAATAAAAAAATCTCACTAACTTCTGAAATGCTGTAAAATAATATTTACAAATGTTATGAAAATATAAAAATACAATAAACAGTTCTTGTTTTATTATTTCCTTTTATAACATTCATTTATTTTTCATAATTAAAAATATTAAAAAATACACATCATTATTTAATTAAGTAGTTACATATACTTAGGAAAGTCAAAAAAAGGAAGTTTGCACGATTTAATTAATAATCATAAGTAGATATAAAAGTATATATACAGGATGGTCCGGTTTGGGATACAGACATTGTGAGTAAAAAATTGTACGGAAAGGTGGGGTCTATCTTCAACACCCTCTGAATTACAGGCTGTTTAATAACTTACAAACAAAGATTATCTCATAACTTCCAAAGTAATGTACTAGAGCAACCTCAATGAGTTAGTTTCATAGGTAATTAACTAACGTATTTGTCAGTATTGGCGTTATTGCTAGCCGTGTTTCTAGTTCAGAGTTATTGCTCATCAAAGTCAAAAAATATGTTTATTTTTTTTAAATTTTTTATAAAAATGACATTTTTCTCCAAAAATACCTATATATGTGGTATTTTTATCATTATTTTGGTGTGTCATAATGTTACCTACAAATTCACTATACCAAGTTTGGACCTGGGTCTTACAGTTTTCCAGTTATAAAATCTAAATAATCTCCAAAGTGACTATTTTGTTACCTACCCTATTAAATGAAACACTCATATTTTTTGTTTGTTTATAATTACATAATTAGTTTTAAAATTATGTAAATTAACATTAATAATAAAATTATGTAATTATAAATAAACAAAATTTATGACTGTTTCATTTAGGGTAGGTAACAAAATAGTCACTTTGGAGATTATTTACATAAATTTATAACTGGAAAACTATAAGACCCAGGTCCAAACTTTGTATAGTGAATTTGTAGGTAACATATGACACACCAAAATAATGATAAAAAATACCACATATTATAGGTACTTTTGGGGGAAAATATCATTCTCATAAAAAATTTAAAAAAAATTAAACATATTTTTTTAACTTTGATGAGTAATAACTCTGAACTGTAAACACAGCTAGCAATAACGCTAATACTGAAAAATACGTTACTTAATTACCTATGAAACTGACTTATTGTTGCTCTAGTTACGTTACTTTGTAAGTTATGAGATAATCTTTGTTTGTAATTACTACTCTGAAGGAAGTTTTTAAACATCCTGTAGTTCAGAGGGTGTTGAAGATAGACCCCACCTTCCTGTACAATTTTTTACTCACAATGAGCCAAAGAATCAGCTCTTAAAATATCTGTATCCCAAACCGGACCACTCTGTATATGTTACGGGCAAAACCCGCGGAATGTGCAGTGTCGACACTGCCCGGGCAATGTCAGCATTGTACACTGTTACTGGGCAATGTTCGCAGAAATGGTTAATAAACGGACTCGGTCCAATTTAAATTATGTATATCAAATTGTTAAAATAGTTTTTTTCTGCACATAAAGTTGTACCTAATGTAATGATTAATTTTCATTGATTCATTGTAATAAATATATTTTAAAACTTGTACCAAGTAATTTTATTTGATAGTTAATATCAATTTAACATCATAATACAGTAGGTACTGCCCACAATGATTTAGCATTGTTGACAATAATAACAAACAACAGACAAAAACTATGGTTATGACTTATCAAATACAAATCCCCTAACCATAAAATTGTTGGTTAAAATTTTATGGTTAGGGGATTTGTATTTAATTTTTGACAATGTTCGTTTAAAATCGGACCAAGTCCGTTAATTAACCCCCAACAGCGATGTGCAATGCTGACATTGCCTAGGCAGTGTCGACTTTGCCCACCCCGCGGGCTTTGCCTGTAACATATTATATAAAATTTTGCAAATTTTCACAAATGAAAATTCTATAAATTATATGACAATTTTGTTTATCTACCAGCTACAACTTATGTTTTGCTACTCACGGCTGTATCTTTGTCAATTTTTAGAATTTTATGAAATTTTCAGAGTAAAAATAATTTTGAAAAATTGATTTTTTGACCTCCAAAGGTGTATGTACCCCCAATATCTCTACAGAAAACACTGTATTCTCCAGTGGCGTAGTAAGAAAAAATTTCGGGGGGAGGGGATAAATTCATGTGAGTTAAATTTTTTGAAGGTATCTTGAACTGATGTTTTACCAAAACATACGTTTTTTTAAGAACACTGAATATTTCGGGAGGGGTTTCGTCCCCAAAACCCCCTCCGTTACTACGCCACTGGTATTCTCATACTATTATTGACACTTAAAAGTTAGTTTTACATAACATGTAGTTACAGCTTTTTAATTGTTCAGAAACAAAAATATGATTAATAAATATATGTATTATGTATGTCATGAAAAACTTTAAAATAGTCTACATAAATAAAATTTTCAGTTTTAGTTTAAGTAAATATACTCTATATAATTTTATTAATTTAAACAATATACACAAACATAAACAAAAATGTAGACAGATATTTAGAACTAATTACAAATAAATATTTATAAAAGACAATATTATTTATTTACACCATTTTTATCTTTCTTAAAAAATTTGCCGAGTAACAAAAGTTTTAATAATTCCTTTTTATTTGTTTTTTTATCAATGTCATTATTCTTTTCAATGTTTGTTTTTTTAAATAATTTAAAAATCATAATACTTTTTGTTTTCTTATTTCCCATTTCTAATGATTCTTTTTTGTTATAATTTTCTATACTTTTTGCATATGATTCAGAGTTTGTTTTTTTATCTACAACATTACTATATTTACGTAACTTTTCTTTATTAGTTTTTTCTTGCTTTGTCATTTGCAGATATTTAATTGGTAAGTATTTAGAATACACAATTTGCCCTTCGAAGGTAACATTTATTAATATTTCCGTCATATTTAACACAGAATTAATTTTCAAGTTATTATATGTGGAATTTGGGTGCTTTAATTCATTAATTAAATTATCAGTGCTGTTATTATATTCTGTAATTGGCTCATTATTAAATAACGTATCCAAGTATGGCATTTCAATTTCTTGTTGTATACCTTCATTAGAATTTTGTCTGTTATCAATGTTATTATTTACGATTATTTCCAAGCTTTTATCATCACAGAATGCCACTTTCTTTTGATAAGAAATATATTCTTGTAATTCAATAATTATAGGTATAGAATTTAAAAAATTGTTCAATATATTATTGTATAATTCATAAAGAGAGTTGTCAGGAACACCTAAAAATAATAAATTTTTTTCCGGTATTATAAAAAATTGCTTGAGTGCAAATGCAAGCTTCCAGCTAACGCTATCTGCTAGGTATTAAATATACATAAATGACAACCACTGACAGATGTAGCCAATGAAATCGTACATATAATGACTTTTTTACGCATGCGTATTAAGTAGAAATCAGCCAAGGTTAGTAAATGACAAGGTTGCCTCATAACTTTTTGACCAATCAGCGGCTGCGTGCGATGACGTCACCCTGAGGAACCTTCAAACGTTGTTTCAAATAATAAGTTGTTTTCAAATTATTTCGAATTTTTGGATATTTGTATTTAAAAAAAGTAAATATTATTGTTTATTACAGAAGCACAAATTATTACATATAATATTTCTTCATAAAATTTTAAAAATGATGTCAGAAATCAATGCTTAAAGAAAATACATTTGTTGGTTACACATAAAAAAACACTTGTTTAAAACTATAATTTATAATAATAAAATAATAAAAATTTAGATTTAAAACTCAGTACACTATCAATATCAAATGAAAATATTTAAAAACAACTTACAATAAATCAGCTTAACTAAAATAAAGAGTAAATATAGTTTGACAGCCATTTATAATGTCAAAGAGTTCCTCACGATGACGCATCTCCCGTCTCATGCCACTCCCCGCACAGAGTTACGAGACAACCTTGTCATTTACTAACCTTGGAAATCAGCGACATAAAAAAAGCGCTGCCAAGTGTACCTCATTAAATGCATTTAGATTATTATTAGGGATGTACCGGAACTGGAATTTTCGATTCCGGTCGGAACCGAAATAAAAAAAAATAGATTTTAATTAATAATAATAATTAAAACAATATATTGTATACTTTTTACATAATTATTATCTTAAATTAATATACCATTATTTTATATGGTGTTTCTTAAATGATAGAGCTCTATGCCTCTATCATTCTACATTATATTATAAAAAATATTATTTTTTACAAATCTTCGTAAGATCGATTGGTTAAAATTATTTGTATATCATACGTTCTTCTTGATCGAATGTAATTACATTTTTAGTGTCAAATTATAAATGTGATAAATCATAAACAGCATCTAGATATATTCACAATAGAGAAGATGGTATAAATTTTTATAGATAAAATAATACCTACTACTAGAAATAAAAGCACCAATACATTACTATTATAGTGCATGTATCATAAACAATACTGCATTATCTAAATACTATTAGCTAAGTTCAGATAGTATGCATAGTCTATTCGGAGAGGTTATTCTCGGAGGCAGGAAATTTTTTTGAGGAAAACATATTTAGGGGCTACAGTATTATTTTTACACCATAACAATAAGAAGTTTTCAAAAATCTTTAATATACAAAGAGTAATTATTATACATTTATTACCACTGCTTTAAAATATCGAGCAATTTCATAACAGATTTCATGGCAGATAGCGTTAATTGGAAGCTAATTTGCGTGCAAATTCTTTATAATACCGGGAATTCAGTGGCGTAGCGAGGGTGGGGGGGCAAGGGGGTTTATCATGCCTTAACTTTTTGAACCGCATAACATAAATCAAATTTATTAAGGTCAGAATAGGTAACTGAAGACCTTTTTTTTTTTTAGTTGTGTAAATGAACAATGTATTTCATAAATAAGATTAGATAAAATAAAAACTGAAAAGACCTTTTTTTAGTCGCCAATTTCAATTCAGATTTATTATAAAATTATAATTATTTTTTATTTTATTATTTTTGGAGGCGCCAAAAAAGTATCGTGCCCCAGGCGCCAATTATGGTTGCTACGCCACTGCGGGCATTAATCATTTTACATGAGAATCAAATTGTCAAATGAGTTTAGCATATTTAGCCTCACAGGACCTCTGAGTATGCAATGTTAGATCCCCTTAATGTTAAGATTGGATTTTCGAAAAATACATCAAAAATTTCATATTTGAGGGAATCTAATATTGCATACTCAAAGGTCCTACTAGTTTTGAAAAAGCTTTTAACTTCAATTAAGTACTTCATTAAATAAGTATTAATTTACCTTTCTTGAGAAAACAACTTGAATGATGAAACCATATATTTTTCATATTTTTATTTATAACTGCATTACATTGTTTTTCATATAAATACTCATTACAATCAAGATAAATAATGTTAGTTAAACAATTCTTTTGTATTTTGAGGGGTTCGTTATTTCTATATACATTTTCAATTTTTTTCAAGTTTATATTTATTCCATTTGTTTGTATTAATTTTACTTCATTATCATTATTAGACAATTGATTGAGGTATGTCATAGATCTGTATGGGGTCAAAAAATCTTCATAATATGTACTAATCGCGTGGAACATAATTATATGTTCTTTCATCTGTTTTGTAATATTGAAGTTTTTTTTTGAATTAGAGATGTAATTAACTAGATTTGGTGTTTTCGAAGTCAAATTAATTAGTTTTTTACTTAATTTGTTACAGCCATATTTGATTTCTCCATCCTTTTTGTGTGACATATCATTTTCTGGTATAGTTTGCAACCACCTGTTATTAAAGTCTTTTGGATTTGTCTTAGGTACACTTTTAGTATTTTGAGATGTATTAACAGGTGCCTTCTGTTTAAACCTAGACTGTTTCGTAATATACAAGTCATTAATATTTAATGGTTTCAACACTTTATTATCCTCTTCCAAAATTTCATCAATATTTATATATTTTTTAAGCAAGAAATCATTCTTATACATGGTTCTTTTATTTAATGATGCAGTTTTAAGTTTTTTTGTATCCATAAAAGAAGAAACAAAGTAATCACTTATATCGAAGTTATTGTCATCGTAATACAGAGATTTAAAATAAGATGTACCTGTATTTTTGGAATCAATACATACGTTACTTATATTATCATTTAATGATTCAACACGAATCTTATTTGTATCGATTATATCTGTCATTAAATCAATATCATCTAATAATTCAATACTTGTTTGGCTTATATTTTTTAATGACTCAATGCTAGTTTTGTTTTCTGGAAATTTTGGCTCAAATTTGTCGTTAATATTTTTATCGAAAAGATACTTTATATTGATATTATCATTTTTTAATGCAATATAATCATCTGTATTTATTGAAGAATCTATAATATTATTAGTAATTCTAATTTTAGTTGATTCTTGATTAGTTTGACTATTTGTTTTTGGGTCAAATACGTATTCAACCTTTTTCGATTTACTGTCAATGATTTTTAATGGAACAGAGCTTTTTAAATTCATTTGAAACATACCATTATTTATAAGGTACGTTTCTTTGTTTGGATTAAGTAAATATTCATCAATCCACACATTATCAGCAATATTCTTCTTTGTTTTTGACGCTTGATTAACTCCATTTAAGATTTTAAATGTCGCACAACTTTTTATTGAAATTTTTACATTAGAATTTGATATATTTTCTGAATAAATAAAATTGTCGTTTTGCATTTTTGAATAATACTTTTACCATTCTAATTTCACATCAAAAATTTGTAAATATAGAAAAATAATAATAAAGTTGTCAATTTTCATAATATTCGTTTACAAGGAAACTAAAAACAAAGCAATGAATATATTATACAGGATTTTTTATAGGCGAGCGGATTATCGAGTCTAGCTCGCTTAGAAATGACAGTAACCGACCAATCGACGTTCTAGTGACTAAAAATGAATTTATTAAATTCTTTATATTTTTCTGAGAAAAACATCTATATACATGATATTTTTTTATGCGGTCCTTCAATAGGTACACACATTTTTTTGTTTAATAAATCTAAATCTGCATTAAAAAATCTGAAAAAATTATGTAAGCTTCATTGGATTAAAATAAACATTTTTTGTCTCATAAACTTTTTTTTTAAATCAATAGTTTTGAAGATAAAAAATATTTATACTTTAAAAATAGCGAAAAATTCGTATATTTGTGATTTTTTTTCTTGGAAACTAATTGTTCAATCAGAATAAATCAAAAACAAAAAGAATCAGCCAACTTTAAACTATAACTATATTTTTTTTCATTTTGATCATTACTGTAATTAAATGTAAAAACTTAATTAGAGCCGAACTCACTCTTTGCGCCGTAAATCGATACCATGGCTGGCTACAACATTCATTTAATAATTGAAATATTTAAATACTGGGATGAAAGCATCAATAAAAACACTTTAGAATATTTTTATTGCACATTTATTTGTCACGATTATTTTCTTTATTATAATATTATACTTATCAGAACATCTACAAAAAATATTTCTGTTCTAGTTGCGGAAAATTTCCTTGTACAGCTAAAACATGTTCTTGTTTGGATTTAGATTTAAAATATTGTTCAGTTTGTAGATGTTCTGATAAGTGTAACAATAAAGAAAATAATTGTAACAAATAAATGTGCAATAAAAATATTCTAAAGTGTTTTTATTGAAACTTTCATCCCAGTATTTAAATATTTCAATTATTAAACGAAATTGTAGCCATCCATGGTATCGATTTACGGCGCAACGAGTGAGTTCGGCTCTAATGAAGTTTTTACATTTAATTACAGTAATAATCAAAATGAAAAAAAATATAGTTATAGTTTAAAGTTGGCTGATTCTTTTTGTTTTTGATTTATTCTGATTGAACAATTAGTTTCCAAGAAAAAAAATCACAAATATACGAATTTTTCGCTATTTTTAAAGTATAAATATTTTTTATCTTCAAAACTATAGATTTAAAAAAAAAGGTTATGAGACAAAAAATGTTCATTTTAATCCAATGAAGCTTACATAATTTTTTCAGATTTTTTAATGCAGATTTAGATTTATTAAACAAAAAAATGTGTGTACCTATTGAAGGACCGCATAAAAAAATATCATGAATATAGATGTTTTTTTCTCAGAAAAATATAAAGAATTTAATAAAATCATTTTTAGCCACTAGAACGTCGATTGGTCGGTTAGTGTACTCGAAATAGCTGTAATCCGCTCGCCTATTACTGGTGTGGTGGACTAAACAGGAGTCTCTATTTCATTCTTATAATGTCCGGTATTATAAAGGAGCTAGCAAATTTGTTAGCTAGCAAGCACTTTCAGTATTAATTCTGTACTAGTATCTATGGATTAGCTATGGAATTTAGAGCAGTGATACTTCAACTAATTGTAACACAGTTGGCATCTTTCACCGTACAAAATAATTTTCATAATATCGTCACTGTTTAAATACCGTAGTGTTTACTTAATTAAAAAGAACTGTCAAGGCTATAACCTCAATAGAAAGTGCTTGCTAGCTAGCAAATTTTGCTAGCTCCTTTATAATACCGGACATAATCTACATAATGTAGAACGCGAATTTGTCAAACCAAAGATTTCGTTGAAGCATTATAAACATAAAAGTGAATTATTGTTTTTAAGTAAATACTATTTTGCTGTGTTCTACTAATTAAATTAAAAAAAATTATTTTATTTTTTTACTACTTACCCCCCCCCCCCTTTCCCCGCGCTTGTTCGCTATTTTTTGGAAGCAGACCTGGCAACCCTAGGAGCGGCCCAAAATTGCCGCCTCAAAATACTGGCTGGGCTAGTGGTTAGGTTGGCCCTGTGCAAGGTAGTAGCGGTGCACGAGCTATGCGAGTCCAGTGACAGTTTATGTTTAGATCAGACACATTCGACATAGTCAGTATGGCAGAGAATTGCCCTTTCGGAAGACACGATAAAATCCGAATGTGTTCGATCTATGATAACAACTCGCATGGTAGGTGGTAAAAGGGGCGAAACATTGTTTTTACGCAAATAACTTCAAAATGGCAACTGCATTCATCGGTTTCTTAAAGTGTAGATACCAAACTATCTTTGTATCAATTTTCGTTGATAAAAGAATTAATGTTTTCGAAAAATCTATTTTTTCTTGTACTAATTATATATTTATAACATTTGAATATATCCCCTGGGTGACGTAATTCCCGCGCAAACGCTGATTGGTCTAGGAGCAATTGAGACTACCTTGTCTTGATATACCTTGGTTTTCCTCCACGTCGTTAAGTATGAAACTTGTTGTCTGTGGTATATGTCATTTGATGAATGTGGTACATAATTTTTAACGATATATGTGATATAGTATATAAATTTTTTAATGAATAAGATGTTTAAATTTATTTTTATTATTTTATGTTTTTGGTGTACATATTTTTTACAAATAAAATGTGATGAACTATCAGATAAACGATTATGTGCTGATCCAAAATGTGAAGGTATTGTATTTTTTAGTACACGTCAGTTTATGTCAAATAAAAAACAACATATCGTTTGTATTTAAAGTGTAAAATGCTCTAAATGTTTTTTTAATTGATACAATAAAAATGTGCTGTTACGAATTTCGTATTAAATTTTAGTAAGAGAAAATATGGTGTTATTTTGTGTATTGCAACTCATCCTTATGGAATTGATTTTATTTATGCAATAAGTAATATAGCACAATAAAATTCATGCTGCAATGATAAAATTGATTTTTAAAAATGAATTACTATTTACTATACATTTTAAAAATTATTTTCAAAATAATTAAAAACTAATTGTTATTGAGAATATAGAACAATTAATCAATATTAATTACTTACAACTTTCATCTACTGTAATCTAAATAAAAATATTTTTATGTTTCAGTTGTTATCTCTCATGCAACAACATTGTTAAATTATCCAAGCAATAATCCAAATATTTTAACACTTCCTATAAATGTTGAAGTAAAAATATACAGCAAAGGTGCTGGTAAAAACTCAAACTTATGGGGTGTAGAATACAAAAATAAGAGGGGGTACATACCAAAACGAGTAATTCGGGAAACTAAAGTGTTTGTACGACATCTCGAACATTTAGTAGATACCGAATTTGTCAACAGTAAACCGTCAGATTCAATTGATCCCATAAAAACTGCACCTATAGATGAAAAAGTAATTGACATCAAGAGTACAGCACCAAATGTAATACACGGTACGACTTTTTATTATGGTTTAGAGAATGATTCTTCGGAAATAGCAAGTGATGTGCCAAATGATAAACCCATCAAAAACACTTTAAAAAAACAAAACAACATTGACGATGATTTAGATATAAAAATAGAATTGGAAGATGTCAATGTGTATATTGATGATAATACGTTGAATGCAGAGAATAAAGAAAAAGAATTAAATCTATTAAATACAGAACAACGCACAGACAATGACGAAAATAATCGAAATATTGAGTCAGAAAGTAAAACAGTCAATCAACCAAAAAGTGAAAGTCAAGAAAATGTAACGGAGAAACATACTGATACAAGTAATGATAAACAAATTCTAACAGACCAAAGTAGTAACAGTGAAAGTAATTTAGATAATACGGATTTTAATAAAAATGAAGTAACTACTGAAATTCCTATCACTTCATCTGATACAAAACAACCAAAAATGGATCAACCAGAAGACAGTTTAAATAATAAAGATTTGCATTTGAACAACAATGAAATTATTACTGAAATTCCTGTCACTTTATCTGCTATAGTAGAACCGAAAATTGATCAACCGGAAGGCAGTTTAAATAGTAAAGAATTGAATAACAATGAAGTAACTACTGAAATTCCTGTCAGTTTGTCTGCTACAATAGAACCGAAAATTGACCAATCAGAAGGCGGTTTAAATAATAAAGATTTGAATAACAATGAAATTACTACCGAAATTCCTGCCAGTTTATCTGCTGCAATAGAGCCAACAATTGATCAACCAGAAGACAGTTTAAGTAATAAAGATTTGCATTTGAGCAATAATGAAATTATTACTGAAATTCCTGTCACTTTATCTGCTACAGTAGAACCGAAAATTGATCAACCGGAAGGCAGTTTAAATAGTAAGGAATTGAATAACAATGAAGTAACTACTGAAATTCCTGTCACTTTATCTGCTACAGTAGAACCGAAAATTGATCCACCGGAAGGCAGTTTAAATAGTATAGAAGTGAATAACAATGAAGTAACTATTGAAATTCCTGTCAGTTTGTCTGGTACGACACAACCAGAAGATACAGAGCAAACAGTTTTTGAACCAGTAATACCACCGGTAACAGTAATTGCAGAACCATCTAAAAAAGAAGAAAAGTCAGATGTTATTGATTTGTCAGAGAATACAGATACAATGACTGTTGAATTACCTAGTGATTCTGTCGTAGTAGAAAGTATAAAAACTTTGATTGAATCTGTTCAAAATGATAGTGTAATTGATAACTCCCATTTTACGACAGAAAACCCAATTCATATTTTAAATAATAATAGAGAAGATTCTTTCTCTGATTTAAAAGAAAATATACAGGAACCGCCAGTTATTAGTGATGTACAATTTCAACAAAACCAAGATGACACTATTCCCAATTTAAATGAAAATATAACAGAGCCAATCATCAATGATTCACAGAATTTACTTGCAGAAAGTGTGAATAATAATTTTCAACAAAAACAAGATGACGACACTGTTCGCAATTCAAATAAACTAAATAATTTACTTACACGAAAGCCATACGTATTAAATAATATTCAAACAAAACAAGATGTCATTCCGTCAAATTCAGAAACGAATATTGTTAGTAAAGAACAATCAGAAGATAGTTTGCATGTAGAATTACAACAAAACTTGACTTTTGAAAGCACTTTAGTAGAACCTGAAGTTAAAGAAGTGAATATTGGAATAGATAACAGTTTTGTTACAGAACCGATAAAAATAGAAAAAGAAACATTGCCAAGTTATTCAAATACAAATGAAATAAAGCCAGATATTGCAGCTACAATAGAAGGACATTCATCAATTGAAAATATGCCAAATCAGCATAATGCTAATGAGTTTAATGTTGAAATGAAAGTAGAAGAAATACAAGACATTGTTAATACTGAAGAAAGTATCGGTGATAATGTGCCTGAAACATTAAGTGATCGAGTGGAAATAAATAGTCAAGTGCCTAATGAACTTGTAGAAAATAGAGATAGCGAAGAGTCATCTCCTTATACTTTCATGGATACTCTATATAGTTTCTTAGGTTTATCTAATAGTGCTAATACGAATCCAACTGATTGTTTAGATAATTCTGATACGAGCGAATCTGTTTTCAATGTGTATAAAAAAGATAAATCAGGTGAGACTTTAATGGCGTGTTTACACTGAAAAAATAAAACAGCAACATCTTGTCTTTTTGACAAAAGTGCAATAAACCCTATGCATTTTTAAATATGTTGACTGTGTTTTCAAACACCGTGTTGCTGTTTTGTTTTCTTTGGTCTAAACACGGCATAATAAATATCAATATTTTATTTGATTTGACAGTGTATTATTATTTTTCCAGATCCACAAATATGTCGTTCATATAATCATGATGCACACCAATGTGCCGATGATGATAGAAAAACTCTTCTACCTTCATCTGTAGATTTATCTAATTCTCTTTTTGGAATTTCCTTTTTATGTATAACAGCGTTAACCGTTCTGCTGTTTACATTAGGTTACTATTTCATAGAGAAACGAAACCGTGACGGAGCTTACGTAAAGGAGATAAACGAGCTCAAGAAAAACTTGTTAGTATCTAGGAAGGAATGCGATGGTTTAAGAACAATTTTAGAATCAAAACAAGATAACATTGTTGATGCAGAAATTATAGAACAGTTGAATTTGGAAATAGCAAATTTAAATGCAAATATTGCTGAGCTAGAAGAACAGAACGCAAATCTAGAAAAGGAACTAGAAAGCGCTACCGAAGCTGGTTTGGAAGTGAACAGTATCTTAACTGATTTTCTCAGTTCACAAAACAGAAACGATTGTTTAGAAGAAAATATCGACACGTTGCAGAAAAGATTGAACGAACAACAAAACATTATAAATGATATGAACTCGGTTATAGAGAAACAGAATTACGATAAAGATTGCCTCCAGTCTCAGTTTTTGGAAGTGAATGAAAGAAATGAACAATTACAAATGTCAGTCAATGAGTTGTTATCGAATGTTGCACAACTGAATAAAGTCATGGCGGAAAAAGAATCAGAACTTCAGGAAGAAAATAATGATTTACAAAGGCAGTTAAAGAATGTGATTCAAACGATGACAAATGATTCTAATGGTTTGAAAGAGAGTTTGAATTCCGTGCAAGCAAAATTGAAGCACGTGGAAAATCAATTGGAAATTAAAAATACCGAGCTCGGTTTATTACAAGAGAGTATCGGTGGTGATACAACTGTTTCAGAGAATATAGTCGAGGTTAGTCATATTAAAGCGGAACTACATCACGTGACAAACGACAATAAAAAGTTAACAGATAGTTTAAGTAATGAAAAAGAAATCCGCAAGCAAATGGACAATGAAATGAAGCAAATGAGAGGTGATGTAATGTTACTACGTTCGAAATTAGAAGAAGCCGAAAATGATAAGGCTGAAGCGATAACTAAATTAGAAGTTCTTTCGAGTTATTTCAAAGATAAAGAAGCTCAGTTACAGAAGTAAGTTCTTATGTCAATCATTAAACACGTGTGGTGAAATAGGCTGGTTTTTACTTAACGTAGTATTAATTGATTTAATAAATGTATGTTTCAGGGAAAAAATGAAACTTGAAGAAATTTGGCTACAAAATCAAGGTGATGCAAATTCAACAACTGAAAGATTGAAACTTATGCAAGAAGAAATTCAAAATCATAAGTATGTATTACTTTTGCAAGTATATTCTAGTTAATATTTTGTCTATTGCCTAGTTTTCATTTAATTAATAGTCATTTCATTTGGAACAAACTGTTCAGTGATAATCTTGCATAGAATTAAATTCTCTATAATTTTTGTCATCGGCACGATTCTCTACGACCAATAGTTTACGAGTTATAATGCCACAAAGTCTGTAAAGTTTTTTCAAATTATCTTGACAATGTTTGATTTTACATAAAAATATCAAATTCTTGTAGATAATTAAATTTTCTGCAACTTTTGTAACAGGCACTATTCTTGACAAGTTACAGTTCATCAAAGATCCTTAATCTATTTTAGGCTTCAAAATGAAATGCTGCAAAAAGAAATAATGGATCAAGAAGTAAGTTTGAAAAGTCAGATTTCAATTTTGGAGAAGAAGTTACGTGAAAGTTGGTTAACATCGCGCCAAATCGAACGTAAACTTGAAGATTCTAAACAGGAAGCTAGTCAATTGCGTAACAGATTAACTGTTGTCGAGAAATCCTTGTGCAATCAACAAACCGATGATTCAAAGGCGCAATATCGTAAGTCTAACAGTTTGATAAAAACACTTCTGATATTCACTTCCCAATAGGAAGTTATTGTAATCGGTCCGAAAATCAAAATAAAAAATTTCAACATATTTTTATGTTTCAAGGTCACTATAGTATATTTACACTATTTTCAAAAAGTTGTACGTGTGTGTGTGTGTGTGTGTGTGTGTGTGTGTGTGTACGTATCATTTTTTACGTGTACGAAATCTCGCAAATAAAAAATGCTATTAACTTTGTTGGGATGTGAATATGATCTGAAAGAAAATATTTTTCCAAATTCAACCCCTATGGGGGTAAAACCATGTTGGGAAGGCTTGTTTGAGTAATGGTTTTAATTCTATTTGCAGGTGTATTCTCACCACTGAACACAACCGAAGATATGCACAATCAATCTCAACACGATGCCGTCATATCGCCTCCGTTATTCCCGCACGATAACATTGCGCCGTCATCTTTGCCGTTACCACCGTTCCTAGGTCTTCCACCTCCACCGCCACCAGGTGCTCCGTTTGCACCACCGTTTATGCCACCACCTCCAAATTTATACCAAGGAGACAGGCGGCCTCCACCGTTAGGAAGAATGTCTTCACCTCCGTTGAATGCCAATACTTTTTCACCTACTAGAACATTTTCTCCATATAATAGAGATGACACATCGTCTATGTCACCGCCGATACCTCCGTATGAAACTTTAGATGCACCGTACCCGGAGGTAGATGGGTTTAGACCACCGTATAATAATGCAAGAGATAATTGGGAAGATCAACATCAAGCTTGGCATACACCGTCAAAAAAGTCGACGAGATTAAAACAAAAAAACGATGTTTAAATTATTGAATTTATTGTTTTTGTGTATTGTTGAAAATAACTACGGTTAAAATAATTTTGAATGTTTCGACTTTATTTACTTGTTTTTAAATTGGAACGAAAATAATTTTTATTCTTCAAAGATAATTTTGATACTGGGAAAGTGCATTTAAGCAATAATTATCTAGTCGTACCATTCAAATATGATCTCCTCAAATTAATATATTTTTTATTGAAATAATTCCATTTTAGAAAGATAAAGATAAAGTGTTACATTCAAGTTATAGTTTTCTACTTTTGGAAAAAGTAGTTCACTTTTTAGTTTGAATTGGTGATTGTTACAAGAAGTGGATATTATAAAATGTGACATTGGAGGTTATTTAATTAGTATGTGTGTAAAAAATGTCGCTTTATAAAATCTGTATGGAATGTAAAAATATATTTGTACATTTATTAAATAAAAAATGTTTATATTTTATACGTTGTTAATTTTGTTTTATTTAATCCTATTCTAAATATAATAATATAATATAAAAATAAATTTCATCTACGTTGATCAAATTAGAAATAATTTTTTCAAAATTTCAATCTGTGTCGATTACAATAGATAAGGTTAGTAAATACTAGAGATTTGTTCGGGCCAGACCGGACCGATCCGATCCGAAAAAGTTTCGAATTGGATCGGGCTACCCCAGATGACGTATTTTCCCCTTCTCTAGTTACAAAGTTATATATGTTATGATAGGGCACCTTATTTCCCCTCTCCACATTTGTGTACTACAGATGACGTATTTCCCTCTCTCGCACCGCGTTACTAAGACTACCTTGTCTTTACATACCCTGAGATCTACACACATATCGTTGTACCAAAACTTCCCATGAAAATATGACACTACAAAAAAAATGCAAATATTTTCTCAGAAGCAATTTTTAACAAATAACTACATTTATTTATAACGTTAAAAACAAAATTGTATAAATATAACAAATATTACTGTATAATTGTGCTATCACGTTACTTTTTTTCATCTATTTTCACACCTTCGTGTAAAGCATGTTCTCTCATAGCAGCTTCTATTTGCGATATGGTGAATTTATTTTTCGACCAGTGGTATCGGCATTGGACCCAATAAATTAATGTGATTATAGTAAATCCTCCTACACCAAAGTGGGTTGCAGCTTGAACACGACTAGTTAACTGAAAGTAACCTAATCCACAACAAATACCTCCGATAATTCCATATAAAAAGCTACTTCTGAAACAGGGTATTTGTGAAATATTTCGACCAAATAATACTATATCCTGAAACAATTGAATTCTAGTTAAGTATTACAGAAATATGTAAATAAAATAATAATGAACCTATACCTTTTTAGGCTCGTCAGAGTTATCCATTATATTAATATTTCCTAGTATGTCTTATATTCTCAATAATGTAATATTAACATTTCTTATTTAGGTATATGTATTGTAATTATTAATTTTATTATGACATAAATCTCTACCATACAGGTTATGCATGCCGTTTCATGTTTGTCAAACTGACAGTTATTTAGAACATAACCTAATTCTAATCAAAAATATTTGGAGTTTTTACTTTTGTATATTATTATTATAATATGAGTTTATATAATTTATATGTAGCCAATGGCTTTCAAAGTGATTGTGATAAATTAATCGGAAATTTCCTTGCTAGAAAATCATTACTTTTTAAGGATTTTGTTGAAGAATGGAAAAATTTGAAATTTCCATTAATATATTGGTACATAATAATTTATATTCAATAGATATCATTTTTTACTTATATAATATCTGCCATTTATTATTACAGTGGTCGACACATTTTCATTGAATTATGGGAATTTATAGAAGAAACTTTTGTTATCGCTAAGAGATATTTATTTCAAAACAGTGACATAAATTTTAGAATTGGTGGTCTCTATTTATTATATGCGCTTTATTTTAATCAGCCTACAAAGTAAATTAAACCTATTTTTATTAATTATATCAAATCCATTTAATTTTATGAATCTTTTCAGGGATTATGCTTCTAAAATTCGTATCACATATGACGATTGGAAAATATTACTAGATTTTCAGAATATTTTAAGAACTAAGAATCATATTGATGCATTATATATACTGTGTAAATTAAGGATTTATAAATCGTTCATATTTGTAATTTCTGAACGAACATATGGTTTGGAAAGAACACACAGAAAATATCACAGCGATATACCTATCGATACATTACAAAATCAACCGTTTTCTTTTAGTCATAATATTAAGGACAGTTACATAAACAACGTAATTTCATCTTTAGAAATTCTAAACGATAAATATCATCAAGTGAAAAGTACTTTACCAGGTATAGGTTAGGTTAGTAATTAATAACTACGGTTACTAACAAATATATTGTTTCTAGGTTCAACCTCGCTTGGACCTGCTGACAAATCTCTGCGTTTAGTACAAAAAAATATAGCGCATGTTTTACAAAAAACAAATATTGCAACTAAACAGCAAAAAGATCCACTTGCTTTGACGTCTTCTAGTGATGAATCTGAAACTGAATGTATTGGCAAAAAACGCAGCAATATAAGGAAAAGAGCATTCCGGGGTGAAGCTAAATATACATACTCACGAATTAAATAGTTGTATAGTGTTTATTATTATTATTATTATTACAAAATTTGTTTTAATTATACAATAAATATTTTTTTAAATATATGAAACAATTAAATATATAATCATATAATAAGCACATTCTTTTTTATTTTAAATATCAGTAAATGTGTTTATGATAAATGTTTATTAAAATTTCATAAAATTAATTATTTATTAAGAAGTCTTTCCTGTCAAATATCGTTTTTTATTGTTGTGAGTTTCGATTGTTTGTATGTATAAATAACAATGAAATAAAAATTTGGACGGAAAATTCCAAATATAAAATTGGCACTCATTTTTCAAATATTTCAAGCGGCCATTTTAAATTAACGTTATTTTAATTGTTGTGATGTTCAAAATAATAAGCTTCAAAAATCAATATATTTTTCAACTGTTTTACAAGAATGACCCCTTAACAAATATTTTAAAAGAAACCTTATGTTTCAAATCAACTAAAACATATCTCTTTACTGGTTTACTAGGTCTTGATATATATACATATATCAATTTTGATTGTGATTATAAACATACTTGTAGCTCCCACAATAATTATTTTTATAGAAATTATCATTGTAATTAAAGGGGAATGTACACATTTTATATAGAAATAATACATTTTTCTATATTATAAATTAATATATTTTAATAATATGGTCACATCTTAACTAGGTACAATAAATATTTAAATAAAGTCTGTATTACACTTGTCAATTTTGTCAACAATCAAAATAACATAACCTCAAATAAACTGTTGAATTATTAAAGAGCAAAATGAACATAAAAATAAATAATAATTAACACGAAATCATCCAATTGGGAAAGCAGTAATTGTGTATTGTAAAAATAACAGTTAAATTTACAAAAAATAATGAGAAAAATATTTTCAACAATATATTAACTAAATTAAAATTGATATGTGTAATACAAACCATTCTAACTGAAATGAATAAACTACAAACCCCAATAATTATTCAATATATTATATAACATTAAAATACATGCATCACACTTTTCATTGTATTCGTGGAATAATATTAACTATAACATCAATTAAAAATCAATTTGTATAATAAACGGCACTGACACAATCTAACCGTCTCGGGAATAAAAAATATGTTATTTTTCAATTTAAATACATTTAAATAAAAGTGACATAAAAAATAACCTTACTTACGATATATAGAGTTTAAATTATGAATAGTCTTAGGCACTTATTGCTATTTATATAAGGATAAGAATCTGTTTAACGAGATGGTCAGACTGTTTCATAGATAATAGGAGACAGGTAACATAGTGAATAATATTCACAGCATTTTACAGAACACAATTGATTAATCTTTTCATAAGAAAACGTTATTAAAGAGAATAAGTTCTACAACTAACGTATACTAAACGGTCACGTTAGAGTTAATATTATTACACTGAGCCGATATGTGATAGTTTTTATCAAGTCTTTGAATCGTAGCAATTAAATAAGAATTTTCAATATAAAGATCTTTGACTAAGATATCAGCTTTGGAGAGACGTTCAAGATGCTTGTCACAAACTTGTAGCTGGCGATCGTAATCAAACTGTAACTTCTTCACAACGCACTGCAAACTCTCCGTTTCTCCTTTATGTTGTAACCAGTATTCTGCAACAAACAATACAAACACATAATGACTTCTGAAAACAACAACGCATGTTTATAACCAACTTAGGAAGTTCTCAATTTGAATTTCAACTATGTATTTTTTATGTATGTTCGGGCATAATTTTGACAAATATGCACCGATTTAAATGATTTTTGTTTGAAAGAGTATACTCCCGAGGTGGTCCCAAATAAATTTTATCAGAATCTGACAATGGACTTCGAAGATATGTCACTCAAAATAATAATTTAATAAAGAAACTAACTGTTATCCGTGACTTTGTTCAAGTGGAATTTACGTTAGTGAAAACAACACCATAAAATTAAGTTGGGTAAATAATACAGATTTCTGTTATGATAGTTATTAAGGCAAAACAGTATAACCTATAATGCATACAAATGTCATACATCCATTTTTTTTATCTAATCAAATGTTCTTCCTCAGGATGCAAGCTCTCTCCCGGCCAAATTTCATCAAGATTGATTCAGCGGTTTATTCGTGAAAAGGTAACAAACAAACAGACACATACTTTTGCATTTATAATACTTACGATGGAGTGCAGTTTCTGCTTGCTTCTGTTGCTTACACAATTGTTGCTGTAAATGTCTATTTTTCATATCTAACTGGCACAATCTGGCGTTCAAGTCTTGTATAGTTCCTAAACTAACACGACAAGTCTGTTTACTCCCCCTCGTCGGAACGTACGACCGCAAGCCTTTCCACTTATAATAATACACCGGCTCTTCTGTTAGTTCGTCTTGTAAATTACCAACTTCCTTTTTTAAATTATCACGTTCTTTCATTAAAAGTAAGCACTCTTGATCTAACTCGGATCTCAAACTGGAATCCAATTCTTCGCCATTTTTTTCATCTATACGTTTCTTCAACTCATTAATTTCTTGGTTCTGTGATTCGATCGTTTGTTCTGAATATATTTTATAACTTTCTAATTCTTCTTCCAACTCCGTAAACTGTTTTTCGTAACTGTTTTCTTCAATAACCGGTAACTTGGATTGGTTAGTAAATTGTTCTTCTAGAACTGTCATTTTTGAAAGTAGTTCTTGTAATTTCAAATCGCTCTGTTTCTGCTCACTTTCAAATAGCTGCCGTTCTTCCTCTAGTTTCTTTTGCCAGTAATCTTCGCACAGTTCGTACTCCTGACGCATTAATTCTAAACTATCTTCTAATTCGTTGCATCTAGCTGTCGCAGTTTTATACTTTTGTATTATTTCGCTATCGACTTTATCAGGCACATTTGATAAAGAGTTTTCTTCAACAGATAGGACAGATAGGTCATTGCTATTTGCAATATGTTTGTTTAATTCATCTACTATTTTTAATAATATTGGCTGCGTAAAACTACCATCGTTTAAACAATCATCGCCTTTGTCATTTATATTTTGTTGTATGTCTACATAGTTCTTGTTTTTCACAAGAAATCCTATCAAATCATTAATCTAAAACAAAATTGTTATTAAATTTCAAAAAATAAAATAATTTTTGACTCATTGAATTTAGGGATTTAATTTTATAAAAGAATTAAATTCTCAATAAAATAATGTCCTGAAAATTTGTCATAATTCACTAATACAAACTTTAGAACATACTAAAGAATGATTTTACCGTATTATTTAAACGATAAACCTATTTTGAAAAAGATAAATGTTTTTACTAATATTAATTAATATATGTACATACCATTAAATTAAATAGTTTCTGATCTTTTTCAGTATAATCATTAAATTGATTAATAAGATCATTTTGTTGTTGAGTTTTTAGAGTTTCGGATAATTCTGAAATTAAATAATTAAATTAATATTTTATTTTTTGATAAGGTACCGGCACCAGTCTTGGACAATACCGCACTACTTTATTTAAATGTACTAAATAATATAACTGTAAAACAGCATAATTTAATAACAATCGGCTAATTGATGTCAAAATGGTGGACATTTAAATTAATTATTAGTGTAATCTATGTATTAATTATTATACAAGTATTCCTCGACTTACGACGGTTCACACTTATGACCTTGTGTTTGTCTCTTTCATACATGCACATATTACATAAATGAAACAAACAATTGCAGGGATTTCCCTAAAATTTAATATATTTATTATTATTTATGTATATATTTTAGGGAACCCGCAACTGTTTCTTATGTATACGAAATGCGATTTGTTTTACAACAAGAAAAATGTCAAAAGCAAAAATATGTGACATATTGTACACATTTTTTTTATGAAACTCGACTTATGATCTATTCTAATTATAACCGATGTCTAGGAACCTATCTCAGTCGTAAGTCGAGGAATACCTATATTATCATAGCATCTGCTTTACATTGTTTCAAATTTTATGATTATTTATTTTATAACTTTTGGGTCGTAGTACTTATCATTTTGTAATCATTAGCAAGTGTCCATCACTGGGTGCCCATTACTGGTTTTACTTTATCTATTACTGGAGAAAAAATATAAACAAAATAAAAGGCTATAATTTAAAAACAAACTATATTTGCAGACTTTGGTAATTAAATTGATTTAATAAAGAGTTACTTGCTTTTATTAGTAACATAAGTTCATGAGAATTACAAAAAAAAAACATCAATCCCCCAAAAAAACAGTATATATATTATATACAGTTTACCTTGCTCTTAAAGCATCCAAGACTGGTGCAAATACCTTAATTCATAATTTTCACTAATTAGTAAATGAAAGTAAATTAAAAAGTATAAATACCATCACTGCAAGTTTTATTAAGTATATCCACTGAATTGATTGATTCCACATGTGTAGAATGTTTACTGTTTTTAATTGTGGACAGTTCTGCTTTCATATTTTCTATTGTTATAGATAATTCGTCATTCTGATCTCTCAACACTGTATTATCAAACTGCAACTTTTTAATTTGATTTAACAACATTTCAATCATTTCACTTTCCCTTGTTCCTTCAAGAATTGAATTGTCTTGTTTTTCCTTTTCAAGTAATTTAATCTTTTGTACTAAAAGCATATTAGTTTCTTTCAACTCGTCCAACTGACATTTCAAATCTAGTTTATCTCTTTCAAGATCTGTGACATCGCTTTGAATTGAAACAATCCTTGCTTTATTATCTACATCTTCACTTTCAATCTGAAGTATTTTCTTTTCAAATTTGTGTACAATTTTTGACGTTTGTTCTTTTTCATTTGTTAGCTGTTCGCTCAGTTCTTTAATAGTTTCTCCGTATTTGTATTCTAATTGTTGTATTCTTTCTTTGGATGCTTTTTCCATTTTTGCATGGTTGTCGTCTATTTCTTGGGCAAGAAACTGGGCTCTTTGGTTGGCTTCAAATATATTATTTTTTAACTTATCTCTTTCAGCAACTGTTTGTTCAATGACTGACTTTAGCGATTGGATTTCGTAATGATAAAGAGATAATAAAGCTTTAAATATTGATACTGGAGGTACATGGGTATATTCAACAGGCGTAGAGTTAATTTCTGAATTTATAATTGCGTGAAGTTCCTCTTCTAGAACTGTGTCTAACTTCAATATATCAATTTCTTCTGTCACAAATCCTAATTCGTTTAACAGACTTGAAGCGTCAGAAATCCCTGCGTTTTCCCACATTTCTGTTACAACATCTGAACTAACAAACTTATAACTATTTAAATTTAATAATGTTGATTCTGGGATATAATTTTGAATAACATCGTGATCGTCTGATAAGTGGTTATCAGAAAATACAGATTTCTGTGTTATTTCTTCATTGGATTGAATATATTTCATAAACATTTCAAAATTGATTTTCTCCATACATTCGACTGAAAAGTTATCTTTCAAAATATTCAATAGTGCTTTATCCATTCCCGTGTATTCGCACATTCTTAATAATTCTTCACAATTCATGTAGCCGTTTTCATCCGTTCTCCAATACTTCCAGAACTTTTGCATTGTATCTAGTTCAGAATCTTTATGCAAACTACCGTCAAATAAATCAAGAGGCACGCTATCATCGATTGTATAAATTGTAGAGTTTGGAAAAGATGTACAGCGTTTTAGTTTTAGCTCGTTACGATACTTGTTGGTATGGACGTCACTCTGAGAGTTTGATCGTTTAACTTTATTTTGCGTGGTATTGTCTTTTCCGATATTTTCATTTTCTGAGTCGTCTTTTTCAGGAGACTGTATGATGTTGTCTCCGGGTCGTGATCGGCGACCATATTTTTTAGCACCGTAAACAAATTTCGGTAACACTTCTCTGTCTGGAGAATTCCGATCTTTTTTTTCCGTTTTTGTTTCATTGTCGTTAACAATGTGTGTGTTTTTCAATAGTGTTAAAAGAGCTTCTTTAAAATCATAGAAAGACACTCTGTCTTCATTTGGTTTTGTCAATAATGAGTACACTAATTCTGAACTATGATTTTCTAGCTGCAATATAGAACATAAATCTACAAGTTCATTTTTATCTAAAGAACCACACTGCTTTAAATCACATGTGTTAAATACATCAAGTAGTTGTTCTTCATAGGGATCGCATAGAAGATCACTCATTTCAAATTGTCATAAAAATCTGTAAATAAACAGAACAACTTTATTTGCTTTTATTTATAGAACATATACACTATTAGCAAAATACTTTTACAAGTGAAAACAGTTAAGGAATTTCTAAAAGTATTTAGGTACAAACATAACGTGTTAATTAATCGATAAAATTATAGCACAATTAATTAACAACAAATTGCATTTATAAAACAGATCAATTTTGTAATTAGATTCCATTTTCCATTTGAACATGAGCTTTAATGTACTTACCAATAACATTAAATCACAATAATATTAACAAATAATAGGTTTTCAGTGGATCACTCTAAATTAACATTCCGAAAATAAACTGAAGAATTGTTTTAATTAAATGACTGCATTTTCCGCACCCTACTTTAATAGATTTTGACATTTGCTTAAATGCATAGATAATGAACATGTACGTATTACGTGACGTATACACAAACACATGACATTGACATTTTTAAATTGAAATACATACTAATTGGTTAATTGAATTTTTATCACAAGAATCCGTAGGTTATGTACAAGTACATACGTAATGTAGTTAATTTTTATCGATTTATATACATACGTGGCATACGTGTTATGTATTTAATTTTCTATATACTTTTACTACACCACTGAAAATATTTTATTTGGGTAATTTAAATCCAGTGGCGTGTTATATATTTTATATATTGTAGGCAATTTAGGCAACAATTAAAATAATAACAAACATAGTATTTATCATATTAAACTAATTTTTATTGGAATAAACATAATAAAAATAAATACACATAATTGATATAAAAATTTTAATTAAACAATTACCACATTAATATTATAAATAAATGTTGTGCTTCTATTTCATTAAAAAGTGTATTTTTATTTGTATGAAATGTAATTGTTTGGTAAACAATATAAATTAAATATAGACTATAATATGTACAACTTATGAAAATATTCTTATATACTCATTATGGTGAGTCGAAAATAAGATATAAAAATCATCAATACAAACATAACGCATGTTTAGAACGGGCTTGTCACTAGAGTAGAATGTGCTGCATCTATTGTAACATGTAGGAATTTTTATTTCACAATTATTTAATAAAAACAGTTAGTTGCAGTGGCGATTGAATCTCCATTTTTATACTATATTAACCCTCTTTCGCTCCAATAGATTGTCCTACCCAAGGACAGTTAAAGTGTACATAATTATTAAAGCATCAACTCTATTCTGAATAACTATATATGTACATGTATGTACAGTTGTGATATCGGGACACCTATATTCTCCGTATTAACCTGTATCTGTTGTTTGTATTAATGAGTTACCCATTTATTTTCCAATTTTTAATCAACCCTATAAGACATTTACTTATATAATTAAATCTAAAAATTTGATTATGGAATTGCGCTAACTACAGTTAAATAATTTTAATATATCTGACTAGAGGATGTCAAAAAACTAGTTGATTAATTGCACGTTTATGTTTTCATTTTTAAAATAAAAATATCTAAAACCCATAGACATCGAGGATGGACAGTGCATTCTGTATTAACTCAATGGTGTAACATCTGTTCAAAAAAGGAGAGAGAGATGCAGTGTAGTTTGGAACATAGACATAGAGTTACACAGTTATTCCAAATCTGTTTCTATCTCTTTCTTTTGACACGGTTTTGTGGGTTCTGTGTTCGAGTCAGATGCCTGGTCCATTTCTCTATGTCTATGCTAAAACCTATATTACATTGGTCAATTTAAAATTAGTGACCTTGAAACGTTTAATGATTGCCAATTACTTTATTTATTTGAATCATTTTATGTTAATTATTAATTATAATTAATTTCTCTAGATTGGTATTGCAGATTATGTTAGAGAAATTGTTGAAAAAATTGACAAGTGTAAAACGTTTCAATGTAAACACACTTTACACAAAAAGTACCTGTCAATAAACATTATAATTTTATCTGCTATAACCTTACAAATAATGAAAATATAAAAATGCATTTATTATTCGAATTGTTAACAAAGCTGCAAACTGAACCCTTTTGATTTTGGGAAAAATAAATTTAACCAACTTTCAATTAAGATTTCGGTACAAATTTAGTTATTATTAAGAATAATGATGAAACAATGTTTTTTAAATTTTAATTGATATAATACTGGGTTCATATTGGTGATGATTGATAACCTAACTTTAACCTCCAGTTTCACCAAATTCTGTTATTTTTAACAGCCATGTAAATCTCTAAATGGACCAATCAGAGCCCAGAATTTACTATTTAACCAAGCTGGCAACACAAACATAAATTCTAGTGAATTTGGGTATATAGGTGAAGTTAAAAATAAAAACTTGAGTTAATGAAGTTAGGTCAGCAATAACTACTTATTTTGTAAAATTTAATTAAGTTATTTATTGTTTTAGCATCCCAAATTATTTGATATTAATTCTGACATTTGTTTGTGATCGCAAAGTAACTGCACAAAAATGAAAAAATCTAATTGTTATAATTTATTTAAATTATTTTGTTTTTTCGAAAATTAAAATAAGATAAATCAAATTAAAAAATATTAAAAATAAACATCTGGAATACAGACGTAACAATGAGACTTAAAAAAAACATAGATTCATCATAAAATAATTTGGGATGCTAAAACGATAAATAACCTAATATTTAATTGTATGAATCTGGAAAAGATATATATATTACATATTATTATTTTCTATTTTATAATACAGTCTCCGACATAACAGTCTTTTTAATAATATATATATGTGATGTACTTTAATAAAATAAAATAAACAACTTGTATGAAATATATAAGTAACGTGCGTTATGATTTATCTATGTTCATTGGAGTCTACAATAGTCTGATAGCAAGGTCTGCAAATGGGCACATCTCGGTTACTCATGTGCCCCGGTAATGACTTGTGTTTGTCAATACATCGAGTACAAAACACATCGCCACATTTCCAACAATGATACTGAAATACAAACGTCAACAATTAAATTGTGTTTAGGTTGCGGTTTTAACTTTCACATACCTTTCTACTGAAATGATCAAACTGTGTACTACATGAACACTCTTTAACGTTCCGGAGTGTCTTCCAGTCAATTGCGACAGAGCTCAGTTCCTCTGTGATGTTATCTATCTCACTGTTATTGCAGTTGATGGGTTCGCTTATGTCTATTGAAAGTTTTAACGGGTGCGAATCTTCGGCAGATTTTAGTTCGCTCAGAGATGATCTCTCGTATAAGGTTTTATTATCAACTAGGTTAGAATCATCTGGTTTAGGGCTTACAGGAGATTTTAATTTGCTAAGGGTTGTTGATTTTGTCAACAGTGATTTCAGTGATGAGATTTTCTGTAAATAAATTAAATTATTTTCAAATAGTTGTAATTTTGGTAAAAATGATCGTAATGAAATTTTTCAAAAAGTAAATTAAAGCTTGATATTTCTATTTTAAGATTCTTTCAAAAATTTTAATTCCATTGGCATCTTAAAAAGTTACAGGCTGATATTTCTTACCTTAGTTAAAAATTTCATATGATCTTCTAAGGAACTTGTGTGCTCACAGGTGGCTAATAATATATCATTCAAAGGTTCACGAGGATGTACTCCGTTTTCAAATCTGCTATACATTCCTCTCCAAAATCTAAAAGTTTCATAAAACCACAATAAGACAATTATAAAACAATATATATCTAAACTGTAATAAACACCTTATATTCTGCGGAGACAAATTAGGTTGTAAAACTCCTGAGTTATCATCTGCGGCATACAATGGATTTATATATTCATTAGTGTGATTAGCCATGTAACCCCATAACGAATATGTTCTTTCCGAAACTCTGCAAAATATAACAAT
This sequence comes from Sialis fuliginosa, assembly GCA_961205875.1. Classification (NCBI taxonomy): domain Eukaryota; kingdom Metazoa; phylum Arthropoda; class Insecta; order Megaloptera; family Sialidae; genus Sialis; species Sialis fuliginosa. Next base: position 3,701,358 of record OY540817.1, read on the forward strand.
CGTATTATACAAGTTAAAAAAATACAATCTATATTTACTAACCTTAAATCAACTCGATCTTTTTCACAATTCCCTATAAAAGTACCGTATTGACATGAGTGTGCGTGATCGTGCAATGTAAGAAGAAAACGTTCATTGAATTGGAAAGCCGCAGGTCGTTGTTGAGTCAGCTGCCACGTTGCGTCTAGCATTTGTGTGAACACTGGTGATACTTCGCGAGCATCGCCTTGAATATGTCCACACCGTTCAGAAAACTTGTGTCCGAATGCCAGCCAGTCTTTTTCTATAAGTGCCTATAATAACCAAACACATTTATATTAAAAAATTCAACAAAAAAAATGTGATAATATTTTCATTTAAAAAGAATCTGACAGTTATAGTGATTGTTGTAAAATTAAACATAACCTCAAATAATATACGTTTAGTAAGGTTATATTGTATTTTTAAAATTTCTCATGATATATGACATAAGTACCTGTTTTTAGTACTGTTCTAATATTTTTTTAGGCTAATACGGAGACTCTGGGGGTCCTCTGTCAGATTTGTGAAAAATCACGTATATAGTTATTCAGAATAGGGTTGACGCGCATGCGTGACTAGATCATTGTTAACAACTTTTATAAATCACGCATTTTATAAAACGACTGACCACGTTTAGCTGTGTTATATTTAATTATTTAGTTTATGTTAAAGTAGTCCAGATAGATTGGTTCGTTTTCAGGTAGAGTTAGGTTAGGTTTATAAATTTCTGTTTATGCACTAAATAATATATTAACATAGATACAACATACTCTACTCTTTTCTAACACATTAACACGTGACTTTTAGAGTTTTTGACAGAGGACCCCCAGAGTCTCTAATAGAGGAAAGTTTTATACTGTAATATTAATTTAAATAATAATTATATAAAATTTCAACTAACTTGGAAGCCCTGAATAGTGCGATAATATGGATCAAGCATCAATTCCGCTAAGGAACAGACTTGTGCAGTTCGATCCCATCCGTCTGAACAATGAACCAGCACGCTTACGCCTGAATCTACAGCTTGAGCGACAAACCACGCTGTGTCTAAAATAGATTTAATGTGGCGTAACCAACCGCTACCTTCTAAACCACCGAGGAAACCGCTCATTGTTTGATTCTTCTGTTCGCAAGCTAAAATTACCCCTCTTTAATTAATTTGCTCACTTGTATAATAAATAAATGTACTTACTGTCGATTAATTTGACAAGACTGTTTCTCATAACGTGTATATTCTCAATTCCTATAAAATGAAATTTAATGTTTTCGTAGAATGCTTCATTTTCGTAACCTTTTCCAGCCGCACGGTTTGCCATAGCATTTATCTGTAAAGAGAATTGATGTATTTCAATATTTGATGAACAAACAACTAGATTTTGTAAAAGTTGAATTAATAATTTACATCTTTTTGGCATCTTAGTGTAAGCTGCATCTTTATGGTAGCAATAAAAAGTTAAAAAATAAACTGTTAAAAAAAGGTACAGGAAAAACGGACCATGTTCATTAAATAAAATAAAAATAGTTTAAAATTATTTTAATTTGCCGCGTTGAACTTATTAAAAAACTAACCATGCAGTGGTGTTCATTGTTTTAATGGGGTACTCTATAATATACAGTAGGGTCTCTTTTTACGCGGTAGATACGTTCCATAGAAAACCACATGTTAGAAAAAACATCTGCCAAGTAAATTCACAGTGCTTCCTCGTGCTAAATTCACTAAAACCGATAGTGTTCAGATAAATTGCCTGGCATTGGTTAACCATTTAATTTTTATACAAATTTTATTAAAAAATCTTAGTTCGAATTTTTTCTTAAAACGCACCTGAATATTTTTTCATATATTTTTAATTTTTTGACAATTTCAATTTAAATCTTAATTTATGCAAATGTAAAAATGACATTTAAAACGTCAAATTGACATTTAAAACGCCAAAGTGACATTTAAAACGTCAAAATGACACTTAATATATCCAATCAAATATCAATTTAGAAAAACAAAACACGAATTTTTAAAATAAATTGAGATAAATCTTTGTAAGGGAATATTTTACAACAAACGTAGTAGACCCATATTGTAGGAAATTTAAAAATAAATATTTTGGAGTGTCACTCCTCCCCCTTACACACGATTTTAATGATTTTGAAATAGCACCGTCCTCAAGCCAGACCCAACCATCCGATCAAGTTTCAACAATATCGGTTCAGTGGTTATTATAGGAAATTTAATGCTCTACAAAAAAGATTCTATAAAATTTTCACGTAAAATGTGTAGTTCTTGAGATATGTTGAAAAAATAAATATTTTGGGGTGTCACCCCTCCCCCTTACATACGATTTTGATGATTTTGAAATGGGACCGTCCTCAAACCAAACCTAACCATCCGACCAAGTTTCAATAATATCGGTTCAGTGGTTCATGAGTTATGCGTGTGACAAGGATTCAGGGTACAGACGGACACACGGACAGACAGACAGACACGGAACGAAAAGTGTTTGTCTTGACGTGAAACGGATAAATAAATTTAAAATTTTGAAATTGGAGAACTTTTTTTTTGTCTCAATCTGAAACGATCACATAGCTTCTCGTATCTTCGATATTGCGAGGAAGCAAAATGGGTGACTGTGTCGGGATGCACAGTCGAGGAATTGACGTGAATACGTTCCAAATCCAAGGTCGCGTCATTTGCGGCAGTGGGGTTAAATAAAACTCAGACTTATGAAGTGCTTGCGTCGTCGTTGACCAAGCCGCTGACTTTCGCATTTTAGCGTGTTCTCAGAGGCGCAGGAGCCGGGGGGTGGGGGTAATAGCTACTTCCACCCCCCAAATTTGGATCCTGTTTTTTAGGGCGTGAAATTATAAAAATATGTTTTTTGTAATTTTTTTACTCTTAAAAATTATTGAATTTTTGTAAACTGATGTTAAAGCTCACAAACAAATTGTAAAATGTAACCATGAGACAAAGAATAATACAAAGTGAGTACAGTGAAACCGCGTTAGTACGCTTTACTTAAGTATGTTTTTAAAAATCTTTTTAGGTCCCGGCATTCTTCCATAAAACCCCATGCTAAAATATTTCGTTAGTACGTTTTTCTCGTTCCTTTAAAAACGTATTATCAAGGTTCTACTGTATTTCTATTTATTTATTTATTAAACAAATAATACGATATTCATCAAGCTAAAGAAAATTTAAATCAAATTTGAAATTTAAGAACACCAAGTTAAGTTGGGTGAGCTTAATTTTTGAGGTTCGTACTGCCCCTCCCCGCAGAAAAAAATTGAGACGCTCTTTCCAATGCTATGCGTCTTTTATATTTCATACTGGCTTTTGCGCGTGTTTTAGCCGACATGATTTTTTAAATATTATTATATGAAGTTTTTCACCCACTAAAACTAGTTAAATGTTTTGATTTGTACTTTTACCTCGTAGATCTAATTGAGATCTATAATTTGAGACCAAAATCAGCGTGATAGCTGCTTTGAGTGTCGAACTATATTGATTGTAAATTTACACAAGCGCGCAAAATGATCGCTGCGCGCTGAACCTCCTTCGTCCGTACTACAGGAGTGGCTCAGTGATACGGACCAAAATGATACCAAAATCATCCCAGTCGTACTTTTAGTTTCTGAGTTATTCAATGATTTTAGATCACTCTGAAAATATTACATTCAGTTTCTAAAATACCCCCCCCCCCCTCACAGGATTTGACTGGCACCAGACGTTATTCACGTCAAAATCACATAAATTAAACGCCATAATGACATTTAAAACGTCAAAATGACATTTAATATATCCAAGCAAATATCAATTTAGAAAAACAAAACACGAATTATTAAAATAAATTGAGATAAATCTTTGTAAGGGAATATTTTACATCAAACGTTGTAGACTCAAATTATAGGAAAATAATGCTCTACAAAAAATATTCTATAAAATTTTCACGTAACATGTGTTGTTCTCGAGATATCTTGAAAAAATTAATATTTTGGGTTGTCATCTCTCCCCCTTCTGCACGATTTTGATGATTTTGAAATGGGACCGTCCTCAAGCTAGACCCAACCATCCGACCAAGTTTCAATAATATCGGTTCAGTGGTTCATGAGTTATGCGTGTGACAAGGATTCAGAGGACAGACGGACACACACACGGACGGACAGACAGACAGACACGGAACGAAAAGTGTTTGTCTTGACGTGAAACGGAAAGATAAATTTAAAATTTTGAAATCGGAGAACATTTTTTTTGTCTCATTCTAAAACGATCAATGAAAAACGTTTGAAAAAAATTCGTGATGCATGGATACCATAGAGAAGATTAAGTTCTATAATTTTTATCATAAGCATTTTTTACGTAAAATCAGCCGTTTTGGAAATATGTATGTTGAAAACTATTGTTACGCCGATTTTTCGCTGCGTTCACAAAACTACCCTTCACTTTGAGCAACGATTGCGAGAGTAGGCTGGGAATTAACCGAATAGTGAACATGATATTTTTTACGTAGAATTTTATGTGGAATCTTTAATTCCTGTAATATTTTTTTCTCCGAACAGAAGTTCGGATGAAAAATGGGAAAAACTGGAATAAATTTCATTCCGGGGGTAGTTTTTTTACGTGAAAGGGGATGTTCCATCCACGATTTAGGTGGGAACTTTTCGGGCTCTTATTTCAAACCCTACTAAGAGTTTGTGGACAAAGTATCAAAACTTTATGAATTTGTTCTTCTAAAATATCTAATTTACTTGGACTATATGTGAAATCTTGTTAAACGAAGATTTAAATAATAACAATTCCTTGAATTGCCGCCGAAACGGGGAATCCCTGAATTTGCATGAAAAATCGCACCACGTAAAAAGAGATCTCTTACTGTACTGGATAAAGAAAAACAGTAAAATAAAACAATTACCTTTGGTCGTGTATCAACTATATACATATATCTTGATCTGGGATTTGATCTGAGAACGCAATCTAAGAGGCGTTCATCCTCGACACAACGGGCACTGAAACCAGCTAGCGGTTGTCCGCACCGACAGACAGCTGCACCGTTATGGTGCAAGTAGCTGAGTGCGGGCAAGCGGCCTCTAGCGCGGAACCTTGCACTGCCCAACAGGATTGTTGTGCTAGCTCTAGCAGGCACGTAGATGTGACGTGGATATGTATCACAAAGCTGCAATATTAAACAATATTCAACTTAAAATTAACTCGATTTTAAAATTGGCGTAAAAATTGGTGTAAAATCAAGGTTAGTAAATGAGGAACCTTTCAAACGTTGTTTCATATATTAAGTTGTTTTCATATTATTTCGAATTTTTGGATATTTGTATTTAAAAAAAGTACATACCTATTATTGTTTATTACAGAAGCACAAATTATTACATATAATATTTCTTCATAAAAATTTAAAAATGATGTCAGAAATCAATGCTTAAAGAAAATACATTTGTTGGTTACACATAAAAAAACACTTGTTTAAAACTATAATTTATAATAATAAAATAATAAAAATTTAGATTTAAAACTCAGTACACTATCAATATCAAATGAAAGTATTTAAAAACAACTTACAATAAATCAGCTTAACTAAAATAAAGAGTAAATATAGTTTGACAGCCATTTATAATGTCAAAGAGTTCCTCACGATGACGCAATATCCCGTCTCATGCCACTCCCCGCACAGAGTTATGAGGCAACCTTGTACTTTACTAACCTTGGTGTAAAATGATAGTTTTTCACACTCGTGCAAAAAACGCATTTTACACCCGAGGTGCACACAATATTTTTTCTACAACCCTATTGATTATATAATATTAACAATAATATAATATAATAATTAATTTATATACTTTGTATTATGCTATATTAATATTAAAATTCAACACAAGTAAGCTTTTTTGTGAATAAATAAAACCATTATTTATCTTAGTATTTTAAATACTTGAAACCATACTGATATACTTAATATTTTGTTGTTGGTTATTTTTTTTTTTTAATTTACTATGATTGAAAACTTGCTTGTTTTTCCTCTCAGATTGAATGTGACAAATTACAACCCTTTATCTGTGACGGGGCAAAATATTGAGATTTTTTCGCTTTTTATTTATTATACAAAATCGTAATATCTCAGTTTCTATGCGAAGTAGATAGTGGATCATTTTTTTCCTAAAACTCCTGTACTTATGTAGGATTTTTCTCGATGAATAAGAATAATTACAACCATTCATCTGTGACAGGGGGCGAAATATTGAGGTAAGCTATATGTATAAAATCCTATGAAAATTAGCTTTACATTTTTTATGCTAATACATTTAAGAGTTTAGGGATAAAAAGAGTTAGGGTTCAAAGTCTTTATATTATAAAATTGATTATTTAAGCTATCTATTTTTTATCTAATTTTTCGACCTTGTCCCAGCGATTACTCAAAGACCAATGGACCGCCAGGTTATAAGATATATTTTGTTACATTAGCGTCCAGTATTATCAAGTTTAACTAAATGATCCTTTAACTAACTGTCGTATTATTAATAGAATCAAGGATAATACATTTAATCAAATGGGTTTTTTATTTTCTACACTATGTTTTTACAACGCATATTATGTATATTTTTCATTGAGAGCTTTAATATTGATCTAAATCACGTTTGTAATATACAAAATTTAGGTGAAAGGAACATTTAGCGCTAAAGGAGCTTTAAATTGATTGATAATACCGGGCATAGGTAACATAATAAGCAGTGACGATAATAGTAAATCAAGTTAGAAAAAAGTTTGCCACCAGCGCACTTTTTTGCAATACGCTCCCTAAACCGTTAAATATTGAACATAGTAAAGCCTTGGCACTTTACAGAAACGGTGTCCGTCAGCGCTTCGACCTTGCAAATCTATTATATGTGATTCAATAAAGAAACGCCGCCGCGTTTCGACGCAGCTAAAATGTCACTTGTATTGAATTACATATACATAATAGATTTGCATGGTCGAAGCACTAAGGACACCGTTTCTATGATGTGCCAAGACTTAAAGAATTGTGCAGATTGTAGAATAAAAACATCTAAAATAAAGTCCACGACACTATTTGTCTAACTTTCATATTTAAGTCACAATGACTGCTTTTATGTTACAAAGAAAATTTAAAATGTTTGGGTCCTGTTTGCGTGGACTTGTGACTAGGGTGACCAGGTCTCCGGTTTTGACCCGGAGTTTCCGGGTTTGCACACTGGATCTCCGGGCTCCGAGTTTGGGTACAATTTCACCGGGTTTTGCAAAAAATGATAACGACTAAAAAAAAGATCATCAAAAATAAAGCAGGGGACACAAAAGTGCAGATTATGGTAAAATTTTTTATAAAAATAAAAATAAAAAAGGGGTCTTCATTTACATCTCTGGGTTTACCAAAACTAAAATCTGGTCACCCTACTTGTGACCTGAAAAACATTAATCCTTATCGAAATAAATGATTTCGTCGTCATAAGTACTTAATGTAGATACAATTTGCTCTTTACAGCACCCAATTTGGTCTTATAGTTTAGGAAATAACTTTATGGTAACATACATATTATTCGCGCGAACTAAAGACCCGTATCGGGGCGTGGGGCAGGAGGGAACGATTCGCATGTGTTTGGCCGGCATTCGGTCCTTTGATCGTCAATTGTTTACTTTGTTTTCAATAATTAACTTTTAAATTTAAACAGAATAAATATTATTTGTACTTTTTGTTCTAATTCGTTTTTATTAGGTAATTTAGGTGTTGATTAGTTATTATATTTACAATAATAACAATCGTGTTTGTACTTAATTCAACTGTAGTATTTAAAAATTCTAAACAATAATTCCCAGGGTTTCGAACCGTTATTTTTTTCGTTTCGGTTTTCGTTCCGGTTCGAGTAAAACAATATATTTTGGTTTGGTTCCGGTTTTCGTTCCGAAAAAAATAACAGGTTTTCTGGTTTTTTCGGTTCAGCTCCGAGTGATTAATTAAAAAAAAATTATTTATATTAAAAAAAATTTTCTACCATAATTTAGAACATTTTATGGTACTTGTGTGGTAGCCCGAACGACAATTGAAGTGGGAAATAAGATCATGTTAACGCGCGTATTTTAACATGTACTGAACCGTAAAAACCGATATGTTTATTTAGGTTATGTTCCGGTTTTCGTTCCGGCAAAAAATAACGTTTTTCCGGTTTTCGGTTCAGTTCCGGTTCGAAGCCCTGATAATTCCGTAGTCCACGTGAGCTAGTGAAGTATAATTAATACTTACATCATAATTGTCGTTTAGAGGCGTGAGAGTCCAGTGTTCGCCGGGAACTCTCATTCGAAGGTACTCGGCTTGGAGGTCGTGAAACGCCCACCCGATGGTCCGTGGAGAATATTCTTGTGTCGAGTAATGGAAACAGTACAGGTCCGCGACAGTCGGTGGACGAGACAGTCGCTGTAGAGCGGCGGCCGCGTCGTGAGCGTCACGTTCCCGCGGAACCACCAGTGTTGCTGATAGGAAATGTTTGCAGCGGACCAGTAGCGGGGAACCGGATGTGGTGAGGGGTAACCGGTCCACGCTTGCGATGTGCGTTAGCAGGATCTACATAAAACATTAAGTTAGTATACATTAAGTTAGTATAGTAATCCTTCCATTTATGCGGTTCTAAGAGTTTGCAGAAAAGGGTGGAAAGACTTTAAAAACTTGTTATAACCCGAAACCCCTTGCACTGTGATTTGTTGCTACACGTCGTCGTCCACACGTTGATGTTCGCACGAAATAGTCACGTAGTGAAACGACGGCAAATTAACTTAGGTGATACCGGGGAACTGCAACTTGCAACCCATCGCGGCGTTACGTAGGTTATACATTATACAGTGTATTCCAAGTTTAAGCCAAAGGAAATTTAACATGGGGACAATTAGAAGTGGTGTAGTAACCTTTGATCGAATTTAACGATGTGTGATTGGTGCATTTTGAAATGCCGCCACAAAATTTAGTAAAATTGTCATTAGTATTTTGTTTTCAATTTTATATCTGCCAAAAAATATTATTAGAATTTTATCTAGGATGCTTAAATTAATGAAATTAAATTTGAAAACAAAATACTGTTGATTAATTTAAAATTTATCAGTTAGTTTCACTGATCTGGTATTATTTAACTGGATAGTGGATACCTATGGAATTACTATTAAACCGGATGGTTAAATTTCATACTTTTTCTAACAGTATCGTTTCCATTTGCGCACGCGCGAGACGCAACACTGAACTAAATTTTGATATAATATAGAGGTACGTGACGTGCTTCAATAGTTTCTTTATTCAATTGTTAATCAGATTTGACAGTTAATATGCATCTATGGTTGTTTATTTAGTTATGATTTGATAATTAAAATAAATTACAGGTATTCGCGTGTTAAATAAGTGTATTGTAGTTGATATACAATCGAACTTGTATGTATTTATTTATACAGGGTGGGGCAATAGTGTGTGGAAGTTCGATAGCTCGTAGACTATAACAGATAAAAAATTTTTTCTAATGCAGATGTAAACTGTGGGTAAATGCGCATACATAGAAATTATTTTCAAATATACAGGGTGTTACAAGAAAGTGTGGCTCGCTTAAGGTATTTTTTTTTAAATGGAATGCCCTGATTATTTTTGCATATTTAAAACTTTTCTTGGGATGTTTATTCATATCAAAAATATTAGCCCCATCTGATGTCCGGTTTAGACATATTGTAATCATTTTTGAATTATTGAGCAAAAAGTACAAAATTCAACAATATTTACTAAAAAAAAATTTTTTTTTTTCAAATAAAATATAACACCATGTATAGGATCTTCATGTTGCCCATAAAAACAGCATTTTATGTATCTGTCTCAATTTCACACTGCTCATTAATGAATTTATATGATTGTAAATTATTAAAATTATTAAAATAATAAAGCGTCTGTTTGCTAGCTGAAAAAAATTCAAGCTGTTTTTATGGGCAACATGAACATCCTGTACATAGTGTTTTATTTTATTTGAAAAAAAATTATTTTTTTTTAATAAATATTGTTGAATTTTGTACTTTTTGCTCAATAATTCAAAAATGGTTACAAATAACCATAAGGATGAACAAACAAAAAATGTTTGTTATGTAATTCTACATAACATCATTAAAAAATATATAGGGTGTTCCATTTGAAATAGTTGAGAAAAATAACTTTGAAGTTCTCAAAATTTGAAAATTAATTTTGAACACCCTGTACATGGTGGCTCTAAGATATTCAAGCAAAAGTACCCACCAACCTCCTACAATAAAGTCCATATTTAATTTCGTCTTCAAAGCTGCGGCCGCGGAAGTGGTGAATTTTTAAGTGGAGTAATGTAAAAGTCAATTTTTTTGAAAAATATATTATTACGTCTAAACCGGACATCAGATTAGGCTAATATTTTTGATATGAATAAACATCCCAAGAGAAGTTTTAAATATGCAAAAATAATCAGGGCATTCCATTTAAAAAAAATTACCTTAAGCGTGCCACACTTTTTTGTAGCACCCTGTATATTTGAAAATAATTTCTATGTATGCGCATTTACCCACAGTTTACATCTGCATTAGAAATTTTATTTTATCTGTTATGGTCTACGAGCTATCGAACTTCCACACACTATTGCCCCACCCTGTATATTTAACAAATCAATTTGATAAATTTGAATTTCGAACATCCGTTGACGCATGCGCATAATCAGTTTCGGTTGTTAGGAAATATTCAATTTCAGCCATCATGTCTGACTTATCATCAGTCCAGACATGTCAATGGTTAGTTTCGAGGCGGCATTTCAAAATGCACCAATCACACTTCGTTAAATTTGACCAAAGGCTACTACAACATTTCTAATTGTCCCCATGTTAAATTTCCTATGGCTTAATCAACTTGGAATACACTGTAGAAGATGTGGTAACAGATTATCGAGCACTGTTACCGGACGAGTTCAACAATAGTCACAAAAGCAATTTAATAAATATAATCATTATAACATAAATAGTCATTTTAATTTTTAAATAAAAATAAAATAAAATAAAAAGTTATATTTACTATTATACAACCTCACCTCAGTCCCAGTGACCTAATAGAAGGTGAGTAAAACAAGTGGAACTGAACTTACAAGGAAATCCTGAAGTCCTCAAATCAAATACAACTTCACACACGGACGACATCAGGGGTTCAATTTCTGAGGTAGAGTTTAGGCCTACCTCCTGAGTAGGGTTTGCAATCCCGCAATGCGGGATCCCGCACGTTTTGGAGATCTGCGGATCCCGCACTGAAAGTGCGGGATCCGCGCGGAATTTTTTGAACATTGAATTTGTAGGTCGCATGCGTTTTGAATACTTGTAAAGCGTAAATATGAATAAAAAAAGGTAACAATTTTGAAAAAAATTAAGGTTGAGATGACTGAATATGAAACTAGTGAAGTAAATTATATCTCTTGTTAACGATTAGTTAAGTGGTTACACTGAGTGCGACTCAGGCGACGAAAGAAGCTCGAACAGCCCCGATATTACAACAAAAAAACATAAAAAATACAAAAATTTAGAAGAAGAATAGCAGATTAAATGAAAGTTAACCACAAAAATTTAATACACAAAATTCGATGTACACGATATTTTTTTAACAGTATTGTCCCTAAAATACAACCGTAAATAATGATATTTAGTGGTTTAGTTTTACGTGACATACCGTATATACTAGGGTGTTTTTTAATATTTTTTTCGGTCCCGTTAGCCTATGTTTTAGCTTTGGATCAAAAGTTAATTGTCCCAAAATTTCAGACTCATAGATCAAACCTGTGGACGGCGCAAACCGAGTCATTTTCCCATTTGATTAACATGGGAAAAATTACTTTTTTACTTATGCGTGAATATCTCGTTGAAAAATTTCTCACAGCAGCATATCATAGAGAATTAAATTTCTTACAAAAAAGATCCCAAGTGCTCAAATCATAGATCGAATATTTTTAAAGATATGTTCGTTTAAACATTATCATAAAAAGAAAAATCCAATTTTTATGATAATTTTTAAACAAACATTTCTTAAAATTTATTGGATTTATGAATTGAGCACTTAATTCTCTACAAAATATTCCCCTGAGAAATTTTCAAAAAAAATTGTTTTCAACGAGATATTCACGCGAAAGTAAAAAAGTAATTTTTCCCATGCGTTAATCAAATGGGAAATAGATTCGGTTTGCGCCGTCCACAGGTTTGATCTATGAGTTTGAAATTTTGGGACAATTGACTTTTGATCCAAATCTAAAACATAGGCCTGCGGGAAACAAGGGCTAATTTATACGCAACGAAGGAGTTAAAAAATTGAAATGGATAATCGAACAAAACGACAAAAGTAGTTAGAAGCATCTTGTTCTTGTACCTAACATATTAGACAACCTCCTATTTACAGGTGTATTTTATGAATTTTACATCGGTCTATACGGTACGAGTTACGTTTACGTATCATATGTTACCACTATGAAAATATTTTTCATTAGTTAATTGTCATGTTAACTAAATAATAGTAACTTTAAGTATGAATAACAAAATTTTTGGAAAAACTGCGGGATCCCGCGGGATTTGAAGATTTCCCGCAAAAATCCCGCGGGAAAAAAAAGTCTGCGGGATTGCAAACCCTACTCCTGAGTAACCCAAACAAACTATTACGCGCTGTTTTCATAGAACCAATTAACCGCATAAATGGATGGATAACTATACTTCTTAATGTTTATTTCTATATCCAAAGGATGTGAGAACAAGAAAATAATGCATTTTAACCGACGTCAAAAAATAAGATTTTCAATTCGACAATACATACAGGGTGGGGCATTTAAAGTGTTACAGTTGATTATCTCAGAACCATCGCATATTTGAAAAAAATGTTTCAACCAAAAAATGTTTGGTTGTAAGGGGGTAATCGAATAGTAATATTTACTTGCTATTTTAACATGGCCTTCAAGGATATTTGAAGATCAACATCATTTTTTTAAATAGGAACCTATAGTTTTTATTTAGTAATCTTATTTTACGTGAAAAAAACTTTTTTTTGAACAACCCAAGCTTTCCAAGGTATCTAACAAAATAATTCGAGATTTTGAATTTCAAGAATTTTTTACTCAGAAACCATAAACTTTAGAAAAAAAGTATAAGATACAAAAAATTTTTATTTTGGTCTAATGAAACTTGGAGAATTATTCTAGATTTTTTTTAACATTTCGTACTTTTTTTTGTTTTTGCTAAAATAAAGTAAATAGAAAACAAATTTAAAAGTTTTTAAATTTTTTTAAATAACCTTTTTTCTTAAGTTTGTGGTTTCTGAGTAAAAAATTCTTGAAAGTTCAAAATCTCGAAATATTTTGTTAGATACCTTGGAAATATTGGGTTGTTCAAAAAAATGTTTTCAATGAAAGATTCGTGTTTTTTCAAGTACAATAAGATTACTAAATAAAAACTATAGGTTCCTATTTAAAAAAAAATGATGTTGACCTTCAAATAGCCTTGAAGGCCACGTTAAAATAGCAAATAAATATTACTATTCGATTACCCCCTCACAACCAAACATTTTTTCAAATATTCGATGGTTCTGAGATAATCAACTGTAACACTTTAAATGCCCCACCCTGTATATATTTGTTTATGTATGTTTGGGCATAACTCCCACAAATATGCACCAATTTGGATGATTTTTGTTTGTTAGAAATAGTTTACGTTTGATGTGGTCCCATATTAATTTTATCAGAATTTGACCCTGGAATTTGAAGATACGCCATTCAAAAGGGAAAATTAAAAAAACATTTTAAGAAAAAAAAACCGACTTAAAAAAAACTGAAAAGTGCATAAAATACAAAAAAAATTAATTGAAACAGTTTTTTAAGTCGGTGCCAAGCCAATAAAATACTTTTAAGAAAAAATAAAAATAAAACGACTTTAAAAACTGATAAATTTAATTTTTGTATACATTTTTTTAAGTCGGTTTTATTTTTTTCTTAAAAAGTTTTTTTTACTATTTTTCTCGTATTTATTACAAGCAATGGAGCACCTAGAATTTTTTTCGAAGCCCTAGATTCGCTATGGTCGGTTTTGTATCTACAAAAAAAAGGTAAGCTTGAGTTGAAATAAAGATTACGTATTGCCAAAACCTTTCTGCGCTACGCAATCTTTATTATATTATGCTCCTTGAGTGGTTTTTTCCCCTCATGTTAAATCAACGGAATTAACGCCACTATTCGACGCATGTCTGGAATCTCGAAGAGTTCTCCTAACGAATTGTGATTTATATAATGTGTCATGCAGAAAAACCTCACCGCAAATTACGTCGTTAGTAAAGGTTGCGTTTAAAATACACAAACGAATTAGCTAATTTAAATAAATTACTTATAATAACATTGATTAATGTAAAAAGTAAACGCTTTCTACAAGGTGTTGAATCGTTATGGATTTTTGTTTAAATTTTACTGTTGTGATAATAAATTTATAAAATTATTGGTATGTGTCTTTGAACATACGCCATTTTGTAGTGAAAAAAGGAACTATTCTTATTGGGTCAGCTCTCAGTTATTAACCCTTTCATGCACACATTTTTCTTTGGGTTCAATGGACTTGAAATTTGTCACTCGGGGGTTTTTGGGGTCGCTGATGACGAATCTGAGCACAGAATTTCAAAATTCAAAATGGCGGATCCAATATGGCGGACAAAAATACAAAAAGTTGCTCGAAGAAAGTGAAAGTGGGCACTCGGGGGTTTTTGGGATCGTTGATGGCGAATCTGCGCTCAGAATTTCAAAAGTCAAAATGGCGGATCCAATATGGCGGACAAAACTACAAAAAGTTTTATCATTTTTATCCGCCATATTAGATCCGCCATTTTGAATTTTGACTTCAGATTCGTAATCAGCGACCCCAAAAACCCCCGCATACTAGTTTTCAGCGTAATCTAATAAATTTTATCTTTTTTGACCGCCATATTGGATCCGCTATTTTGAATTTTGAATTTTTGACTTCAGATTTATAATCAGCGACCCCAAAAACCTTTATAAAGCTGATTACCGATTTTTTAACTGTAATAGATTTGACACATTTACATATAATCTGCAAAATAGCTACTTTTTTGCTCTATATTTTTTTATAAAATGCAGTAATTATTTAAAATAAAAAAGCGCATATTACTTTTCTTTTATAACATTTGATGTCCTAGGATACTTACGAAATGAATTAAGTCAATATAAGTGCATGAAATATATGTTATAATATTAAAAAACTGAATTAGAAAAGGCGTAGCTGTACAGCAACACTATGCAACAAAGGGTTAATTTGAAAAACGTGTTTAATGGGAAATTGTTTTAAGAATTATACCTATTTTCTTTATAAAAGAAATTAAATACTGTAATAGTTAAACGTACATAATCAGTAATCACATAGTAATCACTGATTTAAATGTTTACTAAACATCGGTTAAGTTAGGTTATATGACAATTGACCCGATTGCGATAGTTTAGATTTTTGCCGCTGAAAGCGTCGCACAGTGTGCGATTTTGAAAATCTAGCGGGACAAAATTATTAAAACAAACAATTCGATTAAATTTCATTATGTATATATTTGTAAATAAAAATAGATTATAAAAATATATAATTTACATAATTTCTGTATTTATTTATATCAATTATATTCACTGTCAGTTGTATCATCTGAATCACTAGTATTATGATCACTATCATTTTGTTGCTGTCCTTCTGTTATTACACTAATATTTGGTGGCTGTATTAATTTCAAAACAGCCGGATCAATTGGTAATGCTTTTGTCTTCTCGATTTTCTTCAAAGACGTTATAACAGGGTCGGAGCTTATCAGCAAATTGTGCAGAATGTCCGTATTTGTCAACTTTCTTGACACTTTTCGTGAATATTCGAGCCGGAATTTTCTAAATTCTTTATGTCGAGACTCCTGCGCTTCTTCAGACATTTGTCCAATAGGAAGAAGAAAGTTTTGTATTACTTCTGGCCCATGTAGCAATATCTTATGAAGAGTAACGGGCATTGGGTACCAGTGGTACAATGATATGTATAAATCTGCGGTTTCGTCACAATATGATTTAAATGTATTTATGTTAATCTCATATCCTGATGTCAATGTCCGTAGTATAACGTAAAACCTTTCAATAAGAATTTTATTTACACCTGTTATTTCAGCAGTTATTGTAGGGTTCTTAAAAAATTTCCTTGCACTATTCCCATCATTGGTGTTTCCACCTCCTTGTTTGGGCGTGTCTAATAATAAGCCTGTTTTTGACCTAAACTGGTCTATTATGTGTTTTTTTCTGGCCGCAACGCTTTCTTTTTCTTCTGCCGTGCGGCATTGCCATTTCTGCACGTTTAACCGATAGGATATGTGTAAAATACACTCCATTAATCTTATCTGGGCATGCAGTGTAGATAAGCCCCAAGAAAAGTTCTCAGCATCGCTTTTTCGTTTTCTTATAAGTTCTAAGTTATTCATGTCTTTAGGAGTCGCTTGACAAATATAACATTTTTGAGTGGCCTTATTGGATGCCAAAATGTTGCAAACTTTGCCATCGACCATGGTTTCTTCAAATATGTGAGCTACTTCGATCACAGTACCGTTAAACTCAACAATTGTCGGTGAAATTGTTGCAATTTGATCACGGACACTTTTAAATTCTTCTAATACTAGCTGCTCAGTCTCCTTTGCAAATATAAATTTAATAGGCCTGCAATATGACGTCGATGACGGTCGGGGGTTCTGCCATAATATAACCCTGTTATTTATTTCATTGAACCCGAATATTTGTAAAGGCACTAATGATGTTGTCAAAACATTTGCGTCTTCAAAATTCTCCGTGTCGGCTTGTTGTTTGTAACGACTTTGTCCACCACTACCATCACACCCCCATTTAAAAATTATTGTTATGTTTCTTATTTTTAATACTCCATCAACAATAAATCTATCCAAAACTTCAGTTTGAACTAAACTTAGTCTTTTTATAGTCAAGTCAACAATTGACTGTAACTTTACTTCAGCCATTGATTCATTGATTATACAATCTTCATTGGGTGGATAACATAATGTTTTGGCATTTTTTATTTGTTCATAGGCTGGGTAAATATTAAGCCCTTTTGCTTTTGCTGATTTTCTTATAATATTGTATCTTCGCTGGCTCAATTTCGCTCCATGTATTAAGGCCAATGCTTCTTCAGGCGAATACTTTGGTATATTTTTTTGTTTATCTGCTTTTTGAACAGCTTTTTTTATTTTGGTCGCTCTTTTCGGACTCGAAACTAATTTCCCGAGCATAGAAGCAGCATTCCTTTTACCTGACTGCCTTAGCTTTATATTGGTTGCATGAGTCAACTCGGTTAAAGTACTTCCCGTAACTAAAGATTTAACCTTCCTCGATTTCGATTTTAATCCACTTAAATCGAAGTCTTTTTTTGGTCGACCAGGTTTTCGCACACTTTGTGATCCACTTGTAGTCGGTATATCAATATTTTGTATAGATATACTGGTATTCAACCATTCCTCGTGCTTATTTAAAAAGTCTTTCTTACTGCGATGACACGATCGCCACCTTTTATTGAAATTCGTCATAAATGAGTGAATGACACGATTCAGTTCTTGAAGCATTGGCTGAGAACAGTGCTGAAGATTGAATTTGGCTCTAACATAATCCAGAATTATATTTTCAGGCTTTGCTTCAGACGTTTGAGAGTTATCATCATCATTTTTCAATTTTTCAAATAGTTCTCTTTTTGTCAAAGTTAGTATCGCACCTGTTAAAAAATAAATAGTTTGAAAAACTGCAAATATCTGCACGAAAACATTAATCCTACTTCTTCTATATAATATTTTGAATGAAATAAGTACAAAATCAGAGCATACAAAGGCATACAAAATTTTTGGCAATCAAAGAAAATCAATATTTTAAAAATAAAAACTTACTATTTTCTTATTGAAATTAATCGAAAATTTATACAAAATAATGAACTCAAGCATATTATATCGTATTAATAAATAAACTACATACCTTGTTGGGAAATATCCATTGCACAAAAACTGATCACAAATGTTTATTTTCACAATAACGTCCTTTTCAACCGAGCGTGTAGATACTACTGACCATACCTTTTGAACAGAACAGGTATAAACCGGTAATTGTAAAGCGTCTGGCTTAAAAAGCCTGGCGCCTATTATTATTATACTTGGTAAATGTTTTGTCTAGTTCATTATCTTCGATTCTAAGGTATTATAAGTTAAATTTAAGATAGTTTTTTTTTTATATTTTGTCCTGCTAGATTTGCAAAATCTTACACTGTGCGTCGCGTCGCTACCATCGACAACACATTTCAATTATAAAACTGTTATGTCCGGTATTATAAAGGAGCTAGCATAATTTGCTAGCTAGCAAGCACTTTCAAATGAGGTTTCTAACATATCCGACAGTTCTCTTTTAGTTTCATGAAATGTTTGACAAATTTCGCGCACGCGTGGTATATAAACACCAACAGTATTAAAACAGTGGCGATATTATGAAAATTATTTTGTACGGTCAAAGTCGTCAACTGTGTTACAATAAGTTGAAGAATCACTGCTCTAAATTTCATAGCTAATCCATAGATACTATCACAGAATTAATACCCCATTTGAAAGTGCTAGCAAATCTAGCTCCTATATAATACTGGACATTATTGTTCCAAAAGTTGCAGAAATATATCAAAAATAGGTACGGGAAAATTGTACCCGAGTTCATATTTGTTAAATAAAATAAATAAATTCGTGAAAATGTATCCTTTAAATCAGGGCTTCGAACCGGAACTGAACCGAAAACCGGAAAAACCGTTATTTTTTGCCGGAACGAAAACCGGAACAGAACCGAAATAAAAATATCAGTTTTTACGGTTCAGTACATGTCAAAATACGCGCGTTAACATGATCTTATTTCCCACTTCAATTGTCGTTCGGACTATCATACAAGTACCATAAAATATTCTAAATTATGGTACAACATTTTTTTTAATACAAATAATTTTTTTTTTAATTAATCACTCGAACCGAAAACACTGCTGTTATTTTTTGCGGAACGAAAACCGGAACCGAACCGAAATATATTTTTTTGCTCGAACCGAACGAAAACCTAAACGAAAAAAATAACGGTTCGAAGCCCTGCTTTAAATTCCCCAATCGAATTATTGTCATATTATTTAATCAAAAATTTAATATAATATATTATCTATAATTATTAAATTCCATGAATTCAAAAATATTTAACTGTTCCGTCGGGATTTGAAAATGAAATCCACATCTTTGAGATGAGAGTTTTTATAGAGACGGTTACGGGAAAACGTAACATCCGTTTTAATTAAGTACTACGTGGGTTCACGTAACTTTATTTATATTGGATATCTTCTCTGTTTCGTGATAAGCATACAGTTCACTATAATGGACGTATTTGGGATCAAGAACACAACCAGGAAATAATATTTCTCACAAGATGAACTAAATACAGTAGGGTCTCTTTTTACGCGGTAGATACGTTCCACAGAAAACCTTACACCCGGGAAAAAATTTCAGATCTGAAGTGATCTCGGTTGATCTTCATTTTGGAACAAATCAGATCTTTGTAAATAAATAAACTTTTGTCTACCTTAAATAACAAATACACATATACTACCTATATAGAAACCTTGTTTATAATTTAATCAATTTAAAAAAAATTGTACAGAAACGTATTGAATGATATTTAAGGCCCGTGTATTAAATTAATAAATAAATTCACAACACACCCCCTGTCACAGATTAAGGGTTGTAATTGGTCTCATTCGATCCAGCGGGAAAAATACTTCGGGATACTAGGGGTGTGGGGGGCAAAACAAGCCTCTATCTAGCACAGGAGTCGAGATATTTACGATTTTCTATAATGAATACCATAAGTAGCGAAACAGAGAAAAATTCACCTAGTATCCCGAAGTATTTTTCCCGCTAGATCGAATGAGACAATTACAACCCTTCATCTGTGACAGGGGGTGTGTTGTGAATTTATTTATTAATTTAATACACGGGCCATAAATATCATTCAATACGTTTCTGTACAATTTTTTTTTAATTGATTAAATTATAAACAAGGTTGTAGCGACGTTCCTACACTAATATATTAGATTTCCAAAATTTTAATTTAAATATTTCATACACACATTTATTTTTAAGAAATAATTTTATTGCAGTTTGGCGACAAATTTCTTACAGGATTATAAAACTTTCAAATCTCTTAATTCGTTTTAAACACGTTCGATTTGGAATTCCCGATAATGCTGGCGGAAAGGTCCAATAAGGCTTAAAGGCTTTAAACATGCTTTAAACATGCCGACCGGGGTTTTTCCAAAACGTTCCGAGTACGTTCTGAATTTTCCCCCTCTCTAAATATCTATCGCTATCCTTGTCTAACCGCTCTGAAACGGGATCTTTCATTTTTCGAGACAAGACAGTTCGTTTCAACTCCTGACATAGTAAACATCTCGCTAAACACTCGGTTTCAACTCCTGACATAGTAAACATCTCACTACAGTACCTTCGCGCTGAATACACATAATACACTATAAGTAACATACATCATACAACATATACATTTATACAACAATAAATAAATAATTACTAAAAACTTCAAAAGTGTTATTATTCAAAATGTACCTTGCACACAGTCACTAAAAGGTTACAGGTAGTATATGTGTATTTGTTATTTAAGGTAGACAAAAGTTTATTTATCTACAAAGATCTGATTTGTTCCAAAATGAAGATCAACCGAGATCACTTCAGATCTGAAATTTTTTCCCGGGATTGTAAAATTAGGGATACGTTCCATAATGTTCTAAAACCGTGTAAAACCAAAACTGAAAACCGTACAAAAAAGTTTATAAAAATTCACGAAAATAAGAATGCCTAAAAAGACATAAATAAAATTAGTTCGAAAATCTGAAAGAAATTAATATAAAATTTAAAATAAAATAAGTTAGTTTTTCAATTTTATTTATTTAATTTAATTTTATATTTTTTTCATCAGAATTATCGTCACTCGTCACTATATCTGAAAATACAATAGACCAAGAGCCGGCTGCAAAAAAACTAGCCTATCGAGTAACAGGGTAAAAGTTTTTTAAAATATAAGTACCCATAGCGACCATAGAAAAATCATTTTGTGCCTGGGCGGAACTTGTTAATTTTTCAGGGGGGGGGGCTAAGGAGTTTAAAAAGCATGTTAAAATGTATAACCAAACCAGCGGAAATTGACTTTTTCTTTTTTTTTTTTTTAAATCAAAAATGGCGCCTGCAGGGGGATTTAAAGCAAATAAAAAAAAGGTATACCAAGGCGTGTGGGGTGTCTAAATGTAGATCTCAATTAGTAGAATATGACTATATTTTTTATTTTTTTTTTAACTCAAATTTGGCGCCAGCAGGGGTTCTTCCAACAGTATTTTACTTTGTCCCCAAAAAAATCTGAAAAAAATTTGGTAACGAGGCTTTGGTGCGACTACCAACGACAAATACTAAAGTCAACAATATCTTTTTAAATTTTAGAATAATAGGGAGTGGCGTCATATAATTTTTTATTTTTATTTAATATTATTAAAAAAATAACATGCCTTGGTATAATTTTTTTTTTTATCTAGCTTTAGTTCCTTAAACACCCCCCCCCCCCTAAAAAATTCACAAGTTCCGCCCAGGCATAAAATGATTTTTCTCATAGTCGCTACATTTTACCCTAATACTCGATAGGCTAGTTTTTTTTTGCAGCCAGCTCTTGGTCTAAAACTCGTATAACAAAAAGTTTACATATTTAAATTTCTTTCATTCAATACCCAACTTGCCGAAACGAGGAATCCCTGAATTTGCATGAAAAATCGCACCGCGAACTTCAAATCCGCGTAAATAGAGACCTTACTACATTACGTTCCCTTTTGGATGGGGGGGGGGGGGATACAATACATCACCATGCATTACGTTAGGTTTATGAATTAATATAGGTACGTACAATTGTATAGTTTTTTTTGAACATACCCATGTTTCTTTCTTAGCGTCCGGGTCAACAAAAATCAGGTGAGTGGCAGTGAGGTACAAAGTTCCTTGGGAAGGGTTTCTGCTGTTGTACCTGTCCAGCATGCGCACATTCTCTATCTACAAACAAAATAAGCATCATAGTACAAACTAATCAATAAGAATACTTCTAAATAAATACCTCTATCAACCAGCATTAAATGTCTGATATTAAGGGTCGATTACATTGAGCGAGATTACAAGCTAACAAGCCAGCTTGTTAGCTTGTAAGATAGTGATGATGACACACAAAACTTTCCACTCGCTCAGTAGCCAACTAGATAGCGAGTAAACCACGTGTTGTGAATACATTTTATAGACACTGAAACCAGGAATCACCGAGATACTAGCAGCTAGCGAACTAGCTACTATGATGACACACGGCTAGTTTATGAGAAGCTAACAAGCCTACAAGCCAGCGAGTAAAGTAGCCCGCCTTTCAACTTTTGTAGCAGCTTGTTAGCTTGTGAACATGATTACACTGAACGAGTGTAAACAATGTAATCGACCCTTTATTAAGAATTTTCTTTGGAGCAAAAACTAAGCTAATAGCCCAATCAAATTGTATATTTGTTCTGCATTGTTCTACAGTCATTTTTTTTTATTGTTGGGGAGTGTATTACATTAAGTTGGCGCGGTCTATGACCTTGAGCGTTGTCCGCTATAAGCGCGAAAACTTTAAACGTAATTATCTCGTAAATCGTTCATCCTACGTTAAAATTTATTACCACCTTTTTTGTTCAACAGACTTGAATCTACAAATTTGTTCACAGGTCTAACTATCTATCATCAATTGGTAACGAGATATAAAGTAAGGAAGTTAATAAAAAACGATTTTTTGCATTTATTTCGTAAAAAAGCTATTATATTGATAAAACGTAAATGGCAATCTTTTAAACTATTAATTTGCAATATTTTTTCTCACAACCATTATTTCTGAAAACTCATGGTTTGCCAGTTATAACCCGCGAAGCAATGCAAAAAAACATTTTTTCGTTATATTTCAAAAACCATAATGCAACCTTCAAGAATTTTGTTATCTACACTTTTGTCATTACATATTTTGAAGGAAATATAACAAAAAATTGACTCATTCTGTAGAAATGTTCAAATAGATTTACACATACATAATATAACAGTACTAACAAATAAAAAAAACATTTTTTTGTGCCATATTTATTACTCGATTCATTAGTTTATGAATTTATCGTTTAATCAGATTTATGGGAGTGAAAGAGTAATTAAGAGAGGGTAAAAATACTATTCTTGGGGTAATTTTCATAAACTACAACTACTTAGCTCTCAAATGAGATCGACTGCATTCAAATTTGTTGAAAATTGGTTTGAAACGAAATTTTGCGCAAAATTTTGTTATTTAAACCCACTGTGCGGCGGTGACGCGATTTAATAAAGCGTAAAAAAAATAATTAAAATTGAACATATTTATTTAAAATTGATAAAATGAGAAAATACGTCTGTGAGTGAGACTTGGCCACTACAATCAATCGATTCAAGCTGTCAGAACTCTTACTATGAGTATCTCTACAGGATGTCCAAAATAAGCGTGAAATGCATGGGTATTTCCTAAACGGTAAGAGATACAGATTCGGTTAAATGAAATGAATTATTTGTAAGGAAGGGATGAGTATTACTACATCAAAATATATTAATAATTATATGTGGTTTAGGTGATATACCCAAAAATCTGAAAATTCGAAAATTCTTTAAATGGCTATAACTTTTTTGTCAAAGTAGGTATGCAATTTTTTTGCAGTTTTATAAAGCACATTTTGTGTATAATTGATTGATGTATTTTAGTTTTCAAGTTAAAAGCTCTAACTTTAGTTTTTCTTATGGGCCACTAAGTTGGCTATAGTATATTTGAACGTATTTTTTAATCTATTTTACGATATATAGTTCAATAGCTGATGAAATATTTTTCTGCCCCATCTGAGCACTAGGCAAACTTACGAAAATCGTTTATTCATCATGGAAAAAATAGTCCCAACCTCCACACAAAAAATTGCATGTTTGAGGGCGTCTGCCCGTCCCTTATCCCCATCCTACGCGTCTGCTTTTGTTTTTCCGGTCATCTACAGATCAAAAACTGCCATCCCTCCAAAATTCATCAATGCTCAAATGGGGCAATTTTCAAAAAAAAAATTGCATCTTTGAGTGCGTCTGCCTGCCCCTTATCCCCACCCTACGCGTCTGCCCATTGCACTTTTACTATCTAACTTTTCATAAACTAACTCCCTGTGGTGATTTTATTAGTGCTCCCATGGGGCAAAAATGCACTTTTTCTTTACATGTTCACTAAGGAATTAAACCCTTTTATCCCCGGGTGTGGAGGTTGGGACTATTTTTCCCATGATGTACAACACATGAATAAACCTAGTGCTCAGATGGGGCAGAAAAATATGTCATCAGCTCTTGTACTAATAGAATTTTTTTTTGTAATAGTTTATTGTTTTAAAATATTCATTTGTTATTTTGATAAGATTTTTCAGATTTTTTGGTATATCGCCGAAACCACATAGAATTATTAATATTTTTTTATGTAGTAATAATCACCCCTTCTTTACAACTAATTCATCACTTTTAACCGAATCTGTATCTCTTACAGTTTATGAAATCCCCATACATTTCCTGCTTATCTTGGAGTATAATAAAAGATACGCTAGCCAAGTTGAAAAGTAGGTGAATACATACAATAATACATACAATTTGAGCCAAATGTAATAAAAGAATAACAATTCCAAACATAATAAATATTTATCTTCGTAGCTAGTTTGTTTTGCTCTATTTGAATCGTACATAAATATTTTATTGCTCACGTTTCACAAATCTAAATAACATTCGAGGAATATATCCCAGAACACAGAGTATTGAGTGTATTCCAGAGGATAACAACCAGGGAGTTGGTTTTAATCCAATATTTACTGAAATCTGATCATCAAAATCTACATTTAAACAATTGCACCCCTTTTGCTTTGTATTTCAGGGAGTGGGGAATTTGTACAGTAATTTAATATCTTGATTTTGAATGGTTTTTGCGGTTTTATGCCTTTATAAAATAAAATTGTGTTTATATTGGAATATTTTATTTTTGTGGATAATAAAATCTTTTGTTTGTTGTAATATAATTTGTATACATTTTAATTTACTGTTTTGCTTCCTCGTCATATCGAAGCTTTGTGATCGTTTTAAAATGGGAAAAATGTTCTAAGATTTCCAAATTTTAATATGATCTTTTCGTTCTCTGAATCCTTGTCACACGCATAACTCATGAACCACTGACAATGAACCGATATTAATGAAACTTGGTTGGTTGGTTGAGTCTGGCTTGAGGACGGATGACTCTCTAAAATATTATTTTTTTGAGATATCACACGTTACGTGAAAATATAGAATCTTTTTTGTAGAGCATTAAATTTCCTATAATATCCCTTACAAATATTTATTTCAATTTGCTTTAAAAAATCGTATTTTGTTTTTTTTTAAATTGATATTTACTTTGACATATTAAATGTCATTTTGACGTTTGCATAAATTTAGATTTTCAAACTAATATTTTTTAGTAAAATAAAAAAAATTGTTCAATAATTAACTATTTTTAGCGAATTTAGTACGAGGAAGCACTGTGCATTTATTGGCAGATGTATTTTTTTTAAATCGCTATTTTTTACTTTGACATATTAAATGACATTTTGACGTTTTAAATCTCATTTTGATGTTTGATAACAGAATAAATTTCGGTTTAGATTGAAATTATCAAAAACCATAACCAGGCGCGTATTAAGAAAATTGTCGAATTCATATTTTTTATTAAAATTGTATGAAAATTAAATGCTTTGGGTGTGCTAATATAAAATTTAAAACATTATGATGTTTCTACACTGCATGTACAATATTCATAAAATTTATAACATACACTACGATAGTCACTGAATATTTACAGTCCCTTTGACCGGCCCATCTACCCTCCCTCCCTCCCCCCCCCACCCCCACACAACCCTTTGCACGAGCAGCTTTATTGCACCATTGCGCCGGTACATATATTTACATTGTTATTTACGTAGGTACGGTGGTTGAAGTGCTGTCGGTTCTATCTACTATAGGAGAGGAATCCCTGTTTGTAGCCGCGACCACGTAAGGGGGTGGCGATAAAACTGCACTGAAAAAACGAATTACTTTCGAGAGGTAATCACGTTAAAATGGGTCCTAAGAGAATTAAGATTATTACATACTTATACGAGTAGATTATGGTCACTAAAGGAGTCGAAATATATCCGACTTAAAAACAGTTTATTGAATGTTTTTTTATTTTTTTACATAAGTGAAATTGATATTGAATAAATAATCAATATACTACAGCAGGCCTGCACAACATACGGCCCGCGGGCCACATGTGGCCCGCCAAGAACCACTTTGCGGCCGGCGAAGACTTTGGTGAAAATTCATAATATTATAAATTAAAAATAATATTCCTTAGCTTTTTACTTTCTTATACCATGTAGGTATATGAAATATACATTAGTATAAGTAAGTATAGTGAAGCCGATTTTTTTCGAACTCCGGATTTTTTCCGGACTATTTTCGCCATGATGTCTGTGTGTCCGTCTGTCTGTCTGTCTGTAAGCGCTGTAACTCAAATACGACAAATCGTAGAAGGGTGATATTTTATATTTAAGATTAATTTTTGGCTGGGAAGAAAACGTCCTATTTTTGAAAACGATCTTTCAACCGGATACGGATGTTTACCTACGTCGATTTTTTAATTTTTCGAATTACTCTGAAACAGTGCGAAATAGAGAAAAATGATCAAGTTAAAAAATGTAGGTAATATCTATATCTATAATTTATGTTCTATTCATTTTTTTGTAAAAACGAATTTTTGAAAAAAAAAATTATTATAATTCAAATGGTACATAACAGAGGAGAAATATCTGCCATGAGTGTCATGGGACTTTCTTATACGTATTACAGAGATTGAACAGTGTGTGTATTTGCCGTAGGTAACATGGGACTTTCTTATACGTAATACTCAGAGTGAACTGTGTAGGTAAATCTAAATAATTACATAAAAAAATTCTTTCTGGCTAAATCATAAATGTTGGAAAAAAATGTATGGGGAATAAATTATAGATAATAACATACTCGACATTTTTTATCTAAAACATTTTTTTCTTATTTCAAAAATCCAAAAATTTACAAGAGTAAACATCCGTTTTCAGTTATTACGTTAAAAAAAATCACTTGTTATATAAATATAAAATTATTCATTTTGTTCTTTCTTGTTAGTTTGTTAGAAATGTTTTAATAAACAAAGAATCACGTATACAATACACTGTTAGGTTAGGTTAGGTATAAGAAAGTCCCGTGGTTCCCAAGGCAGATATTTTTTATAATATTCCGAAAGGTATGTACAGAAAAATAATATAAAAAAAATAAAAATATTTATTTAATTTTTAAATAATATAATCAATAAAAATTATTTTTTTGTCAGATAAAAGAAATATTCTCCATTATTATTATTTTCTTAATAGCTTTCGCCCCTGTCCTATTTTCTTTCGGCCCGCACAAATTTTTCATAAAGTATTACGGCCCGCTTTACATTTTGAGTTGTGCAGGCCTGTACTACAGGCTTGATCATAACAGTGAGCCACCATATTATATTTTAGGGTCCCGTACCTTAAAATAAAAAATGGGTGTGGCTGTGTCGGGATGCACAGTCTAGGGACTGACGTGAACACGTGCCAAATCCAAGATCGCGTCATTTGTGGCAGTGGGGTTAACCGTTAACCAAGCCGCTGACTTTCGCATTTTGGCGTGCTCTGTACCTCCTGTTCCTTTCAGTTACTGGTCATTACCTTAAGAGCTATCGTAAAATATACCATTGTATATTTTACGATAGCTCTTTCCAATGCTTTGCGTCATTCATCTAGGTTTTACGCGTGTTTTAGCTGATATTATGGTTTATTTTTATTTTTTATTATAATAATAAAATTTATAATAATGAAGTTTTTCACTCAATAAAACAGGTTACATGTTTTGATTTTTACTTGTATCTGGTAGATCTAATCGAGATCTATAATTTGAGACCAAAAACTTCGTGCTAGTTGCTCTGAGTGTCGACTGATTGTAAATTTACACTAGCGCGCAAAATGATCGCTGCGCGTTTAGCTCTCTCCTCTGTCCGTACCACATTTCCGCGGGAGGACGATCAGTGTTTAAAGAATACAGACCAATACGCCGGTTAGAATGATACCAAAATCATCCCAGTCGGACTTTTATTTTCTGTGTTATTTAATGTTTTAGATCACTCTGAAAACGTTACATCAAGTTTTTTTACCCCTCCCCCCCTTCCGTAACTGGCTGACGTGAAACACTAGACGTTATTCACGTCAAAAAACAGAACTCTTTTAGGATCACTCTGTTGTCTGTCAGTCTGTTCGTCGTTACCCTTTTTTCAGGAACGGCTGAAGTATCAAGTTGAAATTAATATCAAATACTAATATACTAAGGTCTACAGCCCCATATAGTGTGTGTAAGTTTTCCGGATTCTCAGTGCTCCGGAACAGGGTCAAAAATGCCTTTGTTTGTAACAAATTAAGGTTTTTTGACGATAGTTCGGCTAATATTTTGAATAATTTTTTTTTTAAATATGAGATGATGCACTATGAAAATACAAATAAAATGATACAGGGTAGAGGTCAAAAGGTCATTCCGTTCACCCGTAAAAAAATAAAAACCGCGGAAAACACGATATTTTTAAATTTAAGATAAAAAAATAAATAAAACTTTTAATTTTTTTTAAATATCTTCAAAATATAGCTTTTAACGGTACAAACTGATGTGCAACATCTCATCTCATAGTTTTTGTTTAAATGGCCACAATAAAAAAACTAAGAATTTTTTTGAAGGTCAAATTCATTGGGTGCAAATAGTGTGGAGCCAAATTTTATTTTTTTTAAATGTAGGTTTTAAAGAGTACTATCAAAATTAAAAAAAGTTATTTTTTTCAATTACTCCTTGACTCTTTTTTGGCTATTTGTTTATAAATTGTAATAAACATATGGCAGTTTAACCTCTTAATATTGCTTGAATTTTTTTTTATTTTCTTTCACGTAATAGCATTTGACAAGATGAACAGTATAAAAAAAAAACATAAGTAAATATTGATTCCTTAATGAGTTATTCATTTTTTTAGTTTTTGGCCAATTATTAATAAACAAATTAACATTTTGACTTAAATCTTGAGTAAATAGCTTCCTAAAGCATCTGTCTATCTGATATGTCAAGAAAAAAAATGTACAGTCATTTTACCAAATGTAATAACGATTTAACTGTACGCCTTTAATTTTCTCGTTTCACTTGTGATCACGTGACTCCTATGGTTAATATGTTTAACAATTAGTAACAAATTAATAACTTGGCCAATTTTTGACGTAGAGACATGTTTTTTTTTTTAAACCCGGTTATTTTTTTCCGTAGAATTCAAATATGTAATAATATCTGTATATAAATACTTCTAATTTGTTATAAACAATAAAAATACAATTATTTATTTATTAATTTAAATTTAATTGCATCTGTTTCCAAGGCAACATGAATTGTAGACTTATTTATTAGTATTTAAAATTCAAATTTTGAGGGTGGTTTTCAGAGGGTCAAAGAGTGATTGAAAAAAAAACATTTTTTTTTATTAGATAGTACTCTTTAAAACCTACATTTAAAAAAAATAAAATTTGGCTCCACACTATTTGCACCCAATGAATTTGACCTTCAAAAAATTTCTTAGTTTTTTTATTGTGGCCGTTTAAACAAAAACTATGAGATGAGATGTTGCACATTAGTTTGTACCATTAAAAGCTATCTTTTGAAGATATTTAAAAAAAATTAAGAGTTTTATTTATTTTTTTATCTTAACTTTAAAAATATCGTGTTTTCCGCGGTTTTTATTTTTTGACGGGTGAACGGAATGACCTTTTGACTTCTACCCTGTGTCATTTTATTTGTATTTTCATAGCGCATCATCTCATATTTTTTAAATTTTTTTATTCAAAATATTAGCCGAACTATCGTCAAAAGACCTTAATTTGTTACAAACAAAGACATTTTTGACCCTGTTCCGGAGCACTGAGAATCCGAAAAACTTACACGCATATTCTTGAATCCAAAAGCAAGCGATTTAGTCAAAAAAATATCACTACTAAGAGATTTCACGAAAAAATATAATTCGACGCTACTAATTTGTATTCTACGTGAAAAAATTAGTATCTTTGGTAGGAAAATTTTTTCTTAAAAATGCTTTTTTCTCTCGGTAGAGGGCGCTGTAAGATTAATCAACAAACTCAAATATATGACAAAAAGTTGCATCTAATAGCTTATTAAAGTCAAACTACTTTTAGTATTACCCAGAAACAATTTTTAGTCAAAAGGTAATTTAAAGCAGCTGTTGTAGAAAGCCCACATGTGAGAGGCAAGGGGACTAGCATTAAAAAAGCACCCCAAAGGAATCATACAACTGCTACGTCCACGCCGTTGTTTCTGGGTAATGCTAAAAGTAGTTTGATTTTAATTTTAAGCTATTAGATGCAACTTTTTTTCAGATATTTGAGTTCGTTGATTAATCTTACAGTGCCCTCTACCGAGAGAAGAAAGCATTTTTAAGAAAAATTTTTCCTACTAAAGATACTAATTTTTTCACGTAGAATACGAATATGCAATAAAAAATATAGGTTTTTATTTAAAAAATCAAAGTTGACTTTGTTTGACCTTGAAAAATGATTAAAAGGTTAACCGCAAGGCTACCATTATTTTACCAAGTAACTTTTGTTTGAAACGTTTTGCTCAATTTCGCTTACTTTTCAAGATATTTGACTGCGTTGATTAAAATGACTCACCCTGTATATTTCCCTTAGTTTTTACAGTAAATAATAATAATTATTAAGTAGTTTTGAAAACGTATATACCACGTTTAAAAATATCAAACTTCATATCTACAGAAACCATTATTTAAAATTATATTTCTTCCTGAAGGCAGCAGGTACTAGTAGGTATAAGTTTGTGAAACTGTATTCTTGAATAGTCGAAAGTTAGTGAAATCATTAAACTTGATAAAATAAATCTGAAGGAAATACGAGAATATATATTATAAGTTACAAACATTTTCTAAACTTTTGTAACTTTCCTACTGGTGACAATTGCTGTCATTTTCAAGACCTATTGTTAGTGACACGTATTAATTTAAAACCTGTCATTTATTTAAATAAAAAAGCTTCAGTGGGTCTGGGTATAAAATACAACGATAAGTTTAATTTACCACCTCTGTACAATTAAATGTTTTCTGCATTTCTATAGTTTGATGAAAAAAATAGTAATACAAAATTACTAATTAAACAATAATTTAATTATACATTAAAAATCCAACAATCCAATATATCTAAATCAATAAATTGTCATCGTATAGACCGGAAAAAAATTCTATGAACTAAAAGAACTACAAGAACGAACTAGTTCATTAAAAACCACTGAACTATAGGGAGCGCTCTCTGTCATATGAACTAAAATGCCCAACTCTAGTATGTATGTGATGCATA
This sequence comes from Sialis fuliginosa, assembly GCA_961205875.1. Classification (NCBI taxonomy): domain Eukaryota; kingdom Metazoa; phylum Arthropoda; class Insecta; order Megaloptera; family Sialidae; genus Sialis; species Sialis fuliginosa. The sequence continues at coordinate 3,733,090 of OY540817.1, forward strand.
CAGGGTACACCTACACATCATATTAATTTATTATAGTAGTTGCTGCGCGGAAGCTGTATACTGTATAGGTATATCCCAATGCGTATTTACTGAAATCAGATATATCCATTAAACATTTAACATATTATAAATTAGTAGTACGATAGTTTAAAGGTGCGGTTACATCAAGCGCGCCGCGCTGCGCCGAACACGCAAAATGTTTATGCTTGTGTGATTTGAACGGTAAACCACGTACGAACGTGCACGTTCGTGCGCGTACATTTAGAGGTGCGGGTACATCAAGCGCGCCGCGTTGCGCAGAGCAATTCGGCATAGCGCAGCGCGGCGCAAAACAAAAAAATAGTGTTCGTGCAAACCTACCATTGTCAATGGACGTTAGCGTTTTTGTATAGGTTCCATGATTAGTTCGCCATGAATTGCGATACAACTGTTAATTAATTAAACATTCTCAAACGCATTAACACCTTGATCTGTACACATCGATTTCTTAGTTTACTTTAGAATGACACCAGTCATTCATTTTGTCAACTACAATAGTCCAATTCAAAATTTCAGTTAAAAGTTCTTCAACCCGTTTAAACTGAACGCACACGAACGTGCATTTTTCTTTGATGTACCGACTCCGAGCGGATCTTAAACGTACGCGCACAAACATGCACAAACATGCGTGTTCGGCGCCGCGCTGCGCCGAACACGCAAAATGTTTATGTTCAAAACGTGCATGTTCGTGCGCGTACATTTACGATCCGCACGGAGTCAAAGAAAAATGCACGTTCGTGTGCGTTCAGTTTAAACGGGTTGAAGAACTTTTAACTGAAATTTTGAATTGCAGTATTGTAGTTGTCAAAATGAATGACTGGTGTCATTCTAAAGTATACTAAGAAGTGTACAGATCAAGGTATTAATGTATTTGATAATGTTTAATTAATTAACAGTTTTATCGCAATTCATGACGAACTAATCATGGAACCTACAACAAAAACACTAATGTAGATTGACAAATCCCCTCTTATCCCGTAGTTTTGCACGAACACAATTTTTTTGTTTTGCGCAGCGCGCTTGATGTAACCGCGCCTTTATAGTTTCGATCTAGAGGCTACCAGATTATTTCCTGAGAATAATCAGACTGCACCTCATGGACCTACCTATATTGGTATACTGTTATTCGATGGGTATATATGTTACGAAACAAAAAAATAAACTGACAGTGAGAGTTAACTTACATCCACTTTTAGACACGTATGAGGTTTTCATAAGACATACCTAATTTCGGCATACCCCGTGTTTCGACATAAGAACCTCATTAGGAGTGATTGGGGCATATCTACTTTAGACATACTTATTATTTTCAATATAAGAGTCTCATTAGGAGTGATATGGGCATACCTAATTTAGGCATACCCAGGAATGCTTTCCTGGGGGTTCGCAGGGGTTCACGCGAACCCTTTGATTTGAATGCTATGGTTCATGCGAACCCGCTGTTAATCAGAAAAAAATACTTTCGTTTTTTATGATTATCGGTGATTCTCTACTACTCTTTCGATTTTTAACTGTTTCTTTCAAATATCTATCATATTTCGTCATTTATGGCGCCAATATTCAAATGAACGATAAATTGTTTTTTTTCTGATAGTTTAATATTCATCAGCTAGTGTGCTACTCTGCCAAATAATATTTCAATGGGAATATTAATATTAAAAAAAATGTTAGAAAATATTCACTGCGAATGCGGACCCCCTGGTAAAATTTTTGGAAAGCATCACTGGGCATACCCCATATTTTCGACATAAGGGTCTCATTAGGAATGGTTGGGGCGTACTTATGAAAAATTCTAGTCGGGCTGCGTTTACCGGATAACACAAGGAAATTAACTAGAAAATCTAAAAAATAGTGTTAAACAGAGAAAAATATCGTTTGTGTTTAAAAGCAATTTACCTCCATTTTTTACAACAAAAAAAGAAAGGCAAACATTTGTTTTTATTTACGTATGACAGATATATTCATTACGTTACCTTTCTCATATCCCTATATCAAAGGAATTGGAACACGTACATTTCCAGGGAACAGTGGGGGAGGGGGGGGGGGGGATTCAAATATCTTCATCTTTCACATTTCCATATATTTTGAATACCATTTTATAAAATGTTGACTTGACAAAATAAGGAGATATTGAAATTGAATTGCTACAGAATAAAATTTAAAACCAATCTTTTAGAATGCATATCGTGAGGATATTTTTAGCTTAACGTTTCTTATTTTTCTTGATTTATGTAAATTATATAGCGGCAATAACGGTTTTACCGAAATGTGTGTTTTGTGAAATATATTTTGTCATTTAGTATTGATTATATATTGACGATACACAAAATGAGTTTAATGATAAACACTAGGTTTTGTAATAGGTACATCCATACAGATTGTCCCATAAGTCAGGACCTATAGAATTGATATTTTTTGTCAGATTACGTAATAAATTTTCCTTATGGACCCTAACTTGTACATTTACAGCCTGTTTACTAATTACCTAATACTAGTTTATATTATAATCTATCTACTAGTACTTGTAAAAAAATTATTAAAAATTTATTTTCGTTTACTGCCAGTACTGTAACTGTAATAATATTTTTTTGATAAGGATCGAATATACTTAATTAATGTCTTTATTAAATTTTAATCATAGGTTCCCAAACTTAATTGTCCCACTACCAACTTTTTAGCTATAAAAAATCACAATTTTACATTTTTTTATATATGTACAAATGTACATCTAGTGTTATATAATAATAATATAAAATTGTCGTACGTTTTTTTAGTATTTATTATAAAAGGAGGTGAATGAAACTTATGTCATTCAAAAGGTATACTATGCCATGTTTATTTATTTCGACTCGCATCGTTCAACAGCAAAGCAACGCCACCAAGCGGCAAAAATAAATAGTTTTGGGTTTCTGTCAAACATAGAGAATGCAAATAGAGATTTCATATCGCATTCTATTGCAGTGTTTTTATTTGGAAATTTTTGCTGTAAAACCACTAAAATATATAATTATAATTAGGAGGACCAATAAGAAATCGCGTTTTTTAATGAATTGTTGTTAAAAAACTAACATTTTGGATTGACTGATCATAAAAAATTGAAGAATGGAAATCTACTGTTGAAATGCCAGATAAATGAGATAATTCAATGCATGTTATTAAAGTTTGCCAAACAAAGCGAAACTAACTTTGTGGTAGAATAATATTTATTTTTAAAACGATAATGTGTACATAACATTGTCTTCAAATATAATTTTTTTGGTTATGTTTTGGTACTTGTGGTGCCTCTGGTGGTCAGTTTATGAATTACTTTCATGAATCAAACAAATTAGAAACAGTGGCGTAGATAGGGGGGGGGGGGGGTTAAGATGATCAATCACCCCCCCATGAATTTATTTAATGAGAAAATTTAAAGAAATTTTTTTAAACTCGTCTAGTATGAAGAAAATAGTACAAGTAAATAGGGCAAATTTGGTAAATTAAGACTAAAAAAAAAGGTCTTCAGTAATTTTCAATTTTGTATGATATCCCCCCCCCCCCCCCATTGCAAAAAGCTATCTACGCCACTGATTAGAAACGTACATTGTGTAATGAAGGATTTAATAATATTAAAAAGGCCCCATTTTGTCCTTCTGGGGCTCCCCAACTACACCCAGATCTCTCCAATACTACCAAGGGAGCCGAGGACCGCAGTTTGGGAACCAGTGTTTTAGACTAATTTAAACACAGTAGGGGGGTGGGGGCTGTGTTGTTGAGGTTTTTTGTTAAGGAGTTTCAAAAGTTAATTGAAGAGCAAAAAGGACTTCAGAAATTACGCCGGCAACTTTTTAATTAAATTTGTTAAATATAATTATTTTCTTTTTCCTTTAAAAATTATTTGGGGAGGTGAGTGGTGAGTATAACTAATATTTCGCCTCGGGCCCAAATCTTCCTTAGTCTACCACTGGTAAAACATACATGAGGAATGTTGATATGCATAAATTATAAAAAGTATAAAAGTAAGCATTAAATATTATAACTAATTTGTATGAAACAGTAAACATTTTGTCGCCTAAGCTATTCGTATACAAATGCAGACTGTTTTGTAGATTATACGCGCGCAATGTATATCAATTAAAATTATATTAAATTTCCCCCAAGAGATTCCGTTGTTAATTAATATTTATTAGTGACTTGAATACAGTTTTGTTTGCACAAATTTTATTATAAAACCACAAACTATTGTTATGATGCTCTAAAATTTATTTATTATTATTGTTTTTAATTAATTTTGTATTCTCGTTATATGTTTAATTAATTGTTAAGGTACTGGCACCAGTCTTGGATCATACTTCATACCCCACTGTTGGACTCTTGTTTAATTAAATGTATATAGGTAGGTACTTAATAAGAAATATTTGTTGATATTTGATTACTGTCATTATTGAATCATAATCTATAGACACTTAACTGTAAAACAGCTTAATTTGATGACAATCGGTCAATTGGTGTCAAAATGGTGGACATTTAAACTAATTATTAGTATAATCAATTTCAAATTTTACCATTCTTTATTTTATAAATTTTGTGTCATAGTGCCTAGTGCATATCATTTTGTAACCATTAACAAGTGTTCATCACTGGATGCACATTACTGGGTTTACTCTGTCCATTACTGGAGAAAACATAAACAAAATAAAAGACTATAATGAAAAAAAAAAACTATATTTGCGAACTTTCGTAATTAAATTAAATTAATGAAGAGGTACTTGTTTTATTAGTAACAAGATTTACAAAAAATAATCCCATCAATCCCAAAAAAACAGTATACCTTGTTTTTAAAGCGGCCAAGATTGGTGCCAGTAACTAAAAAATATTCAATTTTGCTTTAAACGAACATATAAAATTTTTCCATATGACCTACTTTGCAGGAATAGAAGGTTTTTCAGGGTAATAAATATTTAAATTTTAATGAACGCACTTATAAAATCTTATTCTTTTTTAAGAGTAGGTTAGATTTGCTCAGATATAAGGATGAGGTATTATTAAGATTCATATATTCACAAAAACAGATTAATAATGCTTCTGTTCCATACAAAATTAATCTGGTAAGCTATAATTTTATGATCTAATCGAGAGAAAAAACTGTTATTCATATTAGATGAGTGGTTTATTTCATATTTTTATTAACTGACTTTAAAAAGAATGAAGTTCTCAATTCGACAATATATATTTTTTATGAAATAAAAACAAATTAATTGTTTAAACGTCAAATTTAATAGAATAAAAAGTATTCACGCAAGCTTTCGATTCACAGAATCATCGTCAGGCTAAAATATAATAAATAACAATTAATATAATGAAAAATATTGATATTTTAAAATAAAAATTCAGAAAATATACCTATTTATTAAAGATCAAAATGTGAGAACGATGTCATTAATAGTCATTATCTCAACAATATTCATGTGACAACTGAAATGTTTGAAAAAAATAATTTTTTCAAACATTTCATTATTTAGACACACACACTGTTTACTCTCAGTAATACGTATAAGAAAGTCCCATGGTACCTATGGCAAATACACACACTGTTCAATCTCTGTAATACGTATAAGAAAGTCCCATGACACTCATGGCAGATATTTCTCCTCTATTATGAACCATTTGAATTATAATACATTTTTTTCTTTCAAAAATTCGTTTTTACGAAAAAATGAATAGAACATAAATTATAGATATTGATATTACCTACAATTTTTAACTTGACCATTTTTCTCTATTTTGCACTGTTTCAGAGTAATTCGAAAAATTCAAAAATCGACGTATGTAAACATCCGTATCCGGTTGAAGGTTCGTTTTCAAAAATAAGACGTTTTCTTCCCAGACAAAAATTAATCATAAATATAAAATTTCATCCTTCTGCGATTTGTCGTATTTGAGTTACAGCGCTTACAGACAGACACACAGACATCATGGCGAAAATAGAATGGATTCAGGGAAGGTTAAAATGGAAAAAAAATTTCGAAAAAAATCGGCTTAGCAATATATTACTTATACAGGGTAGTTCAATAGTGCGTCCGGCTTTCGTAGCGCACTTCCCGTAGGAGATAGAAAAAAAAGTTTGGTACATAATATTATTGGTTTGAAAAGATCAACGTCGTAAAATTATTTTCAACAATACAGGCTGTCCCATTTTTGCGCTATAACAAAAACAAAGATTTTTTTAAATGGAATACCCTGTAACGTTTTATGTCTTCCGATGTCATTTTTTAACCTCTACATTAACGTCTGTTCATTTTTTAATTTAGTGACAGTGTTGCCAAATTAGAATTTTTTTTCCGAAAAATAATCCATATTCAGGCTCAACTATAAAAAATCGTAGCGACCTAATTTTTTTTGAAGTGACGAATTTTTTTAGCAACAATGTTAGCCTAGATAAAGAGTAACATTTTGATAATAAACAATTTTAATTTAGTTCTACAGGGTGTTAATAAAAAAATGTCAAAGTTTGCAATCTTCAAAATGATAAAACTCATTTTTTTCAAATGTGACTACCCTTTTTTTATTTCACTATTCGATGGTTTTTTTTCTCCTTTTCAATTTGTATAAGGGATATCTTATGTCTAAACCCCATACTTTCTGAGATATTCAATAATTTTCACAAAAGTAACCATTTCACCACGTTTTTATGCACCGAAGTAGGCTGTGATGATGCAAAAGAAATGCCAAAATGTAAGTACTTAAGTATCAATGTAACATTTAATTAAAATTTATAATTAAAACGGATAATATTTATGTAATTAAATTATTTATTTTATTCAAAAAACTATGATAAGTAACAAAATTGAAAATACACATAAAATATAACAGTACAATAAATGTTCGAAATGTCTTCCATTTTCATCCAGGCACAAATCAATTCACCGGCATTTGTTTTGTAATTATTTCGCATTTATTTTGCATTTGTTTGGCCTACTTCGGTGCATAAAAACGTGGTGAAATGGTTACTTTTGTGAAAATTATTGAATATCTCAGAAAGTATGGGGTTTAGACATAAGATATCCCCTATACAAATTGAAAAGAAGAAAAAAACCCATCGAATAGTGAAATAAAAAAAGGGTAGTCACATTTGAAAAAAATGAGTTTTATCATTTTGAAGATTGCAAACTTTGACATTTTTTTATTAACACCCTGTAGAACTAAATTAAAATTGTTTATTATCAAAATGTTACTCTTTATCTAGGCTAACATTGTTGCTAAAAAAATTCGTCACTTCAAAAAAAATTAGGTCGCTACGATTTTTTATAGTTGAGCCTGAATATGGATTATTTTTCGGAAAAAAAATTCTAATTTGGCAACACTGTCACTAAATTTAAAAATGAACAGACGTTAATGTAGAGGTTAAGAAACGACATCGGAAGACATAAAACGTTACAGGGTATTCCATTTAAAAAAATCTTTGTTTTTGTTATAGCGCAAAAATGGGACACCCTGTATTGTTGAAAATAATTTTACGACGTTGATCTTTTCAAACCAATAATATTATGTACCAAACTTTTTTTTCTATCTCCTACGGGAAGTGCGCTACGAAAGCCGGACGCACTATTGAACTACCCTGTATATTATGTATATTTCATATACATGGATATAGTACGTCTGGTTCGTGGCAAATAAAGCCAAAACGCTGCACTTTTTGATTGGGGTATGCCACTTTCGGTGGTCATATATAAGGTCAAATGAAACATTTTCAGATAGGGAGCCACTTTAAAATCCGTGTAGAACACCATTATATCGGCTATTAAAGATGGCCCTCACGGTTTTTATTAAATTGGCTGTATCTCAGCTCCTAATCATCTGATTTCAATTTTCTTTTGTTTATTTTAAAGTTCTTATTAAAAAAAATAGTTTTTATCATTATTCATTTTTCTCTAAATCTTAAGGGTTCCCCACAATTTTCCGAAATCTGAAGATTTCATTTTTCTTACAAACTTAATTGTTATATAACTTTTTTATTGTGCCCAATATCATTTCTTTACCTCATATAAAAAAGAAAGACATTTTTGTCTGCGTTCCATTGATAACAAGATAATACTGTTTTAATTAACAACTTCTTTGGAAATACCGTATTAAACTAAGAAAAATAGATTATTTTTGGATCATTCCATGTCAAGTTTACCTGTATTGGTTTCTCAGGTTCGAGATTTTGATGGAAATGTCCATTTATACCTTCCCTGAATCAATTCTGACTATTTTTATCACCATGTCTGTCTGTCTGTCTGTCTGTCTGTGTGTGTATCTGTTTGTCTGTAAACGTTGTAACTCAAAAATGACAGTACATAGAGGGGTAAAATTTTATATTTAGGATTAATTTGTTTTAAGAAAGAAAACATGATTTTTTTAAAACCGGAAACGGATGTTTACTGTAATTTTTATAATTATTCGAATTGTTTCTGAAATGGTACGTGTTGGAAGAAAATGTTTAAAGAAAAATTTGTTTAGAATATTATTATTTATAATTTATGTTATGTTATTTCTCCCAAAAAAAGTTTTTGAGGTTATAATCGTTTTTTTCAATTATATTTGAAATGGTTCAAAGCAGAAATAAATCATTGAAATAAAAGTTGTAGAGTTTGTTATTTTCTATAGTTTATGTTCCATTAATTTTTTTGTATCTCTTACCAATTAAAAAAAAAAATCTTTTTAATTATATTTTTAATTTTTTTTCATTTTATTTGAACAAGTTCATGACAGAATGAAATGTTCATGACAAAAAATGTAGAGAACGTTATTATCTATAGTTTATGTTCTATTAATTTTTTTATATCTGTCATCAGTAAGCCAAAATTATTTGTTTTAAAATAGTAGATACACGTACATTTTTTTATTGTATAAGAAAGTTCAGTGACATCCATGACAGATTTTTCAATTTTTTAACTATGCCATATGAGAAAATTGATCCCAACATAAAATTTCATATGATAAAAGGTAAACTTGACATGGAATGATCCAAAAATAGTCTATTTTTATTGTTTAACACGCTTATTCCAAAGAAGTTGTTAATTAAAACAGTATTATCTTGTTATCAATGGAAAGCAGAATAAAATGTCTTTCTTTTTTATTTGAAGTAGAAAAATGATATTGGGCACAATAAAAAAGTTATATATAAATTAAGTTCGTAAGAAAAGTAAAATTTTCAGATTTTCAAAAATTGTGGGGAACCCTTAAGATTTAGAGAAAAATGTATAATGACAAAAAATAATCTTATCAATAAGAACTTTAAAATAAACAAAAGAAAATTGAAATCAGATGACTAGGAGCTGAGATACAGCCAATTTAATAAAAACGGTGGGGGCCATTTTTAATAGCCGATATAATGGTGTTCTACACGGATTTTAAAGTGGCTCCCTATCTAAAAATTATTCTTTTAACCTTATCTATGGGCACAGAAAGTGTCATACCCCAATCAAAAAGTGCAGGGTTTTTTTACGTACCAGACGTACTAATATAAGAAAGTAAAAAAAAGGACGATTCTTTTTTAAAATACTGCCTCGAGTCGATTCGTTCACCGAAAAGAATCCTTCATGAATTACACATCTCTAATGTTAGCCCAATCAAATTGTATATTTGTTCTGCATTGTTCTACAGAGTCATTTTTTTTATTTTAAATTGTTGGGGTGTGTGTTCTAAGTATTACATTAAGTTGGCGCGGTCTATAACCTTGAGCGTTGTCCGCTATAAGCGCGAAAACTTTGAACGTAATTATCTCGTAAATCGTTCATCCTACGATAAAATTTATTACTACCTTTTTTGTTCAACAGACTTGAATCTACAAATTTGTTCACAGGTCTACCTGTCATCATCAATTGGTAACGAGATATAATGCAAGGAAGTTAACAAAAAACGATTTTTTGCATTAATTTCGTAAAGAAGCGATTATATTGAAAAAACTTAAATAGCAATCTTTTAGAACTATCAATTTTCAATATTTTTTTCTCACAACCATCATTTCAGAAAACCCATAGTTTGCCAGTTATAGCCCGCGGAACATTGCAAAAAAACATTTTTTTGTTATATTTCAAAAACCATAATTCAAACTTCAAAATGTGTAATGACAAATGTGTAGATAAAAAAATGCTTTATATTTTTTGTTATTAAAAAAATAATTTCAAACAAAAAAATTTTTTTTTTCCAACAAAACAAGTATAGAATTTTGTTATCTACATACTCAGAACACCCCCCCCCCCCCCCCAACAATTTAAAATAAAATAAATGACTCTGTAGAACAATGTCTTACGAACTACTTTATTTTGATAATTTGATTGGATTATGTATATGTATATACTCGTACTTTGAGTAAATGTAATTAAAAAAAAGTAAACATTCAAAAATATATTTCAAAACATGACATAACCAAGTGCTACTTCGATATTTGCACGAACTTTTGTATAAATCGATTTTGGAGAGCTACTTGTAGCTCGTGGCCTACTACGACGTCTTATCGAATATCAACAGGGAGGTGGGGGTGGGGGGGGGGGGGGAGAACTATAATTGTAATTTACGGATCACATATTTTATTGAAAATTTAGTTAAGGTTGAATTTTGTGGTTTTCTATCAATGACTATTAATATGGTAATTTATATGATCAAATATGGTTGTTTTCAGTTAGATGGGGAGCTGTGCGGGGGGGGGGGGGGGGTAGATGAGGAGATTAACGATCAAATAATGTATGTTAAGAGTTTAATTTGAATAAAATAAGATTATTCTTATAAATGATCTATAGATATTATACAGAGTGGGGCATTTCAAGTGTATAGATTTTTATCGCATATTTGAAAATAATGTTTGGTTGTTGTGTGAGGGTATAATCAAATTGTAATATTTATTTGTTATTTTAACGTGGCTTTTAAGGTTATATGAAAGTCAACATCATTTTTAAATAGGAACCTATAGTTTTTATTTACTTATTTTATTTTATTAATTTTTTATAGAAACTTTTTTTTGAACAACCTAAGCTTTCCAATATATCTAACAAAATAATTCAAGGTTTTGGGTTTTCAGAAACTATAAACTTTAGAAAAAAGTACAAGACACAAAAAATGTATGTTTTTATTAATATTAAGTGTAAATTTAAAAATTTTAAAACTTTTTCTATTTATATTTTATTGAATAAACAAAACAACACAAAAAACGAATTGTTAAAAAAATCTAGAATAATTCTCCAAGTTTTATTAGACCAAAATAAACATTTTTTGTATCTTATACGTTTTCTCTAAAGTTAAAGATTTCTGAGTAAAAAATTCTTGAATGTTAAAACTCGAAATTATTTTGTTAAGTTAGGTATTGTTCAAAAAAAGTTTGTTATGAAAAATTCGTGTTTTTCACGTAGAATAAGATTAGGTACTAAATAAAAACTATAGGTTCTTATTTAAAACAAATGATGTTGACCTTCAAATAACCTTGAAGGCCATTTTAAAATAACAAATAAATATTACATTCGATTACCCCCTCACAATCAAACCTATTTTGGTCTAAACACAATTTTCAAATATGGTACTGACAATGAGATAAAAATCTGTAACACTTTAAATACCCTGTATTATACAATATAACTATTATACAAAATAAAACAAAACATTTTCGTAAATAATTTGAACTTGATATCGAATTTAAAATTCACAAGTGTATAAAGGCTTACTGAAAAGTATAGCAGTGGTATACGCTCAATTTACAATATATATTTTAAAATTCAGCCAAATACCCATTTTTTTAAATATACTTGTACGATTTTATAAAAGCACCTTGTGATGGTTGTCTTCTCACAATCGCAAAATGTTTGTTGAATTTTCAGCACGGAGCGAATAATTAATTCAAAAATAACAACCACGAAAGCTTAAAATAAAGCTGTTTACTTTCCTCCACTTTCAGAAAATTAACACCTCTTAATTTTCCTTTTAACTATATACATAATACATATATATTTAGTGAGTGTTGTGCGCATTTGTTTATACGATCACACGTCTACTGGCTAAACTTGAAGCACTCCCTTGTTGAGGAAGAACTTCCGGAACCGTAATATATTCAGTATTGGAAAACAATAAATCAACCTTTTATCGGCACAAAGCCATTTTCGTTTCTAGAAAACATTGATCACACAAAAATAAACCGATTTTAAAATACTCAATATTTGATTAGTTCTATTCATTTCTAATATATAGCCTAGATCAAATTTTAAAAATCTGTTTGTCAATTTGCCATTATTTATCAATGTATCAAGGGGTTACATAACTCCAGAATTAAAAAAAAAAAGTTTTTTTATTGTTATTTATACTTTTATGAACATTAAAACATTTTTTTATCGAAAATGGCTATTAATAACGAAAATATAACCTACCTAACAAAATCGAAACAGAACAAAAAGTAAAAATAATTTTGTAATCATTCCCTCTGCCCTGCGTCTAGTTGGCACGCTCCCTCTTTGCCGCACGCTCCCTCTTTGCCGCACGCCGCGGCACGGGTCGCCATCGCGCGAATAATATGTCCCCGTATGTATATATCGATATTTATTAAACTGTACGACCAAAATGGATGCTGTAAAGGGCAAATTATATCTACATTAAGTACTCATGACGATAAAATAATTTATTTCGATAAGGATTAATGTTTTGTGGGTCATAAGTCCTCGTAAACAAAACCCAAATATTATAAAAATTTGTTTTTGTATTGAACGGTTTAGGCAGCGTATTGCAAAACAGTGCGCTGACGGCAAATTTTTTTCCGACTTGATTTACTATTATCGTCACTGCTTAGTTGTTATGTTACCTAACGTAACAAAATATAGCCTATAACCTAAATCAGATAAGTGGTTCTCGAGTGATAAGCGCACTAACCGACAGACAGACATACAGAGAGACGTTCAGCTTTGTATATATACCTAGATACCTTAGATACCTAGCTGGAAGCTAATTTGCTTTTGCACTCAAGTAAATTCTTTATAATACCGGGCATAAAAGTTAATGAAATCTTTATACACATTTTTAAAATTTATGAAGATCATATTATCTTATTTAAATTAATAATATCTTTATATCGACTCCTATAAAATATTACTCTGCAAATTTTGTATTACAATAATGTGTAAAATTTGGTTAATAAAAGTGAAGATAGAGATATAACCCAAACGCCACTATATCTATGAAAAATATAATATTTCAAGAATGCTAAGAATGAAATCTACATACTTCTAAAATTTTACGCAGAATATATTTCTTTTTTTCATTAGCATATTTTTCTACAGCTTTCAAAAAGGTGTAGGGTAAATATGACCACCCATATACATTACTGAATCAGCTCTCTTATAATTTAAATTTATTACTTTGTGAAGTTTCGTTTTTCCTTCAGTTACATCACAAATTATTAAATTAAAATGAAACCTTTTAAGATATACAGGGTGTCCCAAGACTGTGTCATAGTTCAATATTTCATTTATTATAACAAATGGAAGAAAACTTTAAATACAAAGGTTGTCAGGTTACACAAGCCGCATATTTTAAAAATAGTTAATATAGGGTGTACTATAAGTGCGTTACAAATCAAAGTTATGTGTTTTTAAATACAATGTATATATTTTTGATTGATAATATCTTTAAGCATTTATTTTTTTTAATATTTTGATATACCTAAGCATGTGTGGGATTATACTGAGCGGTTTAGAAATATCGCAATAATAGAGCATATACCAAAACTATGTTTAGCAGAAAACAATTTTTTTTTGTTGTAATTAGAAAATAACAAGGTGTTGAAAATATGTCAATTTTCTTATAAAAATGGTCATAATTTCTAAACCGCTCAGTATAATCCCACACATACTTATATCAAAATATCCAAAAAAATAAATGCTATAAGATTATTATCAATCAAAAATATATACATAACTTTGATTTGTAACGCACTTATGGGACACCTATATAAATGTAAATATTTTTAAAATATGCGGCTTGTCTAACCTGACAACCTTTGTATTTAAAGTTTTCTTCCATTTGTTATAATTAATGAAATATTGAACTTTGACACAGTCTTGGGACACCTGTAAGTTAAAAATAGTAATCAATAGTATCAAATGTGATTAGTTTTTGTATTAACTAATACAGCTATAATGTTAATTCGTGGTATACTCGTCACATCAGACATCAGTAAACAAACTGAAACGAACCAATAGCAATTGAGTATTTTGACGAGTAGCATGTCTTTCTGATGTCATATCGCTCTGACAGATGTGCCAGGTTAAAATTACTTGATTGTATACACTGCTTGTCACAATTAGTGGGACACTTTTTCAATGTAACACAGTTTTGGTAAAAATTGTCATATTAATATGAAAATTCATAAAAATCATTAGTGTGGTGTTGTTTCAAAGCCCAAAGAGTAAAAACTTTGTGCGTGCATCGATAGCGGTTGTACAACCCTTGGAGGGGTGAAAAATGGAAAGTGACAATTTCAAGTATTGAAAAAAAAGTTTAAAAATTGTTTATTTCAAGATAATGATAAAATTCACATTAATTTTTATACGTAGAACTTATTTGAACCCTAAAGGTACAAATTATTTTTTTAAATCAATATTCAATTCTATTTACCACCTGTTATCATCCCCTACATTTAGGTTATTAGAAATATAGGAAAATATGAAAGAAATTTTAAAAATCTTCAAGGGTTGATAGAAATAATCACAATAAATATAAATTTACAATTTCAATAAAATCCAGTAATTTTCAACCACTTTTCTACCCTTTAATATTCAACCCCCTGTGTATTATAATTAATTCGAACAACGTAGGTAAAGATAAATTTTTGAAATTTACAAAATGGGTAGTAAACTGTATATACAACTGTACTGTATGTTAAAAAACACAAATAAATTATAAGGGTAGGCACCAACCCTTAAATACTAAATCGCCCCAAATAGTAAGGTAGAATATTAAATTTAAGTGTGATTTTATAAGAAATCAATTAATGCTCTTATTTGAAGATTTTTGTGAAAATTTTGTGCACCACAATTCACCCCTACGGATGTAGCTATCCTAAATTTAAAAAATATACACTTTTTTTAAAACATCGTATCTAAAAATTCAGTGGAATTTTTTTGTCATCCTTTCGTAATATAAAAGACCGACATTTGATCTTCCTACACCGGTAAAATTAAAACAATACACTATCAGGAACTACCCTTAAATTATTATTTATTAAAAATAAAATAAATTTTATTTCAATTAATATTGAAAATATAGGTATCTATGGAAATTAATGGACAATTTACGAGTTTTTCGTAAGTTTGTGTCAAATTAATTCAATCGTTTTGAGATGTTTCTGATAATGTATTGTTTTAATTTTACCGGTCACGAAAGAACAAATGTCGGCCTTTTATATTAAGAAGGAGGTTCTCAATTCCGTTGTATTTTTTACAGGGTTTCGAACGAAAACCGAAACAGAACCGAAATAAAAATATCGG
Source organism: Sialis fuliginosa (assembly GCA_961205875.1). Taxonomy (NCBI): domain Eukaryota; kingdom Metazoa; phylum Arthropoda; class Insecta; order Megaloptera; family Sialidae; genus Sialis; species Sialis fuliginosa. Next base: position 3,748,611 of record OY540817.1, read on the forward strand.
TTTTTACGGTTCAGTACATGTTAAAATACGCGTGTTAACATGATTTTATTTCCCACTTCAATTGTCGTTCGGACTATCATACAAGTACCATAAAATGTTATTATGGTAGAAAAATTATTTTAATACAAATAATTTTTTTTTAAATTAATTACTCGGAGCTGAACCGAAAACCGAAAAAACCGTTATTTTTTGCGGAACGAAAACCGGAACCGAATCGAAATATATTTTTTAACTCGAACCGGAACGAAAACCGAAACGAAAAAAATAACGGTTCGAAGCCCTGATTTTTTATGTATTTTATGTAGTACATCGAAAAACATTAAACACGTGTTTTTTTTTTGTTTTTTTTTTTTTACTAACAAGGCGTTTTAGTTTTAAGGTTAGAAAACGCATTCGAAAGTTTAACACCATTTAGTACAATGCTAACGTAACGCTACTCATGCACAGCTTTTACGACATTTCTCTACCATAATTTTATTATCTGCGTGTTTTTGAGATGTTAATTGTTAATGACGATATTGACATTAGTTTAACAAGATTTAGAATAGCAAATACAAAATGGTGGACAAAATCGCAGAAGTTTCAGAAACTTTCTTTAACGCCACTTGCGAAGTGTATACAGTGTTTATACAGAAGTTTATACATGTTTACGATTTTGGTAGCAGTTATATAAATCTAGAGGTGGCGGATGAAAAATTCAATATGACGCATCCAAATGGCGGAAACTGGGCAAATATCGGTGGAAAAATGTCTAACACTCTTCTTTCAAATGACGGAAACAATAAGCAAATCACGAAATTTTAAGAAATTGAACCTTATGAAGACAGGATTATTAGATCTTTTTTTAAACATTCTAACCTTAAACCGCTATGTTAGCCAAAATAAAAAACAAAACACGTTTTTAATGTTTTTCGATGTACTACATTCGGTGTACAAAGTTTCAAGAATATCGGCGAGTGGCACTTTAGTAGTGTTATATAGGTACTTGTCAGACAAATATGTACCGATTTTGTTGATTTTGAAGATACCTCACTCAAAAGAGAAAAATAAGAAGCCTTTTAAGAAATAATTTTTTTTAAAGAAAAAATAAAACTTATTTTAAAAAACTGTTAAATTGAATTATTATATACTTTTCAGTTGGTTTTTTTTTCTTAAATTTTTTTATTGTAATATTTTATTAGAATTTATTATCAATACTGTCAAACACCCTAGTTTTCATAACAACGCAATGAAAGGATTGATAGCTATAAGATCACACTATAGAATTCTAAAGTACATCATCTTTACACTGATAAAATCTGAATATCCATACTTGAATCTTCTCACATAAAAACCGTTAATGACGTTATTTTGTTACTGCTGATATGAAAACGCACCTCCCTCGACAATGAAAGAAGAAATCTCATTATTTCGGCACGTGTATGCGAAGGAGGGGGGAGATTAATAAAAGAAACATAATGGTTTTTGAAACTTTATATTTTTTGTCCAAAACGCGACAACACGTAATGAGTTCAACAAAACAACAGAGGGTATAATAAATATTTGTATATAGGATGAATGTGTTGGCCAGTGGTGGTTCTTAATGAGGTTTAATGAGAACATGTATTTGCTTGTTTTGTACAGAGTATATTATACAGAATGATTCAGCACTGTCGTGTCAAACTCGAACAGTATATTCAGAAAAATATTTTACTCAAAAAACATTATATGAACATGTTTCCAAAGATTTTACTCAAAATTAGTTTTTATTTAATATCTGGAGAATCCATTGTGCTAAAGTTATGATATTTGATACAGGGTTTAGTGTTATCGATTTCTCTTATTAAGCAATTATAATTTAGATCAGGGCTGTATGGGGTCAGTGGACCAATCGATTTTACTTCCATGTTCTGAAAGAAATGGAAGTATTGTAATACCATCGAAAAATCGTGTCCGATAAAATGACAAATTCTGATTGTACTAACTTCAAAACGTAAAGAAAAGTTAATTTCCGCATGGCGGCTGTGCGTGTGTCTGTGTGTCCGTGTGTCTGTGTGTCAGGATGTAGATTTTTTTTCGTTCACGATAACTATTGTAAAAATTTACCGATCTGAATTATTTTTGGGGAAAATGTTTGTCTCAGTGAGTACTCCAGACCTATTGATTTTGGTGTTAATCGGATTAGGGGTTTTGGAAATATTCGAAATTTTGTAACTTTTTTCGTCTAAAAAGTGAATATTGCGAGTATTATCTCACTAATTTTGATAAGATTTGGTACATGTGCAGTTCAATTGAATCTAAGGGACATTTATTATTTGTACGTGCCTAAACAGCCATTAAAGAGGTGAAAAACACACTTAAAATTTGAATTTTAAATACTAATTAATACGTCATTAATTCATGTTGCCTTGGAAACAAATGCAACTAAATTCAGATTGTCAAATTAGTTGTTCTACGAATGTGTATTATGTTTTTGACATTGTATATTTATATACAAATGGCAATAACTGCTGTAAGTATATGTTTTTTATGTATTACGAAATTTATATTCATAGTAGTAGATTATATTAATAAAATATTTTTCAAAAAATGTATATTTAAAAATTATTTAAAAAGATAGAAAGAACATGGAAGTCATGTATGGTTCTCCATACCGATATTTTATCTAGTTGCGTCCGTCTGTCCCCTGAATCCTTGTCACACACACTGAACCGATATTAATGAAATTTGGTCGGATGGTTGGATCTGGTTTGAGGACGGTCCCATTTCAAAATCATCAAAATCGTGTGTAAGGGGGAGGGGTGACATTCCAAAATATTTATTTTTTCAAGATATCTCAAGAACGACACATTTTACGTGAAAATTTTATAGAATCTTTTTTGTAGAGCATTAAATTTTCTATAATATGGGTCTACAACGTTTGTTGTGAAATATTCCCTTACAAAGATTTATCTAAATTTATTTTAAAAATTCGTGTTTTGTTTTTCTAAATTGATATTTGCTTGGATATATTAAATGTCATTTTGACGTTTTAAATGTCATTTTGGCGTTTTAAATGTCATTTTGGCGTTTTAAATGCCATTTTGACGTTTTAAATGTCATTTTGGCGTTCTAAATGTCATTTTGACGTTTTAAATGTCATTTTGACATTTGTATAAATTTAGATTTAGATTGAAATTGTCAAAAAATTAAAAATATATGAAAAAATATTCAGGTGCGTTTTAAGAAAAATTTCGAACTAATATTTTTTAGTAAAATTGTATAAAAATTAAATGGTTAATCAATTCCAGGCAATTTATATTAATACTATCGGTTTTTATTTAAACTGTTGAATAATTAACTACCTTTGGTGAATTTAGCACGAGGAAGCACTGTGCATTTACTTGGCAGATTTTTTATACTATAGAAAGTTATAAAATGTATATTGTACACATATTTCTATATTAGTATTAACTAGGTAATAAATATTACGAGATGTCGATTTCAACAAATGAAATTAATAAACACAATCATGAAGCTAATAATGTGTAATTCGTTTAGCCCAGCCCCAATCAATCCCGACACACTAGGGCGCGGCGGTTATCGCCTAGATTACAGTTTCCGCGGCGCTCCAGCCGTAAACACATCGTTTATTGCACGCACAAATACCAAAACAGATGCCCTATAATTTCTAATCACCATGGGCGCCGGCAGGATTTCTTTCAGGGGAGTGCATCTAGGTATATAAAATACAATTTATTTAAAATTCATATCACGCGGGTATTTTAATATGCATCTGTGGAACACATCTTCGCCTGCATGTGAGGATAATCACGTCTCTAGCGGTTGAAAATAAAAATAAAATGATTTTTTCGAACACTATGTTTTTTTGAAAGCTAATATTTGGTCAGGTTGAAAATTACATAGAATGCGACTTCCAAAAAAGTCAGCCAAATTTATGCAAAGGCCGATTTTGTATGCTTACCTGGTTATAGACTTTGTGAAAAATAAAAAGTTTTGTGCCAGGCATTTCTAACAGGCATTGACATGGCACAAATGTATTTTTCAATAGAAAAATATATAAACTTTCATTTGGTCATAGTTTGAAACTGTTACTCGATTGGTATAGTAATGAGTCAAAAAAAATTTTTTTTTAAGTTTTGTGCCAAAATATTACAACATGATTTAATAAGGTGCAAATGTTTTCACAAGTTCCGGCCAGGCACAAAATGATTTTTCTCATGGTCGCTATGTAGTATAGGAGCCAGCTGCAAAATCGGTGTAGATTTAACAACCGTCTGCCGTTGTGGTTTTTTTGAAGTACTCACTCAGACAAAGCTCGGACGATGAGTCCGGGCCACCAGCTTGTAGGGATTTAATAGGGCCCACGAAAAATATGCACAAAAAAATCACGTCACAACCGTTTGAATGAGACGGTTGCTTATAGTAGACCCCAATTAAAGATGTTTTGGATATACAGCAGAAATTTTTGCGTAGGGGTTTAATTACAGGAGCCCCTCAAAATTTCGACCCAAAAAAATCAGATAACAAACGGACCAGACCTGGTGTAAATTTAATGGCAGAATTTTTTATGTAGGGACTTCGGTGCTATAAGGCCTACAAATGACCAGAATTGGGTCCAAATCTTAAAAATACTGTAAAATCTAAAATACCGAATGAAAATATTTGCCACGCGGAGTATACCTCTGTTATGAACTATAAAATAGATATATACCCATGGTAGAAGTTTTTATTTATGCTATTCCCCACCAGCCCTGAAGAAGATATTTTAATTTTAATTTTTTAGTTTTTTAATTTTCTTATTTTATGATTAATGTAATGTTTGGGGGGGCTGTGAAGAATGACTTGGATAAAAACTTCTGCCATGGGTATATATGAATCTATTTTATAGTTCATAACAAAGGTAAACTCCACGCGGCATAGACATTTTCATTCGGTATTATAGATTTTACAGCATTTTTAAGATTAGGGTCCAATTCTGGCCATTTGTAGGCCTTTATTTTATTTTTTAGTTTTTATGTAAGTATATATCCAAATAAACATATTGCACCAGGTCTGGTCCGGTTGTTATCTGATTTTTTGGGCCGAAATTTTGAGGGGCCTCTGTAATTAAACCCCTACGCAAAAATTTCTGCCGTATATCCAAAACATCTTTAATTGGGGTCTACTATAAGCAACCGTCTCATTCAAACGGTTGTTACGTGATTTTTTGTGCGTATTTTTCGTGGGCCCTATCTATTAAATCCCTACAAGCTGGTGGACCGGACTCATCGTCCGAGCTTTGTCTGAGTGAGTACTTCAAAAAAACTACAACGACAGACGGATGTTAAATCTACACCGATTTTGCAGCTGGTTCCTATACTAATGGGTACTAACATTTAAAAAACATTTTACCCTGTTACTCGCTAGGCTAGTTTTTTTGCAGCGAGCTCTTGGTCTAATACATACGTGTGTGTCATTTTTTTTAAATAATGAACGACATAAGACGATTTTTATGCAAAAAGCGCAAGACTGATAATAACAATCATCAGTCTGATGATGATACACCTATTAGGACATCCAGTCCAGGTATGTTATTTTTTTTAATATTCTTCGGTCCGTATTATGCGTGAAGATATCTTATTCGCATCATATTTTTTGATAAAACGTAATTTTCATCAAGTATTATAAGGTCAAAATGGTACATTTAATCATATATTAAACATATATAGTATGTTTAATATATGATTTAATGTTTGAACAACGACCAAGGCGACTTAAACTGTTATTCAAAGAGTGAATTTTAAAATAAAAATTGTATTTCTTAATTTTTTCAGGTTTTTTTATTTTTTGACAGGGGAGGTGCAAGTGCACCTCCTTGCTCCCTCCTCCCGGCGCCCATGCTAATCACTGATATTATTGTTATTTGTCGGTATATTTGTTTTTAAATTTAGAATACCGGAAATTAGGTGTGAGGTATAATAAATAATAATAAATATACAGGACAATTTACAACGAGTGTAAAAAATTAATAGTAGATCGATGATATGCAAGTCTTGAGGCTTCTGTGGTGATCTGCACTCTTATGCCATGTTTAGATCAAAGAAAACAAAACAGCAACACGGTGTTTGAAAACACATCGTATTTAAAAATGTATAGGGTTTATTGCACTTTTGTCAAAAAGACACGATGTTGCTGTTTTGTTTTTCGGTCTAAACAAGGCATTAGAAGAGCCCTGAAGATGCCCTCTGCAATGTGTGATGAAACGTTGGCCTATAACACGACCAAATCGACGCGACTTACACCCAGAAACCAAAATCCATATCACAGTAAATCGAAGATGTTATTTCAAGCAAAACATGTGCCCTGAAATTCTTCGTGAGGCAGCTACAGCCTTCCCATAGTTTTTATTTAATAGCAGGAGAATCCATTATGACAAAGTCATAATGGATTTAATATTAATTATAATGGATTTAATATTAATAAGTGTTCAATTTTCAGTATCGACCAATAATTACAATGGTTAGCAGTCATTTTGCTGCAGGGTAACTATTTCATTGAAAATAACAACTATTTTTCCAATCTCTACTTATTAATATTAAACCGATTATTAAATAAATGTACCTATGGGTTCTTCAGATATTAAATAAAAACTAATCATTTTTTAGGAGCTGTAACTCCCTCAAAAAGAATTTCCGGACGCATGTCAGTATGACGTTTTTTGCTTGTATAATATCCTTAATCCATTGTCAAAGATTTTTAAATTCGTTGTAAATCATCCTGTATACGGATTAATAAATTACTTTTTCGGTGTATTGTGGACATTTTCGACTAATTGTAAATTGATTTAGATTATTAAGGTTTGGCACTTTACAGAAACAGCTCTGTCACCGCTTCGACCTTGCAAATCTATTATATGTGATTTAATACAAGTGGCATGTTAGCTGCATCGAAACGGCGCTGCGTTTTGACGCAGTTAACATGTAATAGATTTGCAAGGTCGAAGCGGTGACGGAGACCGTTTCTGTAAAGTGCCAAGGCTTTAAGCTTGACAATGAAAGAGTTCGGATGGATTGATGAAAGAAAATAAAGATATTTTCCATTTATTTAGGATTATACCAAAGTAAAATATTTTTATTTCTGTCAGCTTCAATGGAAATTTTCATTAATAATTATAAAACAGTTATCTCTTTGTTATGATGTTTGAAACAAAAAAATATTTCTATAAAAAGATTAGAGGAAATATTCCATAACCCAGTTTAAGAAAACAATAAATAAATAATATAACAAATATATCTTTAATAAACGGATATACATAAATACAATTATAAATCTATTTTTATAACAAATATAAACAGTGGCGCGTTATCCCATGGACAAAAAGGGTAATTGTCTGAGGCTCCCACCAACAACTGTAAGAATACTTGCAACAAATATTTGACGCCATACATTTTGTTTATTCATCCCTGTAATCTGTCGTGGAACTTTTAGTTTTTTCGTTGTAATTGCGATTTTTTTAAAATTTATGTTTTGTTAAGAATTATGTGCATAGGCGCATGCCGTTTTTTTTGTCCATGGGGGTAAGATTTTCGTAACTAGTGTTGAAGATCTGGATGCGGGCCATGAATATTTTGGGTCACAATTCTAACCCGAAGTGAACATAAGCGATTTTCAAATCTTGGATTGTGATCGTGCATTATTGGATATTTGAATATATCAATTAAAGCGATAAGTTAAATAAATGTGATTTAAATACAAAATTTCGTGAAAAATCGAAAAAATATCGATTTTTATCAATTTCTTTTATCGAATTTTAAAGTATAATACATGTTACTATATAGATTTTGACGCGCTGATTTCAAATCCTTCAACTAAAATCATATCCGACCACCCGTTCAAAAGTTACGACCATTTTTCTGAAAAATTTCGAGAACGGTTTCAGATACAGACGAAATCAAAAACACAAAATTTTTTAGTCAGATTTCATAGTTTAAATTCTACTTTTCATAGAAATATCAATATAAATACATTTTAAAATGTACAGTTTTAGCTGAAAAATTCATTAACTCGGTGACAAAAACCGTAGAATAAATAGATCTCCCAAAAAAAATTCTCCGAAACAATAAATATCTTAATTCAACACTGTATATGTGGCCCCAAAATAACGCGCCACTGAATATAAATAGAAACTTAATACTTATATCTTTTCTTATAAAATATAGTAAATTCACCTAGGTTTCAAGTATAACATATTGGAAAATCTTAAACTGTCTATAAACATGCAAATGTAGCAATTAAAATGCGTTGTGTCAGACGACGACAACAAACATTATAATAGAATTTTGGGCAACAAGTAAAAACATATGGATCTGGAAAATAATAGAGCGATAAAAAACACCGACCTTCAAATACAAATAACGCGATTCAACAGTGGTGTAATAAGGGCACATCAAAAATAACTTATAAATATCTGCATTGGGAGCCACAGGACTTTCTTATACGTAATCTTGACAGTGAACAGTGTACTTGATTCAAACTAATAAAAGATAAAATAAAATGAATGGGGCATAAACTATAGATAATATTTTAACCGAAAACGAATGTTTACTCTTGTCAATTTTTGAATTTTCGAATTATTTTTGAAATAAGAAAAAATGTTTTAGATAAAAAATCTATAATTTATTCCCCATATATTTGTTTTCAACATTTATGATTTAGTCAGAAAGAAAGATTTTTTATTAATAATTATTTAGACTCACCCACACTGTTCACTCTCAGTATTACGTATAAGAAAGTCCCATGGTACCTATGGCAAACACGTACACTGTTCGATCTCTGTAATACGTATAAAAAAGTCCTATGACATTCATGGTCGATATTTCTTCTCTGTTATGAACCATTTGAATATAATTTAATTTTTTTTTTCGAAAAAATGAATAGAATATAAACAATAGACGATAATATTACCTACAATTTTTAACTTGACCCTTAATCCAACTATGTATATTATTGATTTCGTCCGACATTATTGCTTTAAAGAGAAACTATAATAATTGGATTAAGAGTATATTCTTATATTAAGAGAATATATTGTTTTCGTTATAATATAAAACAAGGATTTCTGGGCACAAGTCAATTTTTACGAATATAATCGATGTGAAATTTAAAATTATATTAATTTATTTCAAAATGGTTTACTTCTACATGAACATAACATCATTCTAACAATAGAGTATTTAATTATGAAATCTCCTATTTTAATTGATACGAGAATTACCAGAGTTACAAATAATTAGGGAGGAAAACGTTCCATTATAAATATAATTATGTAAATTCAGCATAAAGGACACAATATAATTATCTACAAGATTGTCTGTATCAAAAGAACGTTCTCTTAAGTTGGTATCAAAGATAACGAGATCGTTATAGAGATAAAAGTATATGTTTATTAAATATTTACTATTTAATTACTTAAAAAGCTTTCATCGCCTTGAGAATTCAATTACTGTAAATGAATTACAGCTTAATGTTTATGTCAGTTATCATATTATGACCTAAGTATAATAAATAGAAACAAGCTTGGGGTGGGGTGAGACCCTTTAGGTCCACACAATCAACTTCCCAACACGGTATGATTATAAATACTTGAATACTGATTATTTATTGTTACCCTATAGTTTATGTGAATATTTTTTTAATATGTAAGGTAACGGCACCAGTAATGGACAACATCCCAATGGTGAACATTTTAAAATTAATTGTTCTGAAATAGAAATATTCGTTGGTATTTGATTACTGTCATTACTGAATATTAAACTATATACATTCAACTGTCTTACAACGTAATTTGATGGCAATTGATCATTTTGTTTAAAAATAGTGGACAAATTAACAACACGGGACGACAGACTATTAAGAAATGTGTATTTTCTTATGTAAACGGTTAGTGAAGTGATTACATTTCAATCATTTTTTATGTAACTAACATTCTTTGTTTTAATGAGAAATTAAAATGTTTGATTCTTGAGCATAGTTTTAAGGTAGTTTAGCAGTCAAATATAGTATTTTTATTTTAGAGGGGGGTTTGCGTTCAATGTTCATTACTAGATACGATTTTTGTATAATACCCAGTTGTGAACACGACGTTTATAAATTATCTTGTACTCATTACTGGATTTGAAAAATGATGGGCAAATAGATTAAAATTATTAAACAACATAATAATAAATTTGAAATCATCGTATTTGAATAAGGTCAGGACAGTATAAAGAAAAATTTATAATTGGTAGGTATACTATTTTATTCAAAAATAATATTAAATAAGCTGGAAAAAAATGCACATTCATTATAGTTTAATTAGAATAATAATAATTTAATTAGTTAATATTAATTAACTAGGGCAAGACCGTATTAAGATTTTATTTTTGATATATTTATATTACAAATACACAAAAATGTAAAGAAAACTGTATAGTTGATATAATTAAACTAAATTATAATATTTAGTAATTTAGACAGACCCGTATTTACGAAAATTTAAAAATGATATATTCATATAAAGAAAGTAAAAATATTGCGTTTTTTGAAACACCCTAATGTATGTAGTGTACGTTTACGATGTATGTATGTGTCAGAACTTGTAAAATATCTTTATTGTGGTATGCAAAGCACTCTGTTCTAGATCCAAAGGGATTATACCCCAACTTCGGTCTCTACATTAACAAAGTTATATGAAAAAACAACAGAGACACATTCCATGTGTTTTTTTAGGATGTCTGCAATTAAATTATGAGATAAAATGGCAAAAAATTATATACGTTTTCCAACCGACAAGATGAAAAAATAAATAAAATAAACAAAATAAATTCGGCTTTATAACAACGAACTTTTAAAAAAATATTGGTGACCTCTAGTTTAGATCACAATTTAGTTTACCGATAACACGATCAACTGCGGATTATACCCAGAAGCCAAGATTAAAATCTTTTATTTATTAAATAAACCGTATAAGAGAAAAAAATTACAATTTATAAAAAAACATTACATTTTTAAACCTATAAATTTAAGCATGTTTAAGGGGTATAGAGGGGTGGGGTGATTTTTCTATATTTTTTCTTTGTACTATATTTATTATATCGGATTGAAGCAAACTACAAACCTATATGGATTATTTCTTATTTTATTTATGACACAACTAGTTGAATTTTAACGTAGTGGGATGGGGGAGTTCTAAAAAATGACGAACATGTGCTTACAGCATTCACTTATGATTGACCTATTATATCAATAACAGTGGTGCACTCAGAAAAAACATCTGCCAAGTAAATGCACAGTGATTCCTTGTGCTAAATTCGTCAAATGTAGTTAATTATTCAACAATTTAAATAAAAACCGATAGTGTTCAGATTTTCTGGGATTGGTTATAAGGATTTAATTTTTATACAATTTTACTAAAAAATATTCGTTCCAAATTTTTCTTAAGAACATTTCGTACATTTTATATTTTTTGAAAATTAAAAAAACAAATGACGATTTTTTAAAGCAAATTGAGATAAATCTGTAACGTTGTGTGACCTATATTATAGGAAATTAAATGCTCTACAAAAAAGATTCTATGCAATTTTCGCGTAACATGTGTCGTTTTTGCGATATCTTGAAAAAAACATAATTTGAGATGTCAACCCTATCCCTTACACACGATTTTGAAATGGGACCGTCCTCAAGCCAGACCCAACCAATCAACCAAGTTACATTAATATCGTTTCAGTGCTTCATTAGTTATGCGTGTGACAAGGATTCAGGGGACAGACACACAGACAGATAGAAATGGAACGAAATGTGTTTCTCTTAACCTAAACGGAAAGATTGAGTTAAAATATTGAAATCGGAGAACATTTTTGTCTCATTCTAAAACGATCACAAAGCTTCTCGTATCTTTGATATTGCGAGGAAGAAAAATTGAGTGTGTTAAATTTTGTAAATGTAAATTTAATTTTATGTATCGCATTGTTAAATTAAACAATATATATATATTGATTAATTCAGGTCCAATCCCACTAGTTAATAATAATTAAATAACATGATATTAAAATTATATGATATGAAAAAATCGATGATTACGATAGACAGAAAACGTGCTCTGAATGTAATAACTTCACGTACTTTCCTGTTAATTGGAGAGCCTCTAATTAACTCAGGCTCGGAGTCAGTGTCGTTCAGCAGCCAGGAGCGTACCCGCGAGTACAGTGAGGGGGACTCGGGGGAGGCGTCCAAACATTTTAGATTGTAGTCATTATCCATTACTTCTTCCATTTTTATTTTGTGTAACAGTTTTTAAAATTTCACATTCAATTATTTTAAGATGATATTGGAAAATTTTTTTTGGTCACATTAAGTTGTTACTTTTTTATTTTAGAGTATTTATTATTGAAACTTATGTTAATTAGTTTAGTTTTAACTAATGAAAAAAAGTTAATTAATTGAAATGATTTTTCATTTTTAATTAATTAATTAAATTACTATAGTCCATTCGTTAATGAATTTCGCATACAGTAATCCCTCCATTTATGCGGTTAATTGGTTCCATGAAAACAGCGCGTAAATGAGGCAATAGAAATCCATGTAGAAAATAGATATCTGTTCCATATTCTCTTGGATTCTGATAAAAAAACCGTTTTTTATTACCACCTTAGTAGGAAATGCCAGCCTTGATGATGGGCCGAAGTTTCACCCAATATTGGGTTGCCAAGTGTTGCTTTTCGGTATTGGTCCCAGTCTAGGCCAACCTTCAGATACCGAAATTCGGATCACTTATTGGGAGCGTTCACGACTGACCAAAAAACAGAACAACAAGCTTTGATTGGTTGATTCATGGAATTTCTGGTGGAATGTACCAGAAATTTAGAGAATGTCATTGTTTGCGTGTAAGGAAGTGAGAAAGAAGTAACCAGAAAGAGATAGAAACTAGTGACCAGGCTAACCAAAGAACTTTTATGTTCACTTCATGTTGAGCGTTTCTGTCAGAACACTAGTTTCTATCTCTTTCGGGTTACTTCTTTCTCAATTCCTTACACGCTTAACAAATGATATTCTTTAAATTTCTGGTACATTCCACCAGAAATTCCATGAATCAACCAATCAAAGCTCGTTGTTCACTGTTTTTGGTCAGTCGTGAACGTGACCATTGTTTACCCAAGATTTGGCCAACTCTGGGCCAGCCTTGGTACGACAAGCCTTGGCCGAGTCTTGAACGAAGTTATCATTTGTATCTTGGCCCAGTGTTGGTTAGCATTGGCGTAAGCCTGGGCCAACCGTGGTCCCTTTGTAATTTCTTACATGGGTAACTATTATAAAAATATATAATCTTATTGTTAATGTTTATTCAAAATCAATTAAATTATTAATAAAAGAAATTCACTGTTATATTATGTTTACTATAAATTGACAAATACAGAATAAATACACGTCTTGAAGAATCAAAGTTTGGGGAATATTTGAGTTCCGTTATACATGTGCGTGGTGACAACCGGTGTCTAGTAGATTAGTGAACATGTAAAACATTTTCAACCGCGTAAAAGTAAATGGAGACCGCATAAATGTAGGGATTACTGTATATGTATTAGAGATCAGATCGGACCTTAAAAAAGTCGCTCGACCCGATCCGAAACTTTTTTTTTCGGCCCGGTCCGATTTATACGATTTATATTAAGTTACGATCCGACCCGGTCTGGTTTATACTAAGGTCCGATCCGATCCGATCCGATCCGGTCTGAACATTACAAACAAAAATTAAGCTCGGCCCGAACTGATCTAAGAAAATTGTATTGTATTACAATACAATTTTTTTTTGATAGTTCATATAATAAATTATATATATTAAAAAGGAAGTATATAATGAGTCACCTCAACCCTGATGTTTTTATTTAAATTTTAGTAAAAAGGTAGTTTTTAAAAAATTTACGTTACTTACCCATAAACATTAGCGATTTTCATTGGTTAAGCTATTAATATATTTTTTTAATTATGGTTGATCATTATTTTTTGGAACTTCGGGAACAATTTGAGACCAATTACGAGTCATTTGGATGATTTTAACAAAAGTTATTAATTTTTAAAGTATTTTCCCCGAAAAAAAGCATTTTTACTTTTCTCAAACCCTCTAGAAAGAGTAATTTTTGGTCAAATTCAGTATATGTGGTCCCAATCAATTTGTTTGTGTCCCTAACAAATATCAACCATAAAAAAAAAACCATCATCGATTTAGATTTTGAGATAAATTGAAAAAAAGGTTGGAAACGGGGTTTCCACCCTTCAACCCCATTTTTAAGGGTGTGGCACCATTTTTCTCCAGTCCGGGTTATTTTTTTCGAATTCTACGCCCCAAAATCTATAATATTCAACCATACAATTGCTTTTGTTCGAGTAGGTGAGGTAGCCAAGTGCGTGAATGTGCTTGTGTGCCTCGCACTTAAATATTTGTAACTTTTTTGTTTATGAAATGTACTAAAAATTTTTTTCAGGAAAAAGTTAAGTAGATTTTACAGAACAATACTGTGAAAAAATTTTGTTTCTATACATATGAGAAGTTGGTTAAATTTCTATTTGTTTATTAAAATATTTATTATTTATAAGAAAAAATTAAAACTTTTATGAAAACTTTATTTCATCTAAATTGAGAATTATTTTTAGTCCTACCATAAAAATTTCATTATTTTTTACTCAGTTTTTACAGAGAAATCACAATTTTAAAAAAACCCTATATAAAAATTCATTTGCTTATAACTTTTAAAAAAATCAAAATTTTCAAAAAATATCTCAGAACATTAATTTTGGACAATAAAACTTCAAAGTTCTACAATAAAAAGTTTAAGTGTAAGAAGTTGATTTTTAGTGTTCCCACTTCAGAAAACTTAACTCAATATAAAAATATACTAATTCATTGATATGCAACGCGATGGTAGCGAGTAATATGTATTGAGGTAGCGCTGGAAAAATAACATAGGTATAGGAAACTTAACATAGAACAGAACAAAAACTTTTTTAACTTTGATGCTTAAAATATATTCCACCGTTATTAGTTTTATGAATTTCAAATTAGTATTTCTTTTATAATTCTATTTTTAAACATTGTATGTAATTTTTATTAAACTTTTGTTCATGAATTAATTATGTATTCAAATTATTTTAATATAAATTCTGTACACATGTAAAATAATTGAATTCAAATTAGTTTATTAATTTAAATTTTCGTTACCTATACAGAGCGTTCACGATGAAAGGAACAAATTCGTTTAAAATTCAGGTAATTATTTTGTGGAAAAACGCTCGGACCCGTCGATTAGTATTTTTAGTTGCGGATTTTTTGACATAAGAAAATTCTATACAAGGTGTCTCAGAAAAAACATATGCAGTCATCATTGATTTTTTTAAATGGAACACCCTATATATTATACCATTTTTGAATTGTGCGATAAATTCTGAACACTTTTTGTACAGCATATCATATCTCTAAAATCAGTGGTTTTCGGAATAATGACGTTTGAAAATTGGCATTTTGAAATACACACAAGTCAAATAAAATGTTTAAATTGAAAAAATAAACTTTGAACATTTTTTTAAAAGCCAACAAAAACATCCTAGTATTGCAAAAAAAAGAAGAAAAAAAGAAAAAAAAATTTAAAAAAAAACATTGAACTTTTTTTTTCCTTTTTTTTCTTTTTTTTTTGCAATACCAGGATGTTTTTGTTGGCTTTTAAAAAAATGTTCAAAGTTTATTTTTTCAATTTAAACATTTTATTTGACTTGTGTGTATTTCAAAATGCCAATTTTCAAACGTCATTATTCCGAAAACCACTGATTTTAGAGATATGATATGCTGTACAAAAAGTGTTCAGAATTTATCGCACAATTCAAAAATGGTATAATATATAGGGTGTTCCATTTAAAAAAATCAATGATGACTGCATATGTTTTTTCTGAGACATCCTGTATAGAATTTTCTTATGTCAAAAAATCCGCAACTAAAAATACTAATCGACGGGTCCGAGCGTTTTTCCACAAAATAATTACCTGAATTTTAAACGAATTTGTTCCTTTCATCGTGAACGCACTGTATAAAGTATGTTTTAATTTATTTAATTCATTTCATTATTCATTGAAATGCAAAAATAAAATTAATAATAAATATGAGGTACATTAATATGGAATTGATATAAATTTTAATTAGTAGCAGTTTAAATATTTTATTCAAAAGGTAAAATTTGTTAATCAATTTTAAATTAAAATATGTAATGCCAGCACCATTATACATATTTTCAATTTTTTCCAGATTTTTCTCACTACCATTTACGGATATATGAGCAAAATATTTTTACGATTATTTTGAAAATTTGTTAAACGAAGATTTTAATAATAATAATAAAACATTTACATATTTAAATTCCTTAAATTGTCAGCTTTCATTTGACATCCTTCGACAGGATTTAATTTTAAATAAAACAGCCAAGTACGTGTTGGGAACGTACATGATAGGTTTCCGTAGTCATTACGATTTATAAACAAGAGTTATTTCAAAGGACGCTCTGATAACGACATTTAAATGCAAAGTCTTGAGGCTTCCGCGGTGATCTTGATATGAATCTTGGCTTCTGGGTGTAAGCCGCGTCGGTTTGGCCGTTTTATCGGCCACGTTTCGTCACACATTGCAGTGGACATTTTCAGGGCACAAACCGACGCGGCTTACACCCAGAAGCCAAGATCCATATTTAAAAGCAAATATATCGTGACTGAAGGGTTAAAATCAAAAGGTCATTTAACATTTTTTGTTGCATTTTAGGAGACCTATCTAAAGATACCCTACTCAATGGGGTAAGTGAGAAAAAAAATGTGAGTTCACTTTTCAATTTATGGGAGGGGGGTCCAAAATAAATTTGATAGTGTTCGTTATAATTTTCAGTGAAAGTACTAATTAAAAGCTATATTCTCGAATTTTTTCAGATTTTTTATTTTGATAGTTTAGAAAATAGAGGGGGGTGGGTGGAAGCTATGATAACGACATTTAAATGTAAATATATCGTGACTGAAGGGTTAAAATCAAAAGGTAATTTAACATGTTAACATTTTAGGAGACCTATCTAATGACACCCCACTTAATAGGGTAAGTGAAAAAAATGTTCAGTCCGATATTGGTACAGAACACTAACACTAACTTTTTTATATTATTATATATTTTTCATAATTATAGCCAATTAGCTGTTACCCGCAACTTCGTCTGCGTAGAATTTGTATTTTTTTTATCTAATCAATTATCGGGATTTATCAAGATCGCGTGCTCGGTAGGCAACTTTTTTTTATTAAATGGAATGGTATATTTTTTATTTCATATAATTATAAAACATGTTATTCTGGATAACTTTTATATAAAATATTTTTTTCTTAGAGCAATAATTTAGACATCATTTAATATTAAAAAAAATTTTTTTTTTTTTTTTTTAATTTAAATTATTGGCTATCGGGCGTAGCCCCTCAGCCAGACTTGAACTGTAGTGTTATATATTATATATATATTTTTTCTTCTGTTTATTTTTATTTTTATTTCTGTTGTTATTTTTTAAATTTTTTTTATTAAAAAATTGAATTTACGAATTTAAAGTTGATTTTATTTGCTAGTTACATCAAATAAACTAAAATAATAATAATCAGTAATTGTTGAAATGCATGTATTTATTATAAAAAATACAATTATATGTAATTTAAATTTTACTTTTTGAATATAAATTAATTTTCAATGTGTAATAATAAAAAAAATAAAAACAAAAAACAAACTCTTTAATATCTCAGTTTAAACATAAATGGAGTTAGGTCACTTTCAAAATAAACAGCTCATATAAAAAAACCAGAGATATTTTTTATTTAAACTTTTTTGGTATTCTCAATAGTAACAGAAATAAATGACTGATCCTATAATAATTATACACCCTGTTACTTTCGCACTTATAATATGTGTATGGAAGTATGGATTAATAAAATCATTGTCGACGCGCCTGAATTTAATATGGCCCGTGATAATATTCACACGTTTCTCGCGACACAAAAGTTTAATAATTCAGAGAAAACTCGTCGGCTGAATAAAGGAATAAATAAAACATAATATGATAAACGTGTGTGGTACAAATCCGTGACAATCTAAAACACAACTCGTCGGATATTTTTAATATTTAACGTTCAAAGATTATTTTTTCTTTATAACATATTACTGCGAATATTATTATTTAATTATTAATAATTAATAATAATAATAAGACGTAACCTAAAATAATAACAAAAATATGTTATAGTAAGGTACTGGCACCAGTCTTGGACGCTTTAAGAGCAAGGTATACTGATTTTTGGGATTGGTGGTCTTCTTTTTGTAACTCTCATGAACTCATGTTACAAATAAAATAATTCGGGCTAGACATACACGAGTGTATGCCATAAGGGTTCCGAAGTACGTACTACGTGGAATGTTTGGAACCACTTACAGGTGCATGTTTAAGTTAAAGTTAAAGTATATAAAAGTGTCAAGTTCTACTAATTGAAATCTATATTTTGACACCCCACTTGCCTAGATATCAAAATAAAAAATTATATGACGCCCCTCCTTATAATTCCAAAATTTAAAATTATATTGTTGACTTTAGTATTTGTCGTTGGTAGTCCCACCAAAGCCTCGTTACCAAATTTTTTTCAGATTTTTTGAGACAGTAGTTACAGAGTTAGAGGGGGGGGGGGGGGGGCAAAATAAACCACTACTTTTAGCCCCCTACAGGCGCCATTTTAGAGTTAGAAAAAAAATAAAAAATATATTGTCAAATTCTACTAATTGAGATGTAGGTACATTTTAACATGCCACACATTTGGTATACAATTTTTTTGTTTTTTTTTTTTAATTTGCTTTAAAGCCCCCTACAGGCACCATTTTTGATTTAGAAAAAAAATAGAAAAAGGGTCAAATTCCGCTTTTTTGGTTATACATTTTAACGTGCCACATGCCTTGGTATAAAAAAAATATTTTTTTTTACCTAGCTTTAGCTTTTTATTGCCCCCTCTGAAAAATGATTTATTCAATTTTGTACATATTTTACTAGAGAGTGTCATTTTACATGTTCAGTAAAAATTTCAAGTTTCTAGCTTATATAATTTACGAGTTATTTAGATTTGAGTGAAAAGGACGAACGGACGGACGACAAAGTTCATCGGAACCCTAACAAGTAACTCTTTATTAAATCAATTTAATTACCAAAGTCCGAAAAAAGAGTTTGTTTTTTCAATTATAGCCTTTTATTTTGTTTATGTTTTTTCTCCAGTACTAGGATAAAGTAAAACCAGTAATGGGCATCCAGTGATGGACAATTCCTAATGATAACAAAATGATAAGTACTATGACACAAAAGTTATAATAAAGAATCATCAAATTTGAAACAATGTAAAGCAGATGTTATGATAATATAATAAATAATAAATAGATTACACTAATACAGTAATGGTTAACCTTTTTAGCTTGGCGTGTCAAAATTCTGAAAAATCCTAGTTTAACTCGGATGCCATAATCAGGAATATTGCGAGTAAGTATTTTCTAATAAAATTTTTAAAGCTATGTCTAAACTGACTGAGATCAAAAACTTAAAGGGCGAAGATCGTCTGTAAACGATGTGTATCACCCAAAATGTCTTGGTGTGTTATCTCTGACATGTGTATCATAGGTATCCCAATACTCATCAACGCACTAATAATTAGTTTAAATGTCCACTATTTATATACCCATTGGTCGATTTAAGGTGTTTTACAATCGTGTCTATAGATTATGATTCAATAATGGCAGTAATCAAAAATCAACAAACATTTATAATTTAGTACATTTAATTAAACAAGTTTCCAACACTGGGGTGTATTATCCAAGACTGGCGCCAGTACTTTCTTATACATTAAATTAAAGAAAGGCATAGCCTTTGCTGGTTAAAATAATAACAACAAATAAGGTAAATGCACCAGTTATGGATGTTATAAGAGTAAGTTTGATTTGTTTTTTGTAATTCTCATGAACTCATGTTACTAATAAAACAAATTACTTTTTATTTAATTAATTTAATTACCACAGTCCGCAAATATAGTTTGTTTTTTTAAATTATAGCCTTTTATTTTGTTCATGTTTTTTCTCCAAGGTAAAACCAGTAATGATCACGCAGTGATGGACACTTGCTAATGATTACAAAATGATAAGTACTACGACACAAAAGATATAAAAGAAAGAATCGTCAAATTTGAAAACAATTTGAAGCTGTTTCTATGATAATATAATAATTAATAAATAAATTATACTAATAATTAGTTTAAATGTCCACCATTTTGACACCTCATGGCCGATTGTCATCAAATCACGCTGTAAAACAGTTAAATGTATATAGATTTATATTCAGAAATGGTAGTAATAAAATATCAACACATATTTCTAATTCAGTACAATTAATTAAAAATTTGCCATTACTGGGGTCCTTGCCAAGACTGGTGTTACTGCCTTATATCTAGAGATTGGAAAAATAGTTGTTATTTTCAATGAAATAGTTACTAGTTGATTTTTTTTTTCGGAAAATAGTTGATAAATAGTTTTTTTTACGATTTAATAATAATTAGTGCAAACAAAGCAGTAAAAAGTGTCGCAAATAGTTGGAAAGGTAGTTACAAATAGTTGATTTCAAATTGTGTTCAATCAAACCGATTTTCTGAAAACGGTGGAGATATGTAATAAAAATTACAATAAATGTATTTTTACGCAATAGTTGAAAAACTATTTTTCCAATCTCTACTTATATGTTATAATATAATATAATAATGTCTTAAATCAACAAATTGTTAAGTCCAAGTACATATTATTCATTAAATTGTATACACGTATATCTGGTTTAGTTTGGCATGTTTTATAAATAAACAGTCATTGATAAATAGAATAAACACAACCAATGACCTATCAAATTTTAATAATAAAATCGCTTATCAAAAATCAACAAAATGTAAAGTTTATAATAATAAAAACAATATAGTAAATAGTTACTTTATTTTTACTGGTCTGTTTGGCTCTTCCCTTTTTCTTATAATATGAAAACATCGCAGTTGAATATTAAACAAAATATACTTTAAAACTATAGCTACACATATCACTTGTAAGAAATCATTGATTGACTGAATAACAAAATTAAATAACTCAAAACAAGAGTTTGAGATAAAACTAGATAACGCATGTTTAACTTTTGTATAATTGATTTTATACGAAAATTAATTGGGATTGTTTTTTGTGCCCCTTTCCTATTTCTGCAATAATCTACACTCATCCAAACAATTAAAGGAACAAGAAATTAAACATTTTTTTGGGTGTTTTTTGAAGTGCTGTATTTTGTGAAAAATGGTCGTATCGAAATAAATAAGTTTATCGCGTAATCATAAGAAATAGTGGGACACAAAAATTTTCCAATTTTTAAAATTTTTTTTAAGGGTCCGCGGGCTCGGGAAATTTTTTTTCAGTTAAACCAATGCATTGGTCAGTTAACTTGTTTATTCAGCTTTAATTTGTTTTTTTTTTGGTCTCTCTCAATTTTTTTTTGCCGAGATATCTCACTTTAAATGAAAAATGATTCTTTTGTCTTCGATCATCAATATATCAGCAACTACTGATAGTAAATATAAGGGCAGTTTTAAAAATTTGAATAAATTTCCTACAAGACCATTTCATGACTTTATTAGAAAAAAAAAATTTTTACCCTCACTATTAGTTTGAAAAAGTACAAAAAAATGACCTTTTATGGTCTTTTAGTAAATCTATCACTACTTTATAAATATTGATGGGAAGACTAATGTTGCCAGGTATATTTACAGCTTAATGTGCCCCCAACAGTCCTGTAAATTTTGAAATTGATCCATAGAAACGTTTTTCCGGACCGATTGATCAAATTTTGCTTGCGTATTAAAATTTCCCGAACCCGCGGACCCTTAAAAAAAATTTAAAAATTGGAAAATTTTTGTGTCCCGCTATTTCTTATGATAACTGTAACTCAAAAAAAAATTATGCTAAAAAATCTCAAAACTAGAAACTTGAAGCTTTAAAATGCTTTTTTATTTATTTCGGTACGACCATTTTTCACAAAGATACACTTCAAAAAACACCCCAAAAAAATGTTTAATTTCTTGTTCCTTTAATTGTTTGGATGAGTATATATTGTCTTCATTAAAAATATTGTATATTAAATATTTTATGGGTTTCTACATTTTGTATTATTTTTTTCAATGAGATGAAAGTTATTTAAGGGGAAAAGCCACTGTGACGGATCAAAAAATTATCAATGTTTGGAAATTTTTTTCACAAGTATAACTAATTATTTTAGGATCAGGTAGAGAACATTTTATTCAATACCAATTTTTATTGAAAAATATTAAAAAATTACAAAGTTATGAACCTCGATGTGACAACCAAAAAAAATATTTTTCTCCATTACTCCATCGAAATTTCGAAATTTTTTTTTTTTATCAATATCTATGAATGTAGCTATGGTTGTGTGTAGCCGTTTGTTTATTTAATTTTTTCACAAAATGGTGACGGTTTGAAATTTTTTTCATTTTTTAACACCTTTTTTTAATTCAAACGGTCTTAAAAAATAGTAAATATCAAAATTTAAAAAATCGGCAACGCACAGACTTAGCCACTGTAATTACGAAAATTTAAAAAATTAAATTTTTTTTTAAATCGGTTCATTAGTCTGAGGATTCGCTGGAACAAGGTCGAAAAAAATCGATTCGAGAAAACCGCGTTTAAAGTTTTCGGAGGGTCATAACCAGCTCATAACGCTACCTGCTATCACTAAATTGACTGTAACTTATATTAGGTAATTTTCTGAGTTTTAACTTTTATTTTTAACATATTTCTGAATAAGTATACATTAAAAAAATGTGTAAAAATCGATTTTTTTCGTCGCAGTGGCATTCTTCCTTAAATATACATATTTAATATAGCGAACAATATCTTAGGTTTCCTAGGCTCTAAACAATTTTATTTCTACTACGTAGTTTTTAATTATGTATATTATGGTGTTTTTTTTTATTTTTTTTTTTTCGGTCCCATTGGCCTATGTTTTAGCTTTGAATCAAAAGTTAATTGTCCCAAAATTTCAGATTCATAGATCAAACCTGTGAATGGCGCAAACCGAGTCTTTTTCCCATTTGATTAACATGGGAAAAATTACTTTTTTACTTACGCGTGAATATCTCGTTGAAAAATGTATTCATTTTAATTTCTTACAGCAGCATATCATAGAGAATTAAATTTCTTACAAAAAAGATCCCAAGTGCTCAATTCATAGATCGAATATTTTTAAAGATATATTCGTTTAAACATTATCATACAAAGGAAAATCCAATTTTTATGATAATTTTTAAACAAACATTTCTTAAAATTTATTGAATTTATGAATTGAGCACTTAATTCTCTACAAAATATTCTCCTGAGAAATTTTCAAAAAAAAAATTTCAACGAAATATTCACGCGTAAGTAAAAAAGAAATTTTTTCCATGTTAATCAAATGGGAAAAAGACTCGGTTTGCGCCGTCCACAGGTTTGATCTATGAGTCTGAAATTTTGGGACAGTTAACTTTTGATCCAAAGTTAAAACATAGACCTGCGAGACCGAAAAAATAAAAAATAAAAAACACCCTAATATACAAACTAGCTGACTCGAGATTTCATCTGCGTGGAATTTGTATTTTTTTTATCTAATCATTTTTCGGGATACACAAAGTAGTCTGTCCTTTCTCATGACATTTCATCAAGATCGGTTCAGCGGTTTAGCCGTGAAAGAGTAACAATGTTCACATTCGGCAACATAATTTCTGAATAATAAATTTTAATTATTTATATATATTTGAAAAAGTTTAAATGAGTATTATTTGTATTATATTTAATTTGTTCATTTTTAAATGATTTTAATTATTAACATATTTTTTAGTAGGTACGGTTAATCAATATTAATTGCTTTATTTTGTATGATTTTTTAAAAGCAAATAATTTATATTATTAATTAATAAAAATTAATTTTTAAAAATGTGCAATTTTCTATTCAAAAAAATTTATTTTCATTTACATTTTAATAAAATTATTATAAATAGTATAATTATTAATGTTAATAGTTTTATTTTATTTTTTAGCGCAGATTATTTTTTACGTTACCACAAATTTTCCCCTATACTAATTAAAAATTTAAATTAAATAGGATGTAATGCAGCACTTGCGATAATAGAACTTCAATAACTTGGTAAAAAAAATCGTAGAAAAAAAATCAAAAAAATATTTTGAAGCTGAGGGTCTAAGCTTCCAAATAACACGTTTCAAATTCAGCTGCAATTTTTTTACACTCAGCGCACGCTGACAAAGTTGAAATTTTCCGGCACACCTTTAATCGGCCTGTAACTTTTTAAGATGCCAATAAAAAAAATCTTAAGGAATCTTACAGTTTTTATTTTATTGTGATCATTTTTACCAAAGTTATTTAAATACTGCACACATTTTTAGGAAACTTTAAAATTCCTTTAATTGCAACACAACCTTTTAATGATATTAATTATTAATCGAAACTTGAAAATAAAAATACATAAAATAAATCAGATATATGAAATAAAATAAATAAAAAACAATAAAAACAATTCTTTCATTCATTTTTATTTGCCATGAAAATACAAAAAAGCAAATAAATATAGAAACGAAATAAACTTGAGTGAATTTAATTGATATTTACATATTTGTTTATTGCATTTATAAATACGCGAACAGAGATACCCGTATAAAATCGATAATATTGTACGAGAGATGAAACGCGCGTAAGATACCAAGCGCTGATGTAACAAAAGCGTAGCGCGTTTGTTAGAGAACCGTCGACAACTGGACTAGTATTCACCCTTCTTGACATTGCAGCGGATCGGATGCGAACCTGCGCTCTACGAGACACACTCCGAATGCACAGTCAGGACCAAATGTGTGTACATTGTATATAGGATTATTGGTTCAAGGTCTTGTGGGATGTCCAGTTTCACTAAATATAAATAACTAGCGCATTGGACCCGGTGTTACCCGGGTTAATATTTACAAATTATATACCAAAACTTTCCTCGTTTAACATTATTCACACAACATGTCCACCTAACACATTTGACCCACTACCCCCTTTTCAGCAATAAAAAAATCACAAGGCTCCCCTGATAATTTACATTTTTAGTAGTGAACATTTTTTCAAATACTTATGTACAGTCGCCTGCAGAACTCGTCTGGCACCCTAAAGGCTAGAATCGCTTACAACAGATTCCAAATTTAAAGACAAACATCATCGGTTATCTTTTTCTATCAAGTTTAATATATTTAAATGTTACCGGCAATGTGAAATACGGCATTCTATAGAATTCCTAGGTATTCTATAGAATGCCTAAAATCACCAGGCAATGTATGAAATGAATTTAATTATATACGTTTCCTAGGCATTCTATAGAATACCTAATTGATGGCCGGCAATGTATGAAATATAAACTTAAATAGGGTGAATCGATCAATTTTGGTCCAGGTACAGATGTTGCCTTACTTTATGTTATAATATACTGATGCAAATATACAATAAAAAAATCTTGGTTCATTCTCGATAGCTGTAGGTAGGTTTCTAGATTATAATTCAGTATTGTCGGTACAATACTGAATTATTTATCAAAATAAACATTTTATATTTACGCGTTATAGGTATAATAGAAAAAATGTATGTACTATGTATATTGTTTCTGTGAATTTGTTATTTTTACAATAAGGGCCTTAAATCTTACTTAATACACGTCTGGACTAATATGATTATTTTATTTTATTTATTATAATAAATATCAAATGTTATACTATTGTTTATGTGGTTTTGTTATTTTAACAATGAAAGACCTAAATCTTACATAATATGAATTTGGACTTTTTAAAATTAATTAAATAATACCTATCTGCTTTATTAATATCATTTTGTCTTTTATTTCATACATTTCCTAATATTATCTTGGCATTCTATAGAATTCCTAGGGATTCTATATAATGCCTAGGCAAAGTATATAAACAAATATTTCATACTTTGCCTGAAATCGTCAGGCATTGTATAGAATTCATACATTGCCGGTAACATAAATACTAAAATTCGGAATATCAAATATTTATTGCCACAAAATTTACGTATACAATTTTCAATAGATTACATAATAATTTAATTGCACAAATATATTGAGTACCTACTATAAACGAAGAGTAGTTCTTTATCTAGCAAATGAATTTCAAAATATCTTTCTTTGTTTGATACATGAAGAAATTATTTAAATATTATAATCAAATGGGAGAAGCCTACTAAGTTTGTGATAAACGAAAATGAATACAAACTGCAAGACCATTTATGCAGGTGACTGTACATTGTACATATCTAGTGTTATATAATAGTAATATAAAATTGTTGTACGTTTTTTTAGTATTTATTATAAAAGGAGGCGAATGAAACTTATGTCATTCAAAAGGTACTGTGCTATAGATGTGCAAAAAAATCATGTTTATATGTTGCCGTTAAGACAGATAAAATAAAGTCAACATACACACATGATTTCCTCTCTCGCGTGTGTATGTTGCCGTTAAGGCAAGTAAAATATTGGCCGAATTTCGACCATGGTAATAATAATATAAAATCATAATTATAATTAGGGGTACCAATAAGAAATCGTTTTTTAATGAATTTTTGTTAAAAAAACTAACATTTTGGATTGGCTGGTCGTAAAAACGAAGAATGGAAATCTACTGTTAAAATGCCGGATAAATGTTTTTTAAGTAAGAATAATTCCAATAAACATAAAATACGTATATAATAAAAAAAATGAATTTATGTTATTTTTTAATTCTTAAGTTATACATATATTTATCTTAAGCAATATTTGTGAAAAATCGTATTGCAGACATTACGTCCCTAAAGTTACACCAGCATCTATAGCTCACTAAAAACTATTTCAACATTTTTTAAATTTAGTTACAATTTATTACAACTGGAAGTTTTATTAGTTGCCGTTTTATGGAAAATTAGGCGTGGTGTAGCTACACCACAACTCTAAGATCGCAACAAAAGAATGTCTAATGGGGCTCTAATATTTTTTACAAATTAATTAACCTGAAGTCTCAAAAAACAACTCTTAGGGTAAAAATCCTGTAAAACGAAATGAAAAATGTAAAAACTTCAATTTATTTTATAATATCCCCCTTTTTAACAAATTGCAACAAATCTAATACATTTTTCGTAATACAAAGTAACCTAACCTTGGGTTGCATAAAGCAAAATTAACCACAATTAGTTAACCAGTTGTTTTAAAGCCATTATTACTTAAATTCTAAAAAACAACCACGGTTATGATATATTTTATAAGGTAAAAAATCAGCATATTTAGTGAATTGTTCATTTACAAATTGAGATTAAGTTTAAAACATTAATCATGGTTTGATTAACTAATTGTAGTTAATTTTGCTTTGTGCAACCCGAGGTAAGTCCTTCCTCAACGGTTTAATCGTGAAAAGGTAACAAACAGATAAACAGAGTTACTTTCGCGTCAGTAGCGTACCGTGAGAGGGCAAAGGGGGCAGTTTGTTAAGGGCGGCAAAATTGTGGATTGCTAGCGACAAATTCGAAAAAAAAATCTACACATTTTTTATATTTAGCATATAATGCAAGGGAAGGGGGCCGGAAAATTTGCCATCTGCCCCGGGTGGCAGAAACCTACGGTACGCCACTGTTTCGCGTTTATAATATTAGTAGTATTAATTAAGGTAGAATTTTAAATCTATTTCCTAGAATCACGTTGTATTATAACTTATTAATAATATTTTAATTAAATTGATTGCGTTCAAAACTGTTCGACAGCCATTGTATATTGACCACTGGTTTAGTGCAGATATTTGCGATACATTATCCCTTTTTTGATACATATTTAAAATTGGTTATTCTTGTAACGTATCGTTTTTACAGGCGACCCAACAACACTGTTTTACAAAGGCTAAATAGTTGGAAAGTTTTTAAAGCGAGATGAAAATTTATACAAACTCTAGAACATTATTCAAAATGTTATTTTAAAAGTTTGGTGAAAATATTCGACGTTAGTTTTAGTTTTATTTTTTAAATTTTATATAAATTTTAGGAATTCAAATCAAAATTGAACCAAAATGTTTGTATTATGAATATTCTATAGCTATATAAAATATGTATTTACGTTTTCAATTATAATTATATTTCTTTCTTTATAAACAAAAAAAAAAAACAAACAATATTTTCAATTCAATATTGCTTCCTCGCCGTATTAAAGATACAAGAAGCTTTGTGATCGTTGAGAAAAAAATGAGAAAAAAATTTGTTCTCAGTTTCAAAATTTTAAATTGATCTTTTCCATTTCAGGTCAAGACAAACACTTTTCGTTCCGTGTCTGTCTGTCTGTGTGTGTTTGTCCCCTGAATCCTTATCACACACATCACTAATGAACCACTGAATCGATATTAATGAAACTTGGTTGGATGGTTGGGTCTGGCTTGAAGACGGTCTCATTTCAAAATCTTGAAAATCGTGTGTAAAGGGGAGGGGCGACATCCCAAAATATAAATATAGATATCTCAAGAATGACACGTTACGTGAAAATTTTATAAAATCTTTTTTGTACAGCATTCAATTTCCTGTAATATAATGCTACAATGTTTGTTATAAAATATTCCCTTGCAAAGATTTATGTCAATTTGCTTTGAAAAATCATCATTTTTTTTTAAATTTCTATTTACTTTGGTATATTAAATATAATTTTGACGTTTGCATAGCAGAAGTAAATGGTTAACCAATGACAGTTCATGAAAATACTTTAACGGTGTTTATTAAAATGGTCAAAGAAACTTGGTGTGTACAGGGTACAGAACATTAAAAATTTTAGTAATATTTTTTAATATTGAAATAATTATTTTATATTAAGCATATTTTTGTCGATTTTGGATCCCCCCTCTCCAACTCTACCCTCCTAAGTAAATCTATGATGTAATTTGAAAGCAATTTTTGCACAAAAATAAATTTAAATAAGTATAATGTAAAATATTATATCAGTTGACTTAAGTTGACTTATTTTATGCCTCCCCTCCCATACACTCCTTAAAAACATTTACGTTATACTTGGATAAAATAAACTAGGTACATACTATACTTTTATATAGTAAATAATTGTTATTATTACTACATAGTGTGATGTACTTTGCTCATATTAATGTATATAATAATAATATAGGTATAAATAATCACATATTAATCTACTATTAGTATAATGATAATGTATACATTGTTGAAGATAAATATTATTATATTAATTATAAAAAAATATAGGTACAATATTAATTTAACAATGTTAATGTTACATTTTTCACCTTGAAAATATGGTTATAGATTTCCTATAATTTGATATGTATAACATACAATACATGGCACATTGACCTTTATAAATGTAGTTCAACAATGTTCTATAATAACCCAACAATTAAAAATATTTTTAATTTAACTATGCTATGATAAAGATAAATAATGTTCATTTTCTGCTATATATTTAGTATTAAAAAGTATAATTTCATTTTTATACATATAAATACGATAATATGGAAATATTGTATGTTGACATTAATGTCTGTTGATAACATGGAAAGATAAAAATACGAGACTTACCTTAGGGGTTCGGATGAGGTCCATAGCCATGTTGTAGCAATTCTGTGACAACTATCCCGAACCAATATAATTTATAAAACGAATATGAGAAAAATAGTCGAACACAATTTTCCGCCACATAACCTGAGCACTTTTGACAAATGGTTGACAAACAGTATAGGGATTTTTGTATCTTGGATATCGACAGTTGCCACTACTGATTCAAAATGACAAGTAAAAATGAAACTGCGAAAACTGACATATGATTCTGACGTATGAGTCATAAATTTCACCACCGTCCGTAAAATTACAATAGTTTCGTTTATAAAAGCAAATCATTCATGCAAAATTACATTAGTGTAAAAATTTCCAGCGACCATGGAGTTCCCACATTTAGGAAAGCAGTGTTGTGAATCTTCTTGTAATAAATTGGGTATGTACCTATGTGTTTGTTAAATAATAAATGTGTTTAAACAATTATATTCTTGTATTATAGATTTCTTACCTGTGAAATGCGACGCCTGTGAACAAATATTTTGGTATGTAATTGGAAAAATTTTATGTCTGTTAATATTTTAACTAAATAAAACTGTTTTTTCTTTTCAGTAATGAACATTATTTCTATTCAAATCACAACTGTCCATCATCTTATAAAAAGGATGTCCAAGTGCCTGCATGCCCTTTGTGCAATGCTTTAGTGCCTGTACCTCGAAACCAATTACCAGATATAGCGGTAGGTGCACATATTGACAACGATTGTCAGTCAGATCCTGCAAAAAGTCGTCGGAAAGCATACACCAACAGATGTACAAAGAAAGGCTGTAAAGTGAAAGAGATTGTGCCAATATTGTGTAGAGAATGTTCGTTAAACTTCTGCTTGAAGCATCGGCATCCCACTGATCATGCTTGTGAGGGAAAAACTGCCGCTTCCAGGCGAAAAGTGGCGTAAGTAATTAAACTGATTTGATTTGTAACAGAAATATAATATCATTGCTTATTACTTACCTTCATACTATTTTCTACATTAACAGTAGCTAAAAAAATTGTATACGTACAGAAAGAAAGTAAAAACATGTTGTTAGTGAGAGTTAAGTCACATTGAATGTAATTGTTTTACAGCGAAGCAGCAATTTCGAGGCAAATGAATAAAACGAATAAAGCAATCAGAAATTCACCAGTAAGTTCAAGATCTATTGCTCAAAATCCATTTACATCAGTACAAGGCTCAATGGTAATTATTTTGTACAATTAAACGTCGTTGAGTACTAATTTTCTAATTTAATAGAGTGAAGATGAAGCATTGGCGAAAGCTCTAGCATTGTCGATGCAAGATCAAGAAGGAATGAGTCAAGAGGATGCAGATTTAGCTATAGCACGTTCTCTCCAACAAGCTGAAAACCGACAAGTAGCCGGTACAGCTGGCGGAAGTCGTAACACAAAAGACAGGTGCTCCCTCTCGTAGCATAATATAGAAACCCAATGCTCACTTGTAAAGGTTTCTGACATGTTGTGATAATTGTTGACAAACACACAGAAAATATAATTACCAAAGTTTCTTTTAATAATAATCGTCTTCAGAGATTGCCCCTCATGATTAAGGATAGTTAAGTTAAGTGAAGTACCAATATTTGTTATTGTTGTGTATTGTTTTTATGCACAGCAATTAAACTATTTAAAATTTAAATGAGATTGATATTTTGGTAATTATGTTTGTTAAACAAAGTGTTCAGTAAATATTTGAAACGAATCACGATTTAATCTTGTTAATTAAATTATGCACTGTGTTAAAATATATTATACCTATATTTATAATTAATTGCATAGTTTGAAAGTCAAACTTATTCATTCAAATAAGGGAAATATGATACTAACTTACAGTTTTGATAAAATATATATTTACTTTTTATACATCTTATTATTTGTTATAATGATTCTACATTTAAATATAAGAAAACAAAAAAAATACAATAAATGATCTGAAAACCTCTCTAGAAGTATATTTCCCCTATTAATATTAAATAGTATAACCCTGAGTTTCACTAAAGTCTGTTATTTCTAACAGCCTTGTAAATTTCTCAAATAGACCAATCAGAACCCAGCATTCAGAAGTATGCTTCTAAATGCTGGATTCTGATTAGTTCATTTTGTTAGATGTTCTTATTTGAAAAGAATCTGACGGTTACAGTGATTGTTACAAAGTTAAACATAACCTCAAATAATATACTTCAAAAGAGGTTTTTATATAGTATGTCAAATGTGTTGTTGGTTCTTGTAGTGTTTTAAGGATATTAATAAGTTTATTAAATATTTGCATGCATTTCTTACCGTTTATAAATTACTTTTAAACATTTGAAAATCTGTTTGTTGACTTTGTTTAAACATATAATGCTCGTACAGATAAGTGGTTATAAAATCAGGGAAGTCTTTCATTGTAATTAGATCAAAGAATATTTTGACTGCTATCAACAATGTTGCTCTGTTTAACTTGGTTCCCATTTCATTTTCTATATTGCGTAAAATATGGTATGTCATTTGTTCTACTAATGATATCGTTACGTTGTTTTCGTTATCTTCTATTTTAGCCTATTATAAAAGCATTGCTCTATTATTCCAGTTGTTTAGTTTTATTTATGATTATTATTGGTAATACTTTTATAACATTTGTTTTTTTACAAAATTAGGTAAGTAGAACCTCTCTAAAAGTATATTTCCCCTACTACTCATTCCATAATCTAACAACCTTGTAAATTTTCAAATAGATTAATCAGAACCCAGTATTCAGAAGTAAACTTCTAAATGCTGGATTCTGATTAAACAAATTATATACGTTTAATGAGATTCTACTGTATAAACTGTATTTATTATTTTCGCTTTACAGATGTATTGTAGCTTTATTAAGAGTAAGTTATTTGCTATATTTGACACAATGTTGCTACGTTTAAATGAATTTTTAAATATTTGTTGTAAATGAATATATTTCATGTTTGATAAAGTTATAGATATTTTTGTGTATACTTTAAAGTAAATAAAAGGTGTTTACATTTGAATAAAATAATAGTTTATTTACCTGATGTCTTATCCATTGCCAGATTTGTGAACGAGATATTTCAGCTGTAGCAGAATCTTCAACACTGTTATTAAAGAAATAATGACCATTTCCATATAACCAATGATAAATAAACATAATCGATACAATTATATTGTTCTTTAAACCGTTCATTGTTACACCTCCTTTAGGAATTTCTAGTAAATGCGATTCAATAATTACAATATCACAAACTTTTCTATTTATTTGATTTGGATTGCTTCCACATTGTTCCTTCCACAACTGAAATATTATTATATTGTAAATGGTTATGATACAAAATTATATACTTCAATTATTTGAGGTTATGTTTAACTTTGCAACAATCATTGTAACTGTCAGATTTTTTTAAACGGACCAATTAGAATCCAGGATTTGAAACATACTTCTGAATGCAGGGCTCTGATTGGTCTATTTGAAAATAGACAAGGCTATTAGAAATAACAGATTTTGTGAAACTCAGGTTTATACTATTTAATATAAACGATTATAAATAAAGTGACCAGAATTCTAAAACCCTGATGCGGGACACCTCCCTCCCACATACGAAAACGAAAAAATATTTTTAACAGAAATAATTTTTTATAAAAATTTCAATACAGTTTTTTTATTTTAGATGAATAAAAGTATATTTTATAGTTTGAATAATCCAAAGACCTTTTTTTTTTTTAGTTATCAAATTGAAATTCAATTCTTAATTATTTTATAAATAAACAATATGTATACTAAAATATAAAAAAAGGTCTTCAAATTGAGATTTTTTTATTGATGTAAATAAAATTATAGTATAATGTTAAAAATGTCTAATCCGGGACGTTTTCCGGAACAATTTGTGATGCGGGACAGGCCACTCAAATCCGGGACTGACCCGCACAATCCGGGACGTCTGGTCACTTTAATTATAAACCAAATATATAGTTTATAGTTTTATTTGATGTAAAATGAGTTCAATAACACAAGAGAGTAAACATACTTTTAGAGAGATTTGTATACATTTGGAGAGGTTAATTATGTTTTACCTTATTTATATATGGTACAAGTGTTATATCATACACCATAAAGCCATCAACGCCTTCGATAATTTCTTTTTTTTTGGCATCCACGATTTTCATAATATCTGAACTGAAAACAAATATCAACAAAAAGTGAGGTTAAGTTAGGAAACCTTTGAGAAATACATACTGATTTCGAACAATTCCAGCTGCCATTCCACCTGTGGCATGGGCGCTTCTTGAGTGACATGTTCGGATAACTAACTGCATGTATTTCTTTAAAAACGTCTTATCCATATTAACATACTTACTTCTATCCGGAATAAGAAATTTCTTGTCGTTACCTGAACATATTAAGTAAAATAAAAAATTTATTAGATAAATGCGTTTTTTTTAAATTTATTTACTGCCTAGCTATTTTGAGTGATATGATGATTATATATATCTAATATACTATGTTTGAGTTTTTGGTGGAAGTTTCATCAAAATCGGTTCAGTAGTTTTAATGTAAAATTAATTACCAAATTTACAAATTATCGAAGCAGCGTAATCCCAAATACCACAATTTAACCCCAGCGAGTGTTTGCGTAATTCATATAAAATTTCATCCATTTCGAAAGATGCAAATATGTTCTCAATTAAAACACACGCCTTTATCGTTTCTTGCGGGATATTCAAACGGTTTTGCGTCCAAACGAATATGTTATTCCATAATTTGGCTTCTTCCGCAGATTCGACTTTTGAAAGATAAAAAAACGGGCCACTTTTATTTTCGGCTAATATTTTTCCATTGTGGAAAACCAATATTGTAAAATCAAACAATGGACCTGGTATCATTTGTCCTCTTATCTAAAAATAAAAAAAGATATTATTATTTGAGACTTTTCGTAGCATATTCCGTTACCATAAAATTATTTTCAATCATATTCCATGCTCTAGGCCGTAACATTAGAATTGGGGCTGATGTTATAACAGGAACACCAGGTAACTCGTTATGTACTGCTTTGTAAACGTTATACAAACCATCGATTTGATTCTTCCAACTCGGACAATGCCCATCATCGAAGTCAACCTTAAAATAGTATTTAACAAATAAATTCAGAGATTAAATTAAATTAATATGACTAACCTACCTGTATACCCTGGACGTTTGCATTTAGAGCATCTGTAAAATGCTTTAAATTTGTTGGAGATACGTCACCTAAATCTAAACGTCGATTAATAAGTCTTTCCGGAACAGGAGATATTTTCCAGCTCTTATCTGAACGTTCGGCTGACTTTTTAAATGATAATGAAAAATCTGGGTTTTGTAATAGACATTTTCTAAGTAATCTAGCTTGATAAATCTATAATATTGCACAGATTTTTAGTTTTACTCGCATTTTAACAAATACCAATAAATAAAGTTAACTTCTTCTGACCTTATCAATATTTTCATGGAACTCATCATATGCTTCAATAATGAAGTTAAATAGTTCTTTTGTAAATAATACATGTATTGCTGGTGCAGATGATTTTGGAAGTGGTTTATACGTTATATTTTTATTTAAAACACTGGTATTAAAAATCATATTAAAATTTTCAGTACTTTTGTATGTAATAAAAAATATTTAATTTTTAAATTCTAGAATGGAGTTGTCTACTACTAGTCCAAGTAAATTAGATATTTTAGAAGAACAAATTCATAAAGTTTTGATACTTTGTCCACGAACTCTTATGCCCGGTATTATAAAGGACCTAACAAAATTTGTTAGCTAGCAATTACATTCATATGGGGTATTAATACTGTACTAGTATCTATGGATTAGTTATGGAATTTAGAGCAGTGACACTTCAATTAATTGTAACACAGTTGGCATCTTTGACCGTACAAAATAATTTTCATAACATCACCACTGTTTTAATACCGTTTGTATTTACCTTCAACGCGTGCGCGAAACTTGTCAAAGTCATCAACAAACTCCAAAAGAACTGTCATATATGTTTGATACCTCAGTTGAAAGTGTTTGTTAGCTAACAAATTTGTTAGGTCCTTTATGATACCGGACATTAGTAGGGTTTGAAATAAGAGCCCGAAAAGTTCCCACCTAAATCGTGGATGGAACATCCCCTTTCACGTAAAAAACTACCCCCGGAATGAAATTTATTCCAGTTTTTCCCATTTTTCATCCGAACCGCTGTTCGGAGAAAAAAATATTACAGGAATTAAAGATTCTACATAAAATTCTACGTAAAAAATGTCAGGTTCACTATTTGGTTAATTCCCAGCCTACTCTCGCAATCGTTGCTCAAAGTGAAGGGTAGTTTTGGGAACGCAGCGAAAAATCGGCGTAACAATAGTTTTCAACATACATATTTCGAAAACGGCTGATTTTACGTAAAAAATGATTATGATAAAAATTATAGAACTTAATCTTCTCTATGAGATCCATGCACCACGAACTTTTTTCAAACGTTTTTCATTGATTTTTTTGCTCTTTTTCACAAACGTACATTCCATATTTTGAGCTCTTTTCCATACAACCCATTGAGTACAGCTTTTAACAAACTTTAATTTAGTGGTTTACCCTCGTAAGTCTATTCCACTAAGTTTTGTATATTTTTATTGATTTTATTTATAAATTTGACATTTACGCGTGAGTTGTAGATAACCATATTTCCACAAAAAAACAGCTGTCACCTATGACTATGGCTGCCACAATTTATTCTAAGTACCACGTGACCAAGTAAATATTTATTCCTTGCAAAAAGATGGGAATAAATTTAATGGTATAATATAGTGATATTTATAGTGAATTTGTTATTTTTATTCCGTTTTTAGTAATTTTTTGTTCCAAATGTTGATCTAGTCGACATCAGAAAGAGAAGAACTTATCTGTAGCAAGTGAAACAACAATACTATTTTTACTACCTAGTACTGTCGCTATTTATTCATCGAGTAAACTTATCTGCCTTTTATAATACCGGCCCTAAGTTTTGTATATTTTTATTGATTTTATGTTGGCTTCTTGGATTAATTCCTCTTCGGTTGACGAATTTAGACAACCTTCTCTATGGTAGTTGAAATACATAGTTAAGCAGCGCAAACCAATTTTAATATAGCCGCATCGTTTCCAGCAACCCACTTGACAGTTCTGGTTTAAAATTTTGAAGATGTAAGGTAGACATTGTGCCTCTGTAGTGAAAATAAATGATAAAATGTTGTTCGTTTTCATTTTAACCCCATTTTGTAGCACCTATGATAACTGTCTGTCAAGATTTAGTTTGGTAAAATACCCAATAGGAATGTGGTTGATAAACTGCATATATCGATGAGATAAAATTATAGCATGTTTCTAATGGACAACCAACTTATGAAACGAACTAATTTTTTGTGGATTTAAATATATTTCCTTTCGTGAACCTTTCTACAATATTTTTCTTCCGAACCGTCATTCGAAGAAAAAAATATAGCAAGAATTAAAGATTCTATATAAAATTCTGCGTACAAAATGTCATATGTTCTATTCGGCTAATCCTCAGCCTACTCTCGCAATTGAAACTCTAAGTGAAGGGTAGTTTTGAAAACGAAGCGAAAAATCTGCATAGCATGATTTTTCACCGTAAATATTTTCGTAACGGTGAACTTAACGTAAAAAATTATTATTATGAAAATTATAGAACTGAATCTCTTCTATGAGATTCATGTGCTACGATTTTTATTTCAAACGTTTTTCATTGATTTTTTGGCTTTTTTTTACAAATGCACATTGTACACTCCATTTTTTTTACAAAATATAATACAATTTAAACAAACGATGCGTCCTTTTGAGATATTTTGAAAAAATACTGATTTTGAGGTACTACCTCCTTACCTTCCACACGATTTTGATGATTTTTATATGGGATCATCTACTAGTCAGAACCAACAAAGAAAGTTTCATTAAAATCGGTCCAGTGGTTTATGAGTTAAGCGTGCGACAAAAATTCAGGGGACAGGCACACATACACATACGCACACACATAGACAACATATTTTACCATATTTTGATGATAATTTTTACTACAAAATCTTCTCCATGTAAATTAATAGAATGCGCGTTTGTGAAAAATGGGCAAAAAAATCAATGAAAAATATTCGTGGTGCATGGATCTCATAGAGAAGATTAAGTTCTATAATTTTTATCATAATCATTTTTTACGTAAAATCAGCCGTTTTCGAAATATGTATGTTGAAAACTATTGTTACGCCGATTTTTCGCTGCGTTCCCAAAACTACCCTTCACTTTGAGCAACGATTGCGAGAGTAGGCTGGGAATTAACCGAATAGTGCACATGACATTTTTTACGTAGAATTTTATGTAGAATCTTTAATTCCTGTAATATTTTTTTCTCCGAACAGCGGTTCGGATGAAAAATGGGAAAAACTGGAATAAATTTCATTCCGGGGGTAGTTTTTTACGTGAAAGGGGATGTTCCATCCACGATTTAGGTGGGAACTTTTCGGGCTCTTATTCCGAACCTTACTGAGAGTTCGTGGACAAAGTATCAAAACTTTATAATTTTTTTCTTCTATTTGGCGAATTTTAATCTAAATATCGTGGACTATTATACAAAATAAATATTTGTCTATGACTTGACCTTTGTATTAACAATAAGATAAGAATTTGTATGAAAGTAATAAATGGACTGTAATGTTTTATACAAGTTTTAAGGCTTCCGTGGTGATCTGGATATGGATCTTGGTTTCTGGGTGTAAGCTGCGTCGATTTGGTCGTGCAATGTTTTATTTGGTTAATGTTTTGAGATAATGCAAAGGTAAAATAACATGAGTTTTTGCAATGTATTAATAGAATTGTTAAGTTTTATCAACTAAATCCGTTGCTAAAAATTAAAATACGATTTGTAATATGTACCCAAGGTTATTATATGTATAATACATATAATAACCTTGATATGCAAGGTTAGTATATGTATAGGTTGC
Source organism: Sialis fuliginosa (assembly GCA_961205875.1). Lineage (NCBI taxonomy): Eukaryota > Metazoa > Arthropoda > Insecta > Megaloptera > Sialidae > Sialis > Sialis fuliginosa. The sequence continues at coordinate 3,787,386 of OY540817.1, forward strand.
CTCATAACTTTTTGACCAATCAGCGGCTGCGTGTGATGACGTCACCCTGAGGAACCTTTAAACGTAGTTTCATATATTAAGTTTTTTTTCAAATTATTTCGAATTTTTGGATATTTGTATTTAAAAAAAGTAAATATTATTGTTTATTACAGAAGTACAAATTATTACATATAATATTTCTTCATAAAAACTTTAAAATGATGTCAGAAATCAATGCTTAAAGAAAATACATTTATTGGTTACACATAAAAAAACACTTGTTTAAAACTATAATTTATAATAATAAAATAATAAAAATTTAGATTTAAAACTCAGTACACTACCCAGTAATCAAAAAAGTAATCAAACAGAATGAAATACCATTCTGTTTTATTCCGGAATCTGAATTCCATTTTTTGTATTAATACGGAATGAGAAATCAAACTAACCGAACTAAAACGAATATTACCGGATTCAGGAAATACGATACAAATATAAGTCTATGGATGCAAATGACGCGGGTACACATATAAGTCTATGGGTGTAATTGACGCGTGATAAAATTAATATTTATTTAAATAATTTCACCTGAAATTTATTTTATACAATAAATACACATTCAATATAATATTTTACAAAAAAACAACAATAAATAAATAATATTCACATCATTTAATACATATATTGACATTTTTTTATAGGTTATGTAAACAAGGATAGATATATTAGCATTGATATATCGATCATGCGTGCAAAACAAAAATTAGTGGTTTTTAAACTGTTTTTACTTGTAAATTATATAAAAATAAGTTGAAATGATACCTAATATTTAATTTGGTACTGTTTTGTGCTTTGAAATAGTCATGCGCAATTAATCATATTTTAATACTGCGATCAACTGATTTTTTAGTAAGCTTTTTTTTCTTAAAATTTTTCTGTTAACAATTTAGTAAAAATAATACTTAGACGTTCGGTAAATACGGAGTGTATGGGTGTCCCCTGTCAGAATTGTTAAAAATTACGTATATAGTAATTTAGAATAGTTTATGCGCATGCATGACTAGAACATTTTTACATTCATGTTTATTTTAATTGATAAAATTATTTTAAAACAGTTCGTTGTGGCGGAGATTGATTCTCCGTTTTTAACCTAACCGAACCTAAAAAAAACTAATCAACTCTAACCAAGGACAGTTAACATGTATATTATTAGAGCATCAACTCTATTCTGAATAATTATTTACGTGATTATTGATAAATCTGACAGTGGACACCCATACACTCCGTATTAGCCAGACATTCAAGTTACATTAATAGTTTCAAGATATATAACGTTTTTTTGTCCTTAAAATTATCACTTTCACAGACGGCACCTGTTCGTTTCACTAGTTAAAGGTTAATAATTAATCTTGGAATACGCTCGATGTACTCTTTTTCGCTCTCAAACTACTGGACTCCGTCAAAAATTCAACTGACATTCTTCATGTATTATTAATATCTAAATTTCAATAATCACTTCTTATTTTCTTTGTCAGATTGGAAACTAAAAAAACATTTATTTGTTGAAAATTAATTATCTAAATAAAATTATGTACATATTATTGTTATAAAAAATTCCATAGCCCTTTACCTTTTATAATATATTGAAAATAAGAGAGATATCTTCATTTTTCTTGTATTCGAAAGTTCTGTAATAGTCAATCATAACCAATTAGAACGGAATATTTCAATTTTCAAACTTCTGTGACCACAGTTTCCAGTTTCTCGCCACATTTTTGTCGAAACTTTAGTTCAATATAGTTTTAAAATCGAGTAAACTCATAATTATTTTTTAACACTATTTACAGAGTATAATACGTGTCGACATTAAGTAATTGCGTCATTTTAAGAAAAAAAAAAAAAAAAAAAATGGCGTCTTCAATTGTATCAATGTTGTACTCGTTCTCTATTACCTCTTATATGCCAAACGACTCAAATTTTATCATGTCATCCCCGTGATATAATAAAAAAAGGTGATGTAAACTATTAAATTAACGTTCAAATGCTACGTTTTGAAAATTACAATGATAATATCTAATTTTTATAGTAACTGAATCTTTCGTCATAAACCGTATTCATTTAGTGCTGACATTCAGTAAACTGAATTTGTTTAATTACGATTCAGTTCCAAAAAACGTATTAAAACGAACATAGTTGAGAACCATAATGATCCGTATTCGAAACCTCCAATCTGAATTCCTTAAAACATAATAAACCGGATTCAAAACACCGAACGTAATAATACGTATTGAATATTTTCAAACTGAATGTCGTTTACCGGAACGATACGGATTCAACGTAATCATTCGAACTAAATCGGAATCAAAATTTACAGTTAAAAGAAAGGTTGGCAATGTGTATTGGTAAATTGTATCATGGATTGGTAGTACTGCAAACATCTTCAGACCGCTTGATCGTATTAAATCATAATTAAACAGATTGACATTATTACATTTGATTACGGAATTTAACAGATTCCGGAATGAAACGTCAAAATATGATTCTGTTTGATTACTTTTTCGATTACTGGGATATCAATATCAAATGAAAATATTTAAAAACAACTTACAATAAATCAGCTTAACTAAAATAAAGAGTAAATATAGTTTGACAGCCATTTATAATGTCAAAGAGTTCCTCACGATGACGCGTTCTCCCCTATCATGCCACTCCCCGCCAGAGTAATGAGGCAACCTATTACTTTACTAACCTTGCTTGATATGTACCTACAAATTAATACAGGCCAAGTAAACATAAAATTAGGTTAGAATTGGAATAAATTATTGTTTTTTTATGTTTTAAAAATGTAAGCATAATTTTATCTTGATTAAAGATATAATGTAATGAAATATGTACGATGCAAGATAAACGTTTTAATGATTGTAAATTGCAAAAGTCTTTACAACAAAACAAATTTCAAATGGCGCTGCTTTCATCGGAAATTTTTAAAAGTTCGTCATTACCATGGGCAGTACATGTAAATATTCTTATGTCCATATTTGGAATTTTGCGATGTCCAAAACTCGACATATTGAACTTTGTTTATATTTTTATAACAGAAAATTAAAACCAAACGATATTAAACTAAATAAAAATGAAGATTGTAATGTGCTCTTTCGGGAAATTAAAATTTTTAAAAGGGTTCCTGATGAAATTTAAGCAATAACTTTTGTTGGCGCCACTGTGTAATAAATTTTTAGTTATAACGATGGCCGTGTGGAACGCAAGGCGTTTGCGTCAGAGTTTAGTTTTGAATAAAGGTCCATTTTGAAAAGTTTCAACAATCGTTGTTCAAACCGTTTTTATTTTGTTAATTTGAGCCTTGACTAAACTCGGTACGTGTTTATTTTGTTTAAAACGTCAATTTAGAACAACCTGTAATCGTGGAGTCGAATACATACTGTGTTGGGTACATCTAAAATAACTTGCAAATTATTTGAGGAGCTGCGGAACAAAATCGGATAAATCCATTTTGAAACTTAATGATTTTTTTTCCATTCAGCATTTTCAACCATTACTGACCAAAGATCACAAATCAAATATTGCTAAAACCTCTTTAAAAATGGTTTCAAAAACGTGTTGCGGAACAAAAGCTAATAAATAATAAATAATAAAAAGACAAAAAGTTTTAATTTGTAAAAATGGAGTTATCCAGTTTTGTTCTGCAGCTCCTCATTTATTATTACCTCCTTGAATTTGTAATTTCTTCTTGTTTAAATTCAGGTAGAATCAGCAACGTAGTGGTTTTAGCATTGAGTCGAATGTTACAGTTTTGTCTCGGCTTACACAATACTGATTTTATCATCATATATGCAAACTGCAGGTTATATTTATAAATAAAACAATATAATTTCATATAAGCTTTTATTTCTGAAAAAATAACCATTTGACACAAGGATCATTATATTTTATATAAAGTCTTAAATATCTATCTCATTTTTAACATAACTATATACATTCTGAATCTATAAAAACATATTCATTTTATTTTTATACTTTTAATATTTTCATTTGTAAAATCACAAGACATGTTTGAGATCACAGGAGAAAGTGTGAATACTCAACAAGTAAATGCATTTCCATTTTGCATTGCAACTTTTGTAATCGTTTACAAATTATCAGGTCAACCGCCATCGCAATAAATATTTGCAAGAAAATGTGTTTGCGTTTTATAATCAGATGATTTTTAATTAGAGTGCAGTAATTCCTCTATTCACACGGTTGAAAAAAAGACTTAAAAAACACAATGTAATGGAACAATTTGTATTGTTCTATCTACGCATTGTTTGGAACCAATTAACTGCATAAATGGAGGGATTACTGTATTTGATTTTATAAATAATATTAAATAATGTAATATGAAAATTAACCTGATATAGAGAATTTAAAATAATCTACATATATTTATGCTACCACAAATAAACTCTGGAATGTGGTTTAGATAAACTCTTGTATAAGGAAAAAATTTTTGGACCCTAAAATAGGGGACGAGGAACATTGTCTCTGATAGCTGTAGGTGGATTTTTCTTATAAAAAATTCTTAAAACTAAAAATCTTATGTCCGGTATTACAGCCTAGCTAATAAAATTTACTAGCTAGCTAGCACTTTCAAACGGGGTATCAAATTTAAATGGCAGTTCTCTTTGACTTTTTGATAGATAGTTGCGTGCACAGTAAGTTGGTTTTTACCATTTTTACTCAAGGTTAGTAAAAATACTTTACATAACTTTGCCTTTACTTGCTTACTGTCAAAAACTCCAAAACAACTATCATATAAGTTTGATATCCCGTTTGAAAGTATTGGTAAGCTTGCAAAAATTTGTTAGGTAGACTGTAATACTGGACATTAGTTTGTTTTTTATATATATTTTTAAAATAGTCTTTTCGCATTAAAAATAGGAATTTATGATAATATATTTTAAAATATCAATAATAATTGCACATTTTATTAATGTTAAATGTTATTTTGTGCACTATACTAAATTGAACTTTGCTAAGGGACATTGGTTCCTTACCCCTTGCTTTACTAAACACTGTAAGTCACTATATTCCATTAAAGATTGTCCCATTATTTACATTAATTTGTACAGTAGCTACAATGTACCTACACACTTTATTGTCCTAATATCTTCAGATGGTGGATATTTTGAAAATAAAAACACTTTAATAATTATTTATTAACAAACCACACTGTTCAAACTTCAAGAAAATAATAAGGTCAATAAATAAACCACTATTTCAACTATGTTTTGCAGAAATGTATCAACCCACATACAAACAAAAATACATTTGTGATTTTATTACATTATTGGAAAAAAGTAATTTGTTGTCTATTTGGTTAATTAGATATATATTCCAATAAAATCATTCTCTCTTCAACCAAACCATTAAATTATAATTTAAATAAAGGAGGTGGGTAGATAAGGCCGAAAATTTATTAATAACATAAATTTTATATGTTCATAAAGGACACATTCTCAATAATACAATATTTTTATATTTTTTTATATTTTAACGTTGGGACAAAAAAACTGGCCTTATTTACCCAATATTTTTTGTATAGTTATGAACATAACCTCAAAAATAAATAGGTTGATACATTAGTGCGTAACATAGTTTAATTATATATTCGATGACAATGATTGAGCAATAACGTATTTTTTCCAGAATATCCACAAATCTATAATAAAATTAAATTAATATTAGAGCTGCCCTTCGCAGTTCATTTATAGAAATATTCTATAAGTTGGCACAGAATCGTTGAATACATTATAAAAATATACAACACTCACAATGTGATTTCAGTCAAGTTGTTTAATGTTGGCACTATGTATTTGTATAATCACTAACTAACTATTATTTACTACTGATCACTGTTCATCGTACTGTATTTGTTTATTTCTGGAGCACACAAAATACTGATTCTATGTTTATCTGATTTACTGCTCAGATCTGTAGGATGGTGGACCATACTTAGATCTGTTGGCATTTCTTCATCTTCATCTGAATGACGTCTTTGCATAACTTCATGCTCTTCTGTTTTAATCGTCTGTTGTTCCATTTGTTTAGCGACCAACATGTTTTGACTTTGACCGGATGCAAGAGGTGAATTAGTTTGTTGTTGTTGGAAAATCGATATATTTTTGGTATTTTTCAAATCGGCTGGACTTCTTTGATAAAAGAAATGGTGTGTTTTTGTCTGGTAATTTTTCATTGAGTCTTCATCTTCCATTTGGTGACGTTGTTGTTGCATTGATTCGTGTTCTTCGGTTTTGATGTTCTGTTGTTCCATTTTCATGTTTTGGTTTTGAGCTGAGGATAAAGGTGTTATAGGCGCGTTTGTCTGAGTCGGTGACATTTGTTGCCGTAATAGGGAAATGTTCTTGATGTTTTTCAATTCGGTCGGGTTTCTCAAAAATCTGTAAAGAAAATTTAATATATTAAAAAAAACTGAAGCGAAACATTTTTGTTTTTTAATTGATTAAATTATATCCAAGATTTCCATATAGTGAATATGTTATTTTAACAATAGAGGTCAAAGATATTAATTAATACACATCTGGACTATTTTTTTCCATATAGTTTATTTTATTTTAATAATAGGGCCCCTAAAATATCACTTAAGACACATCTGAACTGTTTTTTTTTAATTGATTAAATTATATATAAGGTTTTCATATAGTTTATGTGAATATATTATTTTAATAGTAAAGGCCCAAAATATCACTTAATACGCATCTGGACTATTTTTTAAACTGATTAAATAATTTAAATAATAAGATTTGCGCCAGCGGCCTTCACCCCCGCCCCCCATCGTTTCATGTTAAAACGCGTCGAGGTTATTCATTTATTAGCCTCACTAAAGAAGTTTTACTTCAAAAATTTATGAATATTTCACTTACTGGTAACAATGTCGCTCTCCTTGTACTTTTCTCAAAATATTTACACGATAATAATATCGTAAGGCACGTGACATTTTGTCATAGTTCATTGAAAGGTGATTCTTCTGAATTCCCCATAACTTGGCTAAACCAGCCGGGTCGACTATTTTAAATACACCGGTATCACGGTTCTTCCACGCAATATAACTGGTGTAACGTTGAGTAGGGTCGTTTAACAATTGTTGTAAGAAGTCCCAAAGAAGACGACCATCTGTAATTTAAAACAAACATTTAATAATCATGCTCTGAGGTTATCCATTGCGTATATATATATATAATACAGTAAAACCTGCCTAAAACGAAACGCAGTATTTTTTTTCTGTTTTAACAGGTCTTACAACGGATTATTTTATAGTTATTAGAAGGCATTGTTACCGAATTGCATACATAAATACAGTAAAAAGTAAATTTAAAAATCACGCGGATATGGGCACACATAACGAAACTGTCAAGGGTACGTTACGATGCTTGGTCAGCTTTTGGGAGGTGAAACAAGAGTAAAAATTACAATAACTTCCAGTTGGGAAGTTAATAAAAATACATGTATCCGAGCATTCAATCTCATGGGCATTATTAACCCTTGTGTTAATGGATAGGAATTCGTGTACCTTTTTTAATTTCATTTGATGAGTTTTGTATTTAATTTTTTTTTGATTTTATGGGCATCCAGGAAAGCCAAGATCCATTTATTGCTAAAAAGTTAAAAAGTATTTGGAACTAAAAGATTTTTGAGCCTAGATTTAAATGGTTAATGGATAAGTACTCGGGTATCTTAATTATCTCATTTATAAACTTATTAAGATGAAATTTGGTATACGGACGTAGATTGATGATTCAAAACAGAAATTATGAGATTTTTGAAAAAAAACATTTTTTTGGACCCTCTTCCATACATTACTTACGTGGGGTGTCTTTAGATAGGTCTCCTAAAATGCAACAAAAAATATTCTAGGAACTTTTGATTTTAACCCTTCAGTCACAAGAACAGAAAAGAAATATAACTGAGAAATTTATCTATTTTGTAAAAGAATATAATATTATTTAGTTGTGTAAAAATAGTTCCATAGTTTGGTATGTACTCTCTCTGTCCCATAATACTTGATAGTTTTCTCCTTTTTTATTGTCCCATATTACTGTATGTTTCTTTAAAATTAATTTTTTAACAAAAAAATTAGTATATTTTTATTTAAGAGTAGTTTATTTTTCAAAAATGATAGTTCTACTACAAAAGTACATCAATAAAAATAGTATGATCAATTAAACTCATAAGAAAAAAATATTGAGATAGAGCCATATATTTTGATAAGCCGCGGCCACGAAACAAAAAGAATCAAGTATTATGGGACAGAGGGAGTACTATTTATTATGCATTAAATAAACCGTCTTACAATTAGTTAGGTTATTTATACAAATGGTTCCCGATAATTATTCTGTTTCCACATTAGGAAGTTTTCCGGTTTAGAGTATTATTTTGTTTGTTCAGGTTTCCGGTATGTAGAGGGTCAGGTTTCATTGTAGATATACTTACTTGTATTAGGTTCAGGTGTATCGCTGGGAAAGAATTCTCTGGCAACAGGTCTGAACGGGGACGGACTAGGCACTAGCATCTCTTTCTTAGGACTGCGCAGAGGCTGCTGGGGTATGGCACTTGGTGTCAGAGGTGGACTGCCACTCGAGTGGCCTCCGGAGGGACTCGACTCTGCATAACTGTCTTCGTCAGAGTCAGACTGTGTGCCGTTACCGTACCCGTGCCATTCCTGTTTCGGTACGAGTGTTGGAGCGTTAGCGTTATCAGCGTGATGAGGACTGCCAGATTGACTGTCGACAGAGGGTGCGGGGCTTAGCGTCACAGAGTTACTCTGGCTCATGAAATGCGCTAGACTGGCCGCGTGCGCTGCGTTCTGAAATTAAAACACACATGGTAATATGTGCAACCTTTTTCTTTCCATTTATTAACCGACTTATAAAATATAATATATACAATCAATTAATATTAGATTTAAAACAATTACATTATAATGCACGTACTGAACTTAAAATATAAATAAGGGAACCTTATCTTTACATTTATATTGTTGACAATAAAACCTATATACTTATTTTTTGTTTTCTTTACTCCCACTGTTATGCAAACGTCAAAAATGAGAGATAAATCTTTGTAAGGGAATATTTTACAACAATGTAGATCCATTTTATAGGAAATTTAATGCTCTACAAAAAATATTCTATAAAAATTTTACGTAACATGTGTCGTTCTTGAGATACTTTGAAAAAATTAATATTTTGGGATGTCACCCCTCCCCCTTACATACGATTTTGATGATTTGGGGGGGACCGTCCTCAAGCCAGACCCAACCATCCGACCAAGTTTTAATAATATCGGTTCAGTGGTTCATGAGTTATGCGTGTGACAAAGATTCAGGGGACAGACGGACGGACGGACACGGAACGAAAAGTGTTTGTCTTGACGTGAAACGGAAAGATCAATTTAAAATTTTGAAATCGAAGAACATTTGTTTTGTCTCAATCTGAAACGATCACAAAGCTTCTCGTATCTTCGATATTGCGAGGAAACAAAATGTGTTGTAATTAAATTTACCTGGAAATGGTCGTGCTGTAGTACACTCCAGGCAGCGGCCGCTACTGTAGCTGCAGATACGGGCACCTGTGACTGTCCGCCCCCGTTAGCTACTTGCTGTTGCGTCTGGTGATGATGGTTGTGGTGATGCGTAGGGGGCGGCGATAGCTGGTACGGTGAGGGCGTCAGAGGACTCGACGGTAACGAGGAAGCTGCGTCACGGAGCAACAGTCGCAGCACGTTGTGAAGGAGGTCGCCGGCCGGGGGACATCGCGCGGCTAGGTCTGCGCGAGTCAATAGACACATCGCTTTACCGTTCATACGGAACGCGTCCATGTCGAGCGGCTGGAGGTCGAACTCGCGCTCGCACCAACGTAAGAATGTCACCACATCGTCGCGGGACCACGTACGGGGATCTGTAGCTGTAAACAGTGAAAGTATTATGTTTAACAAAAAATGGAGAGGAGACAACTCAATTAAAGGAATCTTATAATAGTAGTCCACTCAAATTATAATATTCGCCTCGATTGGCAAATTATGCCCTTAATAAAATACCAAAAATGCAAGACTGTAGGCCCTGAGAAACACACTAAAAAAAAAAAAAAAATGGTACTCTGGTTTATAGCTAAACCTAAAACAGTCGAGTCTCGTTTATCTGAAATGCCGAGTTTCGTTTCTTCGAATTTTTCTCCTCTTTCACCTCCCAGCATTCTCGAGTCATGGCGTAAACGAACATATTTTTGAAATTTTTGTAGATTTAATTAGAGACACTTATCACCGTCGTCACTCGCCACCTTGCTCATATTCGAAATTAAAAGTAAAATAAAATTATTTCACTATCACGATTAACTATTAACGATAAATATTAAATACCAAGGTATATAAAGACATTAACGTACATAGTCTCTATAGCTCCTTGACCAATCAGCGCGAGAATTGAAGTCACCACGAAGACGTATTCAAATGTTATAAATGTATAATAGAATATCAATTACAAAAAAATCCATCATTTATTCTTATTTTCGTATTTTTTTTATATTTTAACAACGGTTATTTCAAAACGATTCAAAACGAGTCCCGACTGTAGTTTAGTTATAGTTAAACTATTTTTGAGTGTTATTTATTTATTAATTATTATATTATCATAGCATCTGATTTTACGATTCTTTATTTTATAACTTTTGTATCGTAGTAACCATTACTGGAGAAAAAAAAAAATAAAAGGCTATAATAAAAAAAATAATTGCGAACTTTGGTATTAAATTTATTTAATAAAGAGGTAGTTGTTTTATTAGTAACATGAGTTCATAAGAATTACAAAAAAGAAGCCTGTCAATCCCAAGAAACCTTGCTCTTAAAACGGCCAAGACTGATGCCAGTACCTTAATTAATATTTTACTCAAAACTAAAATTAGGTCGTTTAAGTTTCTAAAATTGGTTAGAAAATAACTGAACGAATTTGTGAATGTACGCAGACGAAGCCGCAGAGAAATGTTTTTGATAAAAGTACTTGTTTTAACATACTATGTTAATGTATGATAATTCGTTTACGTGTATTCGATAGTCAAAGTGTTAATATATGATAAATAAAACGTGCCCCGTTACACAATCATCTCTAATTATAGTTATTTATTTCTAACAATAAGTAAATTACAAAGAAATGAGTATTTTGTAAAAAAATATACAACAAATGATTTATTATTTAAAAATCACGTTTATTTTGATCACGTGTAAATTACAAATCTTTTCAATTGATACATTGTTTTGATAATAAATAATTCCTCACAAATAAAAGTTTAAATAAAATGTAGAGAAAAATAATGTACGCTACTGATTGTGCGATTATTGAAAATTATTAAATAATAAATGGTGATATGAAAGATACATAATTAATAATTAAATAAATCGAATTGAAATTACAATGAATTAACAATAACGAAAAATAAATTGAAAGGTAAAGGCACCAGATATGGCCGCTGTAAGAGCAAGTTTTTGGCTTTTTTTTATTAAAGGCATGTTTTTTGTAATTCTCATGTAACTAATAAAACAAGTAACTCTTTATTTAATCAATTTAAATACCAAATTCCGCAAATATAGTTTGTTTTTCAAATTATAACCTTATATTTTGTTCATATTTTGTCTCCAGTAATGGCAAAGGTAAAACCAGTAATGAGCACGCAGTGATGGACACTTGCTAATGATTACAAAATGATAAGTACTACGACACAAAATATAGAAGAAAGAATCGTCAAAGTTAAAACAAATTCATAAATAAATTATACTAATAATTAGTTTAAATGTCCACCATTTTGACACCTATTGGCCGATTGTCATCAAATCACGCTGTAAGACAGTTAAATGTATACTGATTAATATTCAGAAATGGTAGTAATCAAATATCAACACATATTTCTAATTCAGTACATTTAATTAAAAATTTGCCAATACTGGGGTCCTTGCCAAGACTGGTGTCACTACCTTATTAATTAATACATTAGAATCGTTAAGTGCAATGTCAAAATAGTGTATGGTGTATAAAATAAAGATTATATAACGTTGGCAGTATTGATTCTAAAGTATAGATTGCAATAATGATGATGCGATTTCGTAACACTTGAAAATGTTTAAACTGGGACATTACAAACAGTAATATGAGATAATCAATACCGGAAGTAGATAAGTTTTTATGCGATTGCTCTCCTCTTTGGATGCCAGCCATAAAACCTTTAAAAGTCTGTGTAATTTTCACTTTAGAGTGATATACAATTATATTTATCAGTTGATATACTACGTCGTTATTAACATATTATTGCATTTATATAAACAATAAATGCTCTATGATTAGTCACTACTTTAGAGTACTTTAGACTAGATTTCATTAAAATTGTCAATTGCGAGTCGAGTCTCGCGCTTTAATGTCCCGTACCGTATAGTTTTTTTAAACTATATTCGATTATGTTAACTTATTTTTAGCAGAGTTAAGAATCACTAATTGTAAGTAGTTATATTTAATAGTTCGTCTATTAGAAAATAAATTATTTTTGAAAAAAAATAATGTATACACGATCACATTTTTTGTATATTAATGAGTTCCTTATAGTTAAGAACGTTCGTTAAGATAACATTGGAAGATAAAACGAATGTAAGCGTTACAAATTTTTGGATACTTCATTTACTTTTTCTGAATTGAATTGTCAATTAAATTTTTTGATTTTTTTTCTATACTAAGTGATTACACACTATATTATTTTTAACGCAAGCTATAATTTAAAGTATTTTAAATATAAGGAATATTTTAATGAGTCATAACACTTTTTATTAATAAATATAAAAATATTATTGTATTGCATGAAAAAATTAAAATAAATATAAATCAGATCGGTTGGTAAAAAGTCTTTAATTAATATGTATATCTTTATATTTTATATCGTTAGGTGTGGAGAACAAAAAAAAAGAATCATATTTATGTCATGAACTACTTTGATAAGTGTTTTTTTTAAATACTAAACAGATAATTACATATTTGTTAATTTCTGAGCATAACATATTATGATATTTATCTTAAATAGTTTTAAATTTGCGTCATGTGATACTTTATTTATATAACAAGTGTTTATTTTATCTAACTATACATATATCAACTATACAAACATTTCCTCAAAGTGGGTATGAATAAAGATAGAATCAGGAAATATGATTTTTATTTTAAAAATTAGAAAAACTAATTTTAACTTCCCTGATAACCCACACACGGAAAAATATACGCCCAGTATATAACAAATATATAGGGTCGAGCGGGGTAAATATGAAACACCAAAAAAATGGGGTAAAAGTGAAACAAGCTTGCAACTAAAAAACTAATTTGTTTATAGGAGAATTATAAAAACTGGCATCATCATTAAAGGTTTGTTAAAGCGACCTGAAAATATGAATCGCCTAATAAGCGATGTGTCACCCCTACAGATTTCCCTGTTAGTCGATGTCAAAACGTGTGAATTAAATTTTAATTCTTTGCACATAACTTTCTGTATAGTTCAGATATTAATTAAAGTTACAATTTCACATTGATATGCCACAAAGAAGATAAATCAAAGTTGCCTTTGTAGTTTTTCTTTTAATTTTTTGAGAAATATTTTCCATTAGAGACCTGTTTCACTTTTTCCCTTAACTGTTTCACCTTTTCCCAAATTAGATATTAAAAATGAAACACACATTTTTCATTTTTAAAGTCCGTACAGTTCAAATGACGTAAGTATTTAAAATAAGCGCATCTAGTAGAAAAAATTAAAGTATGAATTTGTATCGTTAACTGTCAAAAAACGTGAAAGATTTGTATTTTGTTTCACTTTTACCCCAGTTGACCCTATGTTTGGGTTTATAAAGCGAATCGAATAACTCTCGCTAATGAAGTGTATTTGCAATTATTATAAAAAATAAAATAAATGATAGAAATGCGACTAACCTAATTGAGCAGGAAGGTGCGTCTTGAAGTCTAGCAATGGCGATGCCGGCGTCGGGGGCAATCCGAGCTGGTACCGCCACAATAGATCGGTGGGGCTGAACGGCAATGGGGGCAGACGCTCCATGCCGGCTGGGGTGACGCCCTGCGACGCGCACACAGGTGGGAGAGGCACTGGCACCAGTTTCATTCCAGGTGACAGGATGATTGTGTTGGAGATTGAGCTACACCGACTGAAAAATAATAAAAAACAATAATTATTATATATACAAATATAGTAACATTAAAACCATTGATATCATTATAAACATTTTTATAATCAGATGGAAACAGTACAAGTAAACTTATGGTAAAGATCTTAGATTAGGAAACATTATGAATACATAACAACCAATGCTAGTCCGTATATGAAAGTGTTACCAAAATTTGTCGGCCGTCTTTTTTTAATTGTTAAATTCGCATATTATTTAGTATGTATGAGAGATGATAGTTCAAAATAGACGTTTGTCTGTTAATTAATTATCACTGAAATACTTTTAAAGACAATATAAAACATTTATTATTAATTTAATTTTATAATTCAAAACAATTGATATTTATTTTAAAATCTGAATGATACGCCAATGACTCGTGGAGTGATATGGTAACAACGCTAGGTGTCTAAGGTAAAGATAAAGAAAGGACTTAAGGAGGATTGTAATAAAAGTAATTCCAAGATATTTTGGATTATTATTTTTAACAAGAGTTTGTATAACCGACTGTATAAATTATACAGAACAAAAATTCAGTAGCATTTAGGATCTCTCTACTCGAAGTGATTAAATAGTAAGTCTAATGTATGATACATTTATCGTGTTTTGTCAAAGAGGTCGTCACAATTATTCAGAGAAGGGTTCATTAAAGATAATCATAGCAAGAGTTAAATATACTTCATATTATTGCATTACGTACAATTTTAATTGTATTTTTCTTATGCTTGTTAAAAATAATATTTTTGAACAAATTGCGTCCACCACTTGCACTGGTTTAACTAAAAATATTTTTTTAATAAATATATTAAAATATGTTGGATCTTGGCTTCTGGGTGTAAGCCGCGTGGATTTGGCCGATAACACGACCAAATCGACGCGGTTTACACTCAGAAGCCAATATCCATACCAAGATCATCGCGGAAGCCTCAAGACTTGTGTTAGAATATGTTGATTCTTCTAATGCTCTTCAGATGTGAATTTCATGAATTTTATTAGTACAACATAACTAAGATTTCTTTCCGTGCGATATATATCGCTAATTAAATAATTAAGTATTCCATAACGTATTGCAAATTATATATCCCTTGTGTAATATAAGGTAACCATCATGACTGTGTAATTGTAACGGGGAAGAGCGCCACAAACATGATTTTATGATGAAACGTTGTCGAAACCCAGTTACACTGCGATGGTCGTACACACGTACGTACTTTGAACCAGTGCAGTGGCGTGCAAGGTACATAAATATACAATTAAATTATTTAAACTAAAAATATACACCTTAATCACAATAAAACAATGTCACTCGACACGTGTTTCGACTTCACATTGTTTTATTGTGGTTAAGGTGTATATTTTTAGTTAAAGTGACTAAGAATCCACAGTTTCTCCGTTTTTTCAGTAGTAATTAAATTATTAAATTACATTTAGATAATAAGGTACTGGCACCAGTCTTGTATCATACCCCAGTGTTGGTCTTTTGTTTAATAAAAATGTACTAAATGATAAATATTTGTTGATATTTGATAACTGCCATTACTGAATCATAATCTGGAGAAAAAAAACAAACCATATTTTCGGATTCTGGTAGTTAAATTGATTTAATAAAGAGGTCGTTGTTTAAGTTGTTTTATTAGTAACATGAGCTGATGAGAATTACAAAAAGAAACCCATCAATCTCAAAAAAAGTATACCTTGCTCTTAAAGTTTCCAAGACTGGTGCCAGTACCTTATCACTTGTTTGCCCCGTATCTGTCTACAGTCCAAAGCTTTCCAAACTGTAGTCATCAGAAAGCATGTTTAATTTAGGAAGAATTCGTGCCGGTTAATATGAATCTATTTATTTACCAGGTATCAAAATTCTTCCGTAGATATTTTTAACAAAATATTTTTTTTTAATCAACGCTGGCACTGCGGACAGCGGTGCGCAGGTAATAATAATTGATGCAGTTATGTAATGTGCTGCTAGGAGTGTTATTTATTGGCAAGTGAATAATTATGATAAATATGCGGAAATGTAACGCGTTTAATAGTTCAGTGGCCATTCATAATGCTCAGTGGCTACAGGGATCCATGAGTCGGTTGTTATGTATTGTATACAGTTAGGCGTAGGTTTTATATGGGCGGGTGTTCCACACAGCGTTTTTATTTTTTTTTTCAAATTTTGACTACGAGAAAAACGTATTATTTTTAATAAGGTCGAAAAATCGTACCCGAAATAAGACCAGATTCTGATTGTACTACCTTCAAAACTTAAAGAAAAGTTGATTTCCGCATGGCAGCTGTGCGTGTGACTGTGTGTAGAATTTTCTTATGTTCACGATAACTACTGTAAAAATGCACAGATCTAAATTATTTTTGGGGAAAATGTTTGTCTCAGTGAGTACTTGGTGCTAATCGGATAAGGAGTTTTGGAAATATTCGTTTAGTAACTTTTATCGTTTAAAATTTTTGATAAGACTTGGTACATTTATAGTACAATTGAACCTAAGGGACATTTATTATTTGTACGTTCCTAAACAGCTATTGAAGAGGTGAAAACCACCCTCAAAATTTGAATTTTAAATACTAATCACTGATTCATGTTACCTATGCAACTAAATTCAAATCGTCAAATTAGGACATTAGAAAACTAATATTTATAATACAAATGTAGTTTTATTTCTGACAAATCTCATTGAAATTTTTCATATATTAAAAAAATTTAAAAAGATATTAAAGAACATGGAAGTCATGTATGGTTCCCCATACCGGTATTTATAAAAAGATTCTTTAATGTCCGGTATTATAAAGGAGCTAGCAAATTTGCTAGCTAGCAAGTAGGGTTGTTAGGGATATGACATATCGGTTACGGATACGGATAAGGATATATTTTTTTCTTGGTTTCGGTTTCGAATACGGATATGGATTTTTTTCTTTCTTGGTTTCGGTTTCGGATACGGATATGGATATTTTTTTTCCTTAGTTTCGGTTTCGGATACGGATAGGGATATTTTGCCCCCTTGAGTTTCGGATATGGATACGGATACGGATTTTTTTTTTGTATTTTTCAGCCCGTAGTATAGTTTTTGTTGAAATTCGATACAGTCGAAAATTTCGAAATCGGTTATAACGATATCGTTTAATACAACATATCGGTTTTAACGATCAAAATAAAAGTTCGGAGTGAATCCCATATATGGTAATTGCCTAGTTCCCGGTTTTTACGACTTAATATGACTGGTCCCCCTATCTGATTTAGACTCTCTGTATATTCCTTTTACTTATAATCTATAAAAATTTACATTTCTAGCTATATGTCTAATTTCCAGATTTAAATAATATAAGTAATTTTTTGTGACAACAATAAAACGAATTCTAATAAAATTGAAATATGATGATAAACTTGATATAATAAAACGGCCAAGTGCGTGTTGGGCACGCACATGATAGGTTTCCGTAGTCATTACGATTTATAAACAAGAGTTATTTCAACGGACGCTCTGATAACGACATTTAAATGCAAATATATCGTGACTGAAGGGTTAAAATCAAAAGATCATATAACATTTTTTGTTGCATTTTAGGAGACCTATCTAAAGATACCCCACTCAATGGGGTAAGTGAAAAAAAATTTGAGTACAATTTTTAGTCTATGGGAGGGGAGTCCAAAATAATTTTGACAGTGTTCGTTCTAATTTTCAGTGGAAGTACTAATTGAAAGCGACATTCTGAATTTTTTCAGATTTTTTGAATAAATAGTTTAGAAATTAAGGGGGGGGGGCGCTTTTATCCCGACTTTGAACGCAAATATATCGTGACTGAAGGGTTAAAATCAAAATGTCATATTACATTTTTTATTGCATTTTAGGAGACCTATCTAAATACATCACACTTAATGGATTAAGTGAACATTTTTTTTTTAAATACTTTTCAGTCTATAGAAAGGGGGTCCAAAAAATTCTTTTTTTTTAAATTTTATCATTTCTATTTTTGGGCTATCAGTCTTCGTCCGTATACCAAATATCATCTTAATCGGCTTAAAAATTTTGTGGACGGACGGACAGACGGAAATAGCGAAACTAGTTTTCTACGGAAACCTAAAAATTGATGTTTCATTTACAATTTTTAAAAATTTTTGAGTAGATTTAAAAAAAAGTGATTATTGCAAATTTATTTAAAAAATCATCTGTTCTAATCTATGGTAGCGAATTTAAAAATAGAGACTAAATAAAAGTACATGATACGCCAATTAAATTTCAGGCGGTAAATACAAATTTATAATCTGCTCGTATGTTTTGTTTGTGTCTCGAGGCTTGGGGCAACAAGTAGGAAACTATCCGAAATAATATCCGAAATAATCATTTCGGATACGGTTTCGGTTTCGGAGTTCAGAATCTAATTATTTCGGTTACGGTTTCGGTTTCGGAGTTCAGAATTTAATTATTTCGGTTACGGTTTCGGTTTCGGAGTTCAGAATTTAATTATTTCGGATACGGTTTCGGTTTCGGAGGTCAAATCTTTTCGGATATCCGATAGTTTCGGTTTCGGATACGGAGCTCCGTAACATCCCTACTAGCAAGCACTCTTAAATAAAGTATCAAACTTATATGACAGTTCTCTTTGAGTTTTTAACAGATATTTGCAAGCGCAGCAAGTTAGTTTTTACCGTTTTTACTCAAGATTAGTAAATATACTTTACATATCTTTAATTTTACTTCCTATGCATGAAATTATCTGTCAACAACTCCAATAGAACTGTCATATAAGTTTGATACCCCATTTGAAAGTGCTTGCTAGCTAGCAAATACAATACCGGACATAAGTAGAGTTATAAAATGTAAACATTGAGATTAGTAAATAAGAAAGAAGACAGCAGTAATTAACATTAGATATATTAATAGCACGCAATCGCAAAATTAAGTCGTTATTTTTTTACAAGTCCTGTTATAATTTGTAAGATAGACCATATTGTGATACGTTACAAATACAATATGCATCACCTGCAGATATAAATGTTAAGTTGTAATATGTATTTCCTGGTAGAACTAACACTAACTGTAATCTTGAACTTACAACCAACAATTCTATGGAATGAGGAAGTCGAGATATATATTTTGTTATTTCGTGATTGCAGAAATGAGATCTTGTTGATTCCGTTTTATAGATTAGATCATGCTTCCGCGATTTCAGAACGTGGGCGCAAATTAATTTTATATTAAAAAAATGTACTTTAGTTATAATATTTATCTAAATCCAGTGGCCTGGCGTGATATTTTTAATAAGGGAAGCATATTTTGTAAAATAAATTTTTTTTAAAATAACCCAAAAAACACTGAAAAGTACATAGGTAATAATTAAATATAATAAAAGTAGTTTTTTTTCTTTTTTCAAAAGTATTTTTTTTTTTGAGTGGCGTATCTTTGTCCATGGTCGGATTCTGATAAAATTTATATGGGGACCACCTCGAGAGTATACTCTTTCAAACAAACAAAAAATCGTCAAAATCGGTGCATGTTTGTCGGAGTTATGTCCGTCCTTTTTTTAAATCGATTAAAAATAGGGCATTGACCCAATCGATCATAAGTTAATTTTATATGTTTGAGAGAATAGGTTATAAATAAAAAATAATTAAATAATCAATAATAATTATGCATTCTTATTTTTAGAATATTATTTTTATTTATTATTAATTTTTTAATTGTATGTAATAACTTATTTTCTTTGAATTTTCAACACCGTTTTGTATAAGTGCGCGCGAGAAAGTGAATAATAATATATATTAACGATCTATTATAAATACGTCAAGTTAAAAATAGCAACAACTATATCACGGCTTTAAATAACGTCGCTAAAAGAATTTCAAATTAAAATTCCTTCGTAATTAACTACAAACAGTATGACAATAAAATATTCAAGAAAACAGGCGAAAATATATTACAAATCGTGTATAACATGATGCAGTAAATAAACAATATTATTTATAGATATAGAGAAGCTACAATTTTAGATAGTAATATTCATATTTAAAAGATTTTCTTCTTTGAAATATATAAACAATAAAAATTGATAACATTCAACTTCCGTTTCCGGTTTAATGGTGTTTTTATAAAATACCCAAAACATGGTGACAGCCCAACTAAGAATGGCCGAAAAATAATTCATAAACATATATGTAAAAGTTAAAAAAATTGAAAAATTATGTTTGCTAAAAATAATACATAAATATGCCAGTAACAAAGTATCACTGAAATTATGATTTTAAATAATGAAATAGGTTAAAAAGATTCTAAAAAATGTATTTATTTTTATATTAAAAGCGAGATTAATATGTTTTTTGTTAAAATAAAAACACAAAATACAAATCCGCCCTACTGTTAAATAAAACACCAGTCAGAGTGGATGACGTCACGGCTAAGTAAACATCATTTTTGTTTTATTAATATCTGCACAGTTTATAAATTATTTATTTTTCAATTTGCTCAGTTTTGTGTTACCAAAACTATAACCGAGAAACGTTAGCGATGGAACAAGGATTTATTATTGTTGACAAGGAGTCTTTACATAGGCGTGACGTCAAAAATGCGCCATGACACCTACGAGCGTTTTGGCGTCAAATTCAAAATTAGTTTTAAAAGAGTCAATTTTTGTGATTAAACCTTTATTTTCTGCAGAAATAAGTATTTTTTTGGAAATAGGAGATACGTAAGATCATCATAAAATAGTTATTAAAAATAAGGCATCATGCCTATTCTCTCTTTTAGGCAGAGGCGTATTTACCATGGGGCCATGGGGGTCATGGCCTAGCGCGGCTGACCGAGAGGGGTGGTAGATTTTTTAGTATATTTAAAAAAATATAGGGAATCAAAAAATGAGTAGCAACACTAAAAAAAAGGTCATCGGTTTTTTATGTGGCTTATATTTTCCATTATTTATATAAACATCTCACTTTTCAGTTACAGTGGTACAGGGGCGGCAATTTTTTTTTACCAAGGCGACAATTTTTTTGACCAGAACGGCAATTATTTTTTACCCAGGGCGGCATTTTTTTGGCCCAGGGCGGCACTTAACGTAAATACGCCACTGCTTTTAGGTGCTAAGAACATATACATATCCGATGATGGCAAGTTTTTCTACAAACACGGATATTTGAGTGTGCGTTACCAAGAGATAACAACACGTTTTATTTAAGCTGACATAGCTGTTTAACGCTGCTATTTTTCCTCTACCACACACTCACACACACACTGTTGTTGTGTACTTAGGCCACTGATTCCACCGCGACCTTGCCACTCACATGTTTCATGGTTTTTCTATCGCTAACGTATATATATTTTATATTTGTTTTAGTATTATTATTATTAATTGCAGTGGTGTAGTGGAAAATTTGCACGTGAATGTATTTATATTGTTATTGTTGAGTTAACCCTCTCATGCATGATGCCCACAAATGAAAACATTTATATTTAAATTGTATATTTCAGTTCCTACTGATTTAATTAATTTTTTAAATATGATGTAATAACTTTTTTTGTTTAATACTTATTTAGACCGCAATTTAGCAAAAATCAGAAAATCTGAGCTACAGGGTGTTTAAAAACTTCCTTCAGAGTAATATTTACAAACAAAGATTATCTCATAACTTCCAAAGTAACGCAACTAGAGCAACCAGTCAGTTCCATAGGTAATAATTAACTAACGTATTATTCAGTATTAGCGTTATTGCTAGCCGTGTTTTCAGTTCAAAGTTATTGCTCATGTTCAGTGTCCGGATTACGTAAAAGAAAGTCCCGTAATTGTTAACCAATCGTAACAAGTTAAAGTTAAAATTTTAAGTCGATCGGATGCAAAAAGGTCAAGATACGTTTTCCGCTGTTTTTGAGATATTAATTATATTTTTAAAGATATTTATACACCATTTAAGCCAATAAAAAAATTGTCGAAAATTTGTTAATACATTTGACATAAGACAAGGTAGGTGAGTAGGTGTATATTGTTTTTTTCGCTGTATATTATGTCCGCTATTATAAAGAATTAGCTTAGAGCAAAAGTTAAGCTAAAGCTATCTGCAAGTAGGGTGACCAGGTCTCAGGTTTTGACCAGGAGTTTCAGGGTTTGCATACTGGTTCTCCGGGCTCAGGGTTTCAGTGCAATTTCTCCGGGTTTTGCAAAAAAATGATGACGCCTAAAAAAAAGTGCAGATTAGGGTAGTAAATTGTTTAATAAATTTTATGAAAAAAATAAAATAAAAAGAATAAATTAAAAATAAAAAGGAAAAAAACTAAAAAGGGGTCTTCATTTACATGTCAGGATTTACAAAAACTAAAATCTGGTCACCCTATCTGCAAGGTGTTGGGATTTTAGAACAGTAGTAATAAATATATAATAATATTTATGAGGTACATTTGTCACCATTGTTGATATCTTATACAACTGGAACTGTTATATTTAATACCTCGCAGATAGCGTTAGCAACTATATAAATAAAAATAAAATTTGAATTTTTTTATCGGACGCGCCGTTATAAAGAAAATAATTAACATGATAAAGACAGACCCTTTTTCATGCTTTGTGTTTGTCGTGGCCTTGCATCAAGTTATTTCTATTGAATCTATTTGTAGAAACTATTGCACAACTGCAAATAAAATATTGTATGCATAATGGCGATATTTAATATATTATATTTTTAACAGATGGGATCAGTTTAGTGTATGTTTTGAAGCCAAGGTTTATATATTACACATTTTTATATTTTGACACGTCATTAGCAGAAACAGATCGAGCATTTATTTAAATCGCACAAAGGTATTAGCTATGCATATTAATAATAGTAAAAATACAAAAGTAATTTATTCATTGCATATTTAAAACTGTACGAAACATTAAATCTATTGATTTTTATAAATGGTTTCATTTTGAATTAGAAAAGCTGTTTAAGGTACTGGAACCAGTCTTGGACAATACCCCAGTGTTGGACACTTGTTTAATTAAATGTACTAAATTATAAATATTTGTTGATATTTGATAACTGCCATTACTGAATCATAATCTATAGACACTTAACTGTAAAATAGCTTAAATTGCACCATCGGCCAATGGTGTCATAATGGTGGACATTTAAACTAATTATTAATTATATTATCATAGCATCTGCTTTACATTGTTTCAAATTTTACGATTCTTTATTTTATAACTTTTGTATCGTAGTTCTTATCATTTTGTAATCATTAGCAAGTGTCCATCACTGGGTGCACGTTACTGGTTTCACTTTGTCCATTACTGGAGAAAAAACATAAATAAAATAAAAGGTTGTAATTAAAAAAATTATATTTGCGGATTTTGGTAATTAAATTGATTAAAAAAAGAGGTATTTGTTTTATTAGTAACATGAGTTCATGTGAATTAAAGAGAAACCGCCCATCAATCCCAAAGAACAGTATACCTTGCTTTTAAAGCATCCAAGACTGGTGCCAGTACCTCAGTTATATTTCAGTTTCAGAAAAATATCTGAAGAATGTTCAATGTTTAATTAGTAAATATTTAATAACAAAGATACGTAACAACTTGCTATAACTTCAACAATCCGTATAGGAAATATGAAATTAAGTAATAGACGTATATTTGCATAATTATACATATCACACAATTAGATAGATAAGAGCCTGTTTCAAACAAGGAAACGGAAACCAATTGTCATGCATAAATCAATATTGACGCTTGAAGGTGACCTTGGTAATTACTCCACTCTTCGTAATGTCAGACTAACTAACTAAAGAATATAGTTTATAATAATCAACAATCAATAAATATGCTGTTGTATTTATGGTTTATTATAAAAGAAGGTGTAGTTTTGTCTAATACAAACAAACGTATACAGGGTACCCCATGGTCTTCATGGGGGGGGGGGGGGGGGTCTCTAGCTTGGGGAGGGCGAAAATTGCATATTCGGAATAATAAACTATAGAACAAAAAACATTTCAGTGAAGAGCTAAAAATTGAATCTTTGACATCAGATATAACCATTGTCATATGATTGCTCAAAAAATATTCTATTATTATTAAAATTTTCTGAAAATATTTGGCCGTACATTTTAAATTTATAATTTTTTCGCTTGCTTAGACAACGGAATTATTGTTTACGATTTTTGAATTATTTTAAATCTTTTTATTCTACACAATTCTTGACTACATTATATTGATTGATTTACTATTATCGTCACTGCTTATTCCTTATGTTACCTAACGTAACAAAATACATGAGGAGGTGTTCCAAAACTCGTTCGTTCAATTAAAAAAAAATCGAGATATCAGTGGATTTTTAAAGAATTTTTGGCATTATTTCATATGGTAATGTCAGTTTTCAGCAAAACTCACTCAATCATATTATGATTAAGCGAGTTTTGCTCAAAAAAACCTGGGTAAAGAACATATTTATGAATTAAAAAAGAAAACACGTAAATCGGATAAGTAGCTCTCGAGTGATAAGCGCACTAACGGACAGACAGACAGAGAGACGTTGCGTTTTATAATATATTATATATAGATTTAATATTTTCATAAACGTAGTAATATTTCTTTCGTTTATAATAATTCAAATTTAAAACTTCTACGACGTATATTCGATTGAATTAGTTACACAAAATCAATAAAATTCATTATAATAATGACGCATTTATATATATGTTAGCTGACTGAGACAATATGCATTGTAAATGTTGTAAATAAGGTAACAGAATCGATGTGAGTATATAAATTCGGTTGTCTATTTATGCGTTTATATTTAAATTTCGTCACTTTTGATTTTCGGTGACGCCATGAGTGAATATACCGTTACTCACTTGAATCGTAACAACAGCTCTCGATGTGGCAATAAAAAACAAGTCCTTTCGCTTTTTTGTATAAATTTGTACCGCATTTGTATGCAATTATATGAATCTTTTATTCTTGTTTTATTACACGTAATATATAATGATATTTTTCTTTTGTTTTGACTTAATCCACAGCTTTAAGAAATAAACCACTTATTATTATTATTATTATTAGAGATTGGAAAAATAGTTGTTATTTTCAATGAAATAGTTACTAGTTGAATTTTTTTTCGGAAAATAGTTGATAAATAGTTTTTTTTACGATTTAATAATAATTAGTGCAAACGAAGCAGTAAAAAGTGTAGCAAATAGTTTAAAAATAGTTAGAAAGGTAGCTGCAAATAGTTGATTTCAAATTGTGTTCAATCAAACCAGTTTTCTGAAAACGGTGGAGATATGTAATAAAAATTACAATAAATGCATTTTTACGCAATAGTTGAAAAACTATTTTTCCAATCTCTAATTATTATATTGAATTAATTAATATCTATAGATTCGTAATAACTTAGTTTCTGATATAATGTTTTTTTCGAATATTAACTACTTATATACCGGCCATTTTTGAATAAATTCAAATAAGCTACATCACAATGACATGTCGCAATGTGAGTTATTTTGTATAAAAAAAACTCGAAAAATATCAAATTTGAGTAATTTGAGTAGATATAAGAAAAATAAAAAATCGTTTTTTTTCGTTATTTGGTTTTATAGTAATAAACAAAAAGTATGACTCGTATCAATGGTGGCTATAAGTACTTTAGGTACTGGAGGGTCCGAGTTAAATATTAAATATTATAAATTTTAATGTTTACCCATCTAACAGTTGAGTTATGTGTATTTATTATTAACCAAAATTGATTTTTCGTTGGTTTCACGATCATAAAATTACACCAATTCAAACTAGAGACGCTCATAGTTAGAATTCTGACAACCCAAATCATCAAACAGCCGTATTTTCTCATTTTATCAATAAATATCATTAAATATACACAGTAGTGGGCTGTACTCTGTTAAATTATTCTATAATTTGTGAGCTCTTATTTGTTCTTATTATTGACCGTTTTCATATACGGTATTATTTTTATAAATAAACAATATAATAACATATAATTAACATTCATTTTTTTATTTAACTTTTGTTAAAAAATTTATAGCTCACATATTATTACATAATGTTCAATTTTAATGCTTACTAAAAATAATATATTAATGAATTTTTGAATAAATCACGTCACTGCCGGTGTGACTAAAAATGGCGGTACTGTCATAACTCTTACTGGAGTGACTCTAATTTAAACAAGATGGACTAGATTCATTACTCAGTTTTTGCCCATTAGTCACGTGTAAATAAAAATAAAAACATTTTTTTTATTTGACATAATAATACCATGAAAATATTGCATGCAAGGAATAATAAACATATTCAAGAATAACGAAAGTAAATATTTAAAATCGATTTATAAAAGAGGGCAAACGGCCACCGGAATTTCCTGCTGGAAATAGCGTTTATATAATACAATAGGTGAGTCGTCAAACAATATATTATTATTCAAAATTGTGGCAAGTTCATGTCTGTATTGACCTGTATATTGTGATTTTCAGAATATTTTAGATTCAAACGTGCATACAACATCGAATTTTAATTTTTCTATTCCTGTTGAAATATTTAGAAGATTTTTTGTTATCGGGCCCCTAAGCTTCAAGGCCTCGAAATTTATTTATATTTTACGTAAATATTTATAATTTATATTTTCTTACATAACTAACCAATTTTGTAGATTTTCTAGTATTTTATAATATATACGAGTAAAGGTTAGGTTACTTTAATTTAGGAAATTATTGATATTTACATTGTAAATTTAAAGGACAATAAGAATTGGCTAAAATATTGATTATAACATTTAGCTTTAACTAACAAACAGAGCAAGTTCAGAAAAACGTGCTAATAGTAAAAACCGCTGAAACATCAGCAATCTTTACGCGAAACCCTTGCGAAACGAGTGCACGTTCACTGCTTTACCATAGGCGTTATTAGAAAGTTCAAGGGGACTGATAATTTGTTTATTTTTAGAAAAATTTAATTGGTCAATAAATATTATCAATGCAATTAATAAAATTGGTATAAAAATTATATATACAGTGAATCTTCGACATAATGCTCCCGTTTATAACGCATTTTTGCAATGGTCCCGACCACGACACGTAAATATCCGGGAAAAAATGTCAGATCTGAAGTGATCAAATCAGATCTTGTTAGATCTGCATTTTGAGACATATTTTTTCACTGGTTTTTGATCTGTGGAGACCTGCAAAGATCTACAACGATTTACAAAGATTTCTACAGATCGTGATAGAGATTGAATCGTTGAAAATTCATGAAATGTCAACGTTGAAAGTTCATGAATTTTCAACGATACAACGATCTTTGTAAATCGTTGTAGATTGTTGTTGATCTTTGTAGATCGTTGTGAATCTTTGCAGGTCTCCACAGATGAAAACCAGTGAAAAAATATAATGTCTCAAAATGTAGATCTATCACGATCTGCTTTGATCACTTTAGGTCATTTCAGATACAAATATTCCCGTTTTTTAACTTGCAAAAGTTTGTTAATACCTTTTGTGTTGACAACGAAAACTTTTTGTCAAAATTCTTCAAATCAACTTCGCAAAATGTGATGAAAATAAAGTGTTGAAACCAACAAGATTTAGCGAAGACTTGAAATTCCGGGTTCAACTCTCCGTTCTATTCTTAAAAATCGTCAAGAAATCGAGAAAAATGCTTCAAGTACATAATTTACATCATAGGTGTCCAATCTTTTGAACCTTCTGGGCTGCATAGCAGACATTTTAATAAATTTAGATAGGAAAAATAAAACTGAAGACCTTTTTTTTTTAGTTCTACTGCTTTCAATATAATTTTATTATTATAAATTTTTTTAAATTATCCACGCGGGCCGCACCGAGAACCCTCGAGGGCCGCATGTGGCCCGCGGGCCGCAGGTTGGACAAGCTTGATCTACATATCGTAGGTATACAATTTCATTTTTTATATTATAATAAAATTATGATTCTACATTTAAACATATTCTTACGAAAAATATATATTTTGTATACAAGTCTTGAGGCTTCCGCGGTGGTCTTGATATAGATCTTGGCTTCTGGGTGTAAGCCGCGTCGGTTTGGTCGTGTTATCGGCCAACGTTTCGTCACACATTGCAGTGGACATCTTCTAGAAGAGCTCTGAAGATGTCCACTGCAATGTGTGACGAAACGTTGGCCGATAACACGACCAAACCGACGCGGCTTACACCCAGAAGCCAAGATCTATATATATTTTGTAATTTATTTCCCGCCTATTGCGCTATTCCGTTTATAATACGTTTTTGATTCGATCCGTTTAAGAGCGTTATAACGAAGTTTCACTGTAAGTGTTTATTTATCAATAACTGTTTATTTAAATCGACCTTGCACCCGCCCTAGAAAAATGCCACTGGCGCTTATGGCTGTAGCTGTTATCAATACACGGTGGTTTCAATAACTTTACAAGATAAGCAAATTCGTGTTTTGTCTCCAAACAAACATCTCTCTTGTTGCAGATACAGCACATTACCAGTTGTAAAAATGTGTAGAAAAATACCTATCGTTAACCGTGACCGTTGTCGTGTGACTTGGTTACTTTTAAGTCATATGTACTAGCGAGGTTCGCGTATATATAAAAAATGTAATTATTACGTAATTTAAATCAATAAAACAAATTCAATATTTACATAGCTACACAAAAAAAAGTGCGGAGCCAAAAAAGCGACCTATATGCCATTGTAGTATTGGTCGAGCATAGTCGAAATCCTATTTTTTGGGGTATGTTCTATATAATCCCCCTCCCTCTCAAATGTATTGTATTATTTAATTTGCTTTTGATTTCATAAAAAAATTTTTTTTGTGGGGTCTGGAGTACTCACTGTGACAAACGTTTCCCCTAAAAATAATTCAAATCGGTGCATTTTTACAATAGTTATCGTGAACGAAAGAAAATTTTACATTCAGACACACACACACACACAGCCGTCATGCGGAAATCAACTTTTCTTTACGTTTTGAAGTAAGTACAATCAGAATTTGCTCTTATCTCGTACACGATTTTTCGACGGTATTACAATACTTCCATTTCTTCAGAACATGTAAGTAAAAATAAATGTTGACTGTTCCTAAGTTCTTAAAAATAATTATTTAATATAATAGATAAAATCGAAATTTTAACGCACCTGAATATTTTTTCATTCATTTTTAATTTTGTGACAATTTTAATCTAAATCTAAATTTACGCAAATGTCAAAATGACATTTAACATATCCAAGCAAATATCAATTTAGAAAAACAAAACACGAATTATTAAAATAAATTGAGATAAATCTTTGTAAGGGAATATTTTACAACAAACGTTGTAGACCCATATTATAGGAAATTTAATGCTCTACAAAAAATATTCTATAAAATTTTCACGTAACATGTGTCGTTCTTGAGATATCTTGAAAAAATAAATATTTTTGGGTGTCACCCCTCCCCCTTACACACGATTTTGATGATTTTAAAATAGGACCGTCCTCAAGCCAGACCCAACCATCCGACCAAGTTTCAATAATATCGGTTCAGTGGTTCATGAGTTATGCGTGTGACAAGGATTCACGGGACAGACAGACGGACGGACAGACAGAATTTTGAAATCGGAGAACATTTTTTTTGTCTCAATCAAAAATATCCGCACTTTTTCTTGCGAATGCAAGTGCGAATGTTAAAAAAAATGCGAATAATCACTAATAAATACACTTATGACGTTGATTGTACGTACGACTGTATCTACACACATCTTGTCGAAGAATTTATGCCATCTCAGCATTAAACATACAACGGACATACGTAGTTACACACTTCTCTTTATCTCTGGCTCTAATTTTAGTTACATTGCTAATTAAGATGATGATGAAGCTAGAGGCTGACTAATAATCTTCTTGCAGTTTTAAAATGTGTCTGTACGTACATACACATACTAGAGCGTACGGAATTGAAAAAAATGTCCGTGAGATGCGTTTTTAATTGCAATTGTGTATTAATTGTTATGATAAATTACGTACATGTAATTTAATAAGACTTATTACATGTAATTCTAGATGTTAGTAAGTATATACAGTGCCGGATTAACAACGTAGCAGGAGTAGCAAATGTTACGTGCCTCGCGTCTCTGGGGGCCCGCGACTTTGCGGAAAAATATCTCTTATTGGATTTACCACTTAATGGTTGATACGGAGTGTCCAAATCTACAGTAATTAATAATTTAAATTTAGGATTTCCGATGTCGATTCGATTTAATCGAAAATCGATTTTTGAATCTTTTGATCTTTTTTTTTGACTTCTTTTATTATTGAAAGTCGATAGAGGTGATGATCATCCAATTTATTTAAAAAATAGATCCCACTGATATTTTTTATTATGTCGTTAAAAATTTACAGGGAGTGACACCCGCTTAATGTGCAAAAAAAATCCTATTGACTTTTTTCGGGGGGAGTGGGTGAAACTATCGATTTACTCCCCGAGTTTCCCCCCCCCCCCTCTAGCGACGGGTCTCATTATAACATTTGCTAACATTGCTTGCTTAATCCGGCACTGGACTGTTTTCAATATCGTTCGAAGGCCAAAATGAGTAACGCTATAACTATAATTGTGGTATGGGTTTTAAAAAAATTAATTAACTCATAATATTTTTATTTAAATCAACAAACTCGATAATATTACGTTAAAAATATAGAAAAATTTCAAACTAATATTTTTTAGTAAAATTGTATAAAAGTTAAATGGATAACCAATTCCAGGGAATTTATCTGAACACTTTATCGGTTTTTATTTTTAATTGTTGAATTATTAACTACTTTTGGTGAATTTAGTACGAGGAAGCACTGTGTATTTACTTGGTTGATGTTTTTTTATCTAATTAATTTTTCAGGATACAAAATACATATCATGTTATTCTTCAGGATGCAAGCTAAATTTCATCAAGTTCGGTTAAGCGGTTTAGCCGTAAAATGGTAACAGATAGACAGACAGATTTAGTAGGTACTTATATTTTTAAAGTCAACAAGAGACAAAAAGAAAATGCACTATATAATAAATCGATCTTAAATTAAGTTTTAGTTTTTTTTTTAGTGACATGTATTTTGTAACCCCTTGAGTTTGTGATTACAAAACAATAGATAGTAAAACATGGTCTGATATCATAAAATAGTTATAATAGTTGTAATGATATTGTGTAAGGCGACCGTAGCGACATCTATTGTATAGTGCAGAAATACTCGATTACAATTTTGATTTTTATGTCAAATATACACATGTATTAATTGTTAACACGTATTTTTAATCAATAATGTATTTATTAATTAAACTAGAACACATTGTATACAATACTCGGTACATAATAAAATCATTAGGTATAAAATTATGATATGTGTCATGATGAGGGCATGTTGGGTAGGTAGTTAGGTAGTAGGTAGCATTACCACACGATGTGTGTGCGTATTATTAACGTGACAATCGATTCAATGCACGTATGTTAGTTATCTGTTATAGCGGTAATATAATTGTAATTAACTATTACGGTGAATTTCGTAATAAAACAGATTCACTACTTCATTGTTTATATATAAAATGCTGCGACATTATTGATATATGTCGCGATGGTAGCGACACGTTCAGTGGTAAAATTCAAAACTAACGCAATCGGGCAAACTGTCATCTAATGTAAACAATTAAATCAGTTTAACAAATAGAATATTTAATTTCTTATATTAATAAAACAAGTATAACTAATGAAAAATATGAAAAATACCTCGGAAATGGCCGGTGCGAGGTTTTCTTAAAAAAAAATCTAACAATAAAATAGGTACTGTTGCGTATTATTATATATGTAGGTTAGGTTATTGCTTTTTTATAAAATTAAAAGCCTATAATTAGTATAAGGCTCTTTTCTTTAAATAAACATGCATAATACATAAATAGACACTATTTTCAATAAATAAGAGAATTAACATAATATTGATTTAAGTACTTACAAGTTACAACAGTAGAAGTAATCAAAAACTACAACTGAAAGAATCTCTTAATTCTTTTAGTTTAATAATAAAAAAGAAATTTTGATATAGAAATAACGAATTATTTAATAAAACACGTTTTTTAAACTAACAACTGACAGCTCACCTTATCAAACTAGTTCATTTTTTGACCACATGGTGGCGTACGTAATTAAGCAATTTCTATTGTTCCATTTACACGCTGTTTTTATGGAACCAATTAATCGCGTAAATGGAGGGATTACTGTATATATAAAAATTGTTACTTTTGTGGATAATAGGTTAAGTGTTGATAATTTTAAGATTTGTGTTTTGTACGATTATTAACACTTTACATATAGATTAGAGATACTCATACTTAATAAGGTTCTGATATAGACCGAATTAATTTCTGATTGATTGTAGTAACCAAGTCTCACTCACAATTTACTAATCAATATCATTAAATATACTTAATATATGTATTACATTATATTCAACTTTAATTGTGTTTTTTATGCTTGCTAAAAAGAATATATATTTTTTTAATAAATCGCTTCAAAATGACGCTGTCATAACTCTTACTGGAGTATCTCTAACATACTTCTAACACAATCTTTGTTTTAATTATACATCGAAAACAATATTTTCTTAACATTAGAATATAACCTTAAACCATTTCTCTTTAAAAGAATATTGTCGGGCGAAAAAAATAAATTATCTTGCTTCAAGAAACTTTTTTATGCGTGAATCTTTAATAATTTTTTTAATGTACCTATTAAAATTTAATAAAAATTACCAAATTTTTATTTAATAAAAAAAAACTATGCAACCCTGGATTTAACTAAAGTTTAAACAAATTTAATCTACTTCCAAATCAGATACTGTACTCACTTAGCTAATTGTAAGCACATATTAGGTATATGTTCATACTAAATAATGTATATAATGCATACGTATTGCAAAAATTATACAATTCTTGCAAACTAAGAGGTATTGTTCCTCATGGAAGTAAATAACAAAACAAGTCAACGGAACAGACAATAAAGTGCAAAGGAAATATAAAGATTAAGTAAACAGGGTATATTTACAAATGTCCTTGCAAGTTATTATTATGGAATGATATATATAATTACATACAATTGTTTGGTATGTACTTTTTTGTATCAAAAGAAAGTTACATGGAATTTTATTTTAATATCGTTTAAATAAGAAATTATTCGAACCTAGAAATATTGTATGACCTACTAAATGGGGATATTGAATTTATATCTTAATAATATAAGTTGATAATGTATAGTTTATCTAATTGTAAATAATTACGATTCATTTTTTACAATCATAAATTTTCCTCAAATTTAATATTCTTCCAAATATTTATTTATATTATACAAATATGGCATAGTTTTATATATCTTAATAATGCATAATTAGTTATAATTGCTGCAAATATTGTATGTTCATCATAAATTTATCACATAAGGTAAAGGCACCAGTTATGGTCGCTATAAGAGCAAGTTTTCGTTTTTTTTTGGATTAAAGGGGCTTTTTTTGTAATTCTCATGAACTCATCTTAGTAATAAAACACGTGACTCTTTATTTAATCAATTAATTACCAAAGTCCGCAAATATAGTTCGTTTTTTTAAATTATAGCTTTTTATTTGGTCATGTTTTTTCTCCAGTAATGGATAAAGTAAAACCAGTAATGAGCACGCAGTGATGGACACTTGCTAATGATTACAAAATAATAAGTACTACGATACAAAAGATATAAAAGAAAGAATCATCAAATTTGAAACATCATCAAATTTAAATTACCACCATTTTGACACCTATTGGCCGATTGTCATCAAATCACGCTGTAAGACAGTTAAATGTATATAGATTAATATTCATAAATGGTAGTAATCAAATATCAACAAATATTTCTAATTCAATACATTTAATTAAAAAATTGCCATTACTGGAGTCCTTGCCACGACTGGTGCCATTACCTTATTCGATTTTAATTCAAAACAAATAAATATTAACAGATCAATTAGTGATGTACCTAACGATACTTTCAGAATATTAAATACGTCTCTATAGGTATATTTAAATTTAAAGTAGGGTAACTGTGGTTAATATCTATTAGAAATCATATATAATTAAATAAATAATTGTAAAATTTTGAATTGTTTAATACAGTGGTATCAAAAAATAATAAACTAAGGGTCAATCCATATGAAATGGTCCAAAATTAAATTAAATGGTTGCTTGGCCATTCTAAAAAAAATTAATTTTTTGTGTGTAATTACCCTAACATGTTGGTAGTTCGAAACGACCATTATTTTAATTTTATTGTTTTTTGTTTTCGCGTGACGGCCATATTTGTTATACAGGTCGTAGCATTTTTTGTACTTTAAAGGGTTCGCGGAAACTAAAATATCTCAGCTTCTATCAAACCTTTCAACACGGGACTAAAAGCAAATTGTTCAGAATAAAACGGGCTACAAGATTACTTCTCGACATTTTCACCTAAATGTTATCCTAAAGGGTGAAATTTCAGCCTTAATTCTTAGTTCTATTTTTGAAAAAATCCCATTTTGAAGGGGATGTTTTTGCAAGAAGGGGAAAAGTTAACAAGTCAAATTATTTTTTAAAAATAGGTTGGTACTATTTGTATTCACGCACCAAAGTTCAACTCTGAGACTTGCCCCCCTTTATTTCAAAAAATTCTCAAAATTTGAAAATTTGAGAAAATGGCACTTTTCAATGCTAAATAACTCTGGTGGGGGATCAGATAAAAATCTGAAATTTTAGCCGATAATAGTACTACATAATGGTATTACGTACCAGAAATTTTGAGATTGAGATTTAACTACAGGCAGTGGTATTGCAACCACAATATTCAATAGGAGTTCATATGTTAATACAGAGTGAGTGTCAACATTAATATAATATCTATTACTATCTTTTTTCTTCTTGGAAATAGAAGAATGCTTGAATGAAGAAAAAAATTGTATTTTTTATGAATGTTTTTAAAATCTCATTTTTTATTTTCCGTCACTTCCGGTTGAACCGGAAATGATGTCAAGTTTTGTTTTTCAAAGGTGACACCCTATATATATTTTATTTTTAGATAGAAAATTAGGTCAGCTTTAAAAATTTATAACACATATAATAACTTTAAGTAACTCATAACAAAGATATAACATTTTTTAATTATTATTGAAACAAAACCACAACATGTATACGCTCATTGAAACATGCATTTTTGTGGCTGCAATACCACTTCTTGTAGTCAAATCTCAATCTCAAAATTTTTGGTACATAATACCATTATGTAGCACTATTATGGGCTAAAATTTCAGATTTTTATCTGGTCCCCCACCAGAGTTATTTAGCTTTGAAAAGTGCCATTTTCTCGAATTTTCAAATTTTGAGAATTTTTTAAAATAAAGGGGGGCAAGTCTCAGAGTTGAACTTTGGTGTGTGAATACAACTAGTACCCACCTATTTGTAAAAAATAATTTGACTTGTTAACTTTTCCCCTTCTTGCAAAAACATCCCCTTCAAAATGGGATTTTTTCAAAAATAGAACTAAGAATTAAGGCTGAAATTTCACCCTTTAGGATAACATTTAGATGAAAATGTCGAGAAGTAATCTTGTAGCCCGTTTTGTTGTGAACAATTTGCTTTTAGTCCCGTGTTGAAAGTTTTGATAGAAGCTGAGATATTTTAGTTTCCGCGAACCCTTTAAAGTACAAAAAATGCTGCGACCTTTATAACAAATATGGCCGTCACGCGAAAACAAAAAACAATAAAATTAAAATAATGGTCGTTTCGAACTACCAACATGTTAGGGTAATTACACACAAAAAATCAATTTTTTTTAGAATGATCGAGCAACCAGTGCTGGACCAGTTCATATGGATTGACCCCTAAGTAATAAATTAAGTTTTTAGAAAAAGAAATTGTGGCAGCTGGGGTCGAAATAATTACGAAAATATGTATTTACGGTCTGATTTTTAAACAAATTATTTTTGGGCAGAACAACATTTAATTATTCGAACAAAATTTGAAATATTAACTCCCAGGGGTTATTTTAAGAAAATTTTACAATTACAACTATTTCTATTTGTAATTTTTCAACTGGATGTACCTTTTTTGTAGTATATTTTTTATACTACATATGCATATAATATATTATAATTTTCAACTACACAAATTGACTTTTACAACTGCAGAAACAAGCTACAACTACACACTAAAATAACACCTGTTAACTCCCGTGCGAAGCCGGGACAGATCCGCTTGTTTGTATAAAATGAAACGTACCTACATATATAAAATACGAAAATATGACTTATTCATCTGATTATTTATTCATTGAATATATTTCAGTATTATATAATCCACCGTTTAGAAAATAAAACCTGATGAATATTTAATGACAATAATCAACGCTTTTCATTTTTAATGTTTCTATCGTTTGAATAATTTAAAATATAAATACAAAATGCCATAACAAATCGTATGTGTTTTAATAACTGACTATTATTCGGTATTCATACATTGTTAATCATATTTATTATAATAATTAAATTGATTTGAATAATATATATCAACATAATGGTTAATACTATTTTATTATACCTGCTTATATTGCAAATTTTCATATATGAAATATAATAAAACGTGAATTATTTAAATGAAATACAATTAATATCTACCACAATTGCGTTAGTATTATTTTTTATTTGTTACTAATCGAGTTTGCGAGATATAACTTACAGGGTGGGGGGGGGGGGATGCTGCGTGTGTGATATTTTAAACGACATCAAAAAGGAGAAAATTCTCAATTCGATAATACATATTTTTTATTTATGTTCGGGCATAACTCCGACAAATATGCACTGATTTGGATGAATTTTATTTGTTTGAAAGAGTATACTCCCGAGGTAGTCGCATATAAATTTTATCAGAATCTGATCATGGACTTCAAAGATACGCCACTCAAAGGGAAAAATAAAAAAAATTAAGAAAAAAATAAAACCGACTTAAATTTAATTATGATACATTTTTCAGTAGGTATTTTTTAAAAGGTTTTTTTTTAAAGTTTTTAATTTGTTACCTATCGAGTTTATACATAAGAAGGACGTAGGGGTAAAAACGATGCCCCACAGTGGGCTACTAAGAATTTTCATAAAAGAAAACCATCCAAGATATTTTTATAGAACCGCTGAAGACGACGAGCAATCTCAAAACCGGATATGAGTGGAATTAAGCTACATACATACATAATAACGATGGTGGGTGTGTGACAGAGAGGGGACGGCGGGACAGAGGACACACGCGCGCGGACCGCACAAGATAGAGACGGCAACAAGAAGTTGTTATCTCGTTGCTGGCCGAACAGTGTATATTGTAATAGCCTTGCTATCAGGACAATCACCTGAAGCTAGCGCCGGTAGAGGGGGGGGGGGGGTGCGCGTGACGTCACCCACCACATACCTGACACCATCACACACAGCCTCCTTGATGATGATCGTTCGTCCGCTTGATTGCTCTGAAGAGTCAAAGAGAGACAGAGAGAATCGAGGGAAGAAAAAAAAACAAAACACGACAGTCATTGTCGCCGCCATCGATAGCTTGATCGGATAAACGGATGTAGCAGGCCTTTTGAAACATGTGGCTGGTAAATGTACAAATGTGTCGTCATGGTAATGTTGCAATTAGGAGGGTATTTTGAGCTTGGTTATTTTTTTTTTCGTAAAAAGTGTTGAATACTTTAAAATGTATACACGAGTAGATGAAGCCAAAATGACAAAACGTAAAGTTTTAAGATAGATGATGTTTTCATAAGACTTGCGAAAAGTCATTCTGAGAACTTGACAATTTATTTGTAGTGACAAAAATGCAAACAAGGAATAACTATATAGAAACTTAAGGTACTGGCACCAGTATTGGCCGCAATTTAGAGAATTTATTTCTTTTTTGTAATTCTCATGAACTCATGTTACTAATAAATTAAGTACCTAAATCAATTTAATTACCAAAGTTTGCAAATATAGTTTATTTTTAAAATTATAACCTTTTATTATGTTTATGTTTTTTCTCCAGTAAGTAAAACCAGTAATGGGCACCCAATGATGGACATTTGCTAATCATTACAAAATGATAAGTACTCGACAAAAAAGTAAAATTAGAAACAAATAAAGCAACAATTAATAAATAGAATGCACTAATAATTAGTTTAAATGTCCACCATTTTGACACCCATTGGTCGATTGTCATCAAATTAAACTGATTTTGATTATGATTCAGTAATGGCAGTAATCAAATATCAACACATATTTGTAATTGAGTACATTTAATTAAACAAATGTCCAACACTGGGGTATTATCCATGACTGATGCCAGTACCTTAGTACTTTATTTTACAGGAAATTTCGTAACATAAAATTATAGTGTCAATTTTTACATAACTAGTAACTAGTAGGTATAACACGCATAAGAACAACAATAGAATTCTTTATAAATTATATTTAGCCCAACTTTCATTTTCTAGCGATATTATACAACACCTTCCGATACGTTAATTTTCGATTTGAATGCATAACACTGAAATATAAATGATCCTACCTATACTTAATAAATCCATTGCCCACGTTATAGTTTTTATTTTATCCAATTAGAGAAAATTGGAATGATCTCTTCACATTATCATATTATTTAGCGATTTGGAATCCAGAGGCAAACTTACCTAAAAAAACTTGTTTATTTCTAATCAGTACGTCTCTATCAATCAAAGTAATAGCTGCCACACCTACGATTTGCCATTTAAACACTTCATTTGAATTCTCTTCAAGATATTTGTTTTGTTTTTACTATTGTAAATTCTTGGGCGTATGCAAAAAAATTAATATTATCTTTGTAATAATACTGGAGATTAAGATTTAGTTGTCTGGACCAGGAAGCGGTGATATTTTATTGGCTGAATTATTGCATAGTTTTATTTATGGATAGCCAAGCTACTTAATGTTAATTTTTAATTCGAATATTTATTATGTAGAACTTTTTATATTCCTATTGCGGCTCATTTCAGAATTAATAGGTATATATTATGAATTATGGAAGTGATTTTTTCTATTTTAAAACTCAATAGTAATAATTGGACCCATTTATAGATTAGGCGACATGAAAAATCATAAGTAGTATTTTTCGTTATTTTTTTTTTATTTCGCAAGGAGTGGGATTTAATTTTATTTTGAATACAGAACTACACTGCAGGGGTTATTTTAAGAAAATTTTACAACTGCATATTTTCATTTTTTTGCTTTCTACTTGTAATTTTTCAACTGTATGTGTACTTTTTTTTGTAGTAGGTACATATATTTTTTTATATTACAAATAATATACATATCGACCATTTAAGCGATCTTATAACTCCAATAATAACAAAGTTAGCAATGGTCACTCGATTCTGGCGAACAGCCTGTTCACATATATATTTTATAATTTTCAGCTACACAAATTGACTTTTACAGTTGCACTTTTCATTTTTAGAACTGTAGAAATAAGCTACAACTACACACTGGTAGAAACGTTGACTTAGGCCAAGAAATCCTTGTTTTTTATATAACGAAAACAAAATTTTCTTAATAAAGGAAATATTCGTTATATTATATAAATCAAGGAATTTTTGGCCTAAGTCAATTTTTTTAACTGCATAAGACAATAAATATTAAATAGTTATATTAATCAAAATATCACCTTACGGAAGATAAATTCCACAATTGGTATTATTTATATAATTTTTGCGATTACAATTAAATTATTAATACAAACTGAAATATAGCATCTGTTTTAAAAGCGTTAATTTAAAAATAAACCAATTCCATGCCTCTATTTGGAACTATGCATCTTCAACTGTATACAATACATTTAGTAGAAACTACGGGCATAATATAGTTGAGCAGGTAAGACGTGACCAAGAAGGTATACGAGTATAACCTCGCTCGTGAGTCGTGATAAACAAAACACAAACCGGAACTGGCCGAGGCAACAACAACGCCCGTCTTTGTGTATCAGCGACAAGGTAATATGCGCTCACTCACTCTATAGAATGTTAATAATCATCTTAAAAAATAAACATGAAATGACAAAATTATAAATAATAATTCTCTAAAAACTCAAAATGTTGAAATATGAAACGTTGACTGATGGAACGACCAAACCGACACGGGTTACACCCAGAAGCCATTTTAATATCGAAATATCCATACTAATATTATAAATGCGAAAGTAATTATGTAAGCTAAACCGATCTTGATGAAATCTGGCAAGTAGATAGTTGGCATCCTGAGGAAGGACATAGGCTACTTTGATAAGATAAAAAAATACAAATTCTACGCATATATACAAAATAAAAAAATAAAAATAACGATCAAAGTACAAGTGCATTAAAACAATAAATTGTAAAGTACTTGTATTTATTATCTGAATAAAGATACGAATATAAGCGGTTGATATATATTTATTTACATGATATCATTCAGAAAATAAAATTGTT
The DNA here is from genome assembly GCA_961205875.1 of Sialis fuliginosa. Taxonomy (NCBI): domain Eukaryota; kingdom Metazoa; phylum Arthropoda; class Insecta; order Megaloptera; family Sialidae; genus Sialis; species Sialis fuliginosa. The sequence continues at coordinate 3,828,132 of OY540817.1, forward strand.
AATAAAATATTATTGATATATAGATTTCTTCGAATAAAATGATACGTATTATAAATATTCAAGATTGAATTTAAAAAAAAAACCTTAACCATAAACTTGAAATGACCTTGCATTTTAATGTATTTAATGTATTTGTCGTTTCAAATTACCATGGAAAATAAAATACTAAATTAATGATTCAGTGAATGTCCACTGCAGGTAATTTGTTTACTAAATATTTACATATTTACGAAAAATTATCGCCACTGTATGAGTCAGAGGACACGCAGATAGATTGACCGACGCGATAAAACAATGGGAAGTGTCTTTCTAAGAAATGTTAAACTTAATGTTGTTTATATTATACATATTTGGCAAAATATTTTTTTTTAAATAATACAATCACGCCCCGAATTACGCCGCTTCGCATTTACGTACAGTTTTAACTATCACTATTTCTCATAGATTACACAGGCCGACAAAAAAAATAGTTTTGTACTGGTGTCTCTACTTCAATAAGTGAGTTTTTTGGGGTGCTGAAATCGAATCTGTCACCCAAATTGCTCCAACACGTTAGGTTTTTGATATAATCTAACCTAAAAGTGTCAAAATGACAATTTTGGCAATGTTTAAGAATTTATTACCAAGTAGACATTTTTTTTTCTAAAGTTTTCGTTCGTGGTAAGAAATAGTACTATCTTCCCTCTTTAAAACGAATTTTTATTTTTTACTGTACGATTTTTTTCACCGAAATATACTAATAATAATAATAATTGATATTATGAAAATCATCTCGTACGATCAGAGTCATCAACTGTATTATAATAAGTTAAAGTACCTATCACTGATCTTAAGATTGTAGTAACTTTTAACATATTTCCATCGGATAATTTTGAAGCTTGAGTTATAAGTTTTTTTACTTTTACTTCGAATAGTCATAGACCGATTTAACTGTAGTCTTATTTTTTTTAACTTTTGGAGAAAAAAAAAACATTTAACTAAAAGTAAGTTCTATAATAATACAAAAATAAAATGTGTTCGTATAATATTAGCATAATCAGTAATGTATCATATTTAATGTTTTGACGTAAGTAATGTATAGTTTAAATTAACACGTATCAATCCAAGCTAGGCAAATATTACAAACAGCTAAAAAAAACAGATATTCCCACGTTTATGAGTTATATATGCTACCCGATAATTATCTGCTTGAAAAAATTGTTTCCGTACATTTAGAAGTAATCCGAATGTAATGCTTGGGTCGCTTCCTTGCCCATCGTCGTGTGTCCACGCCGGAAGGAGGTTTGAGTCCAGTAAATCACGATTTTATGTAATTAAGTTGTTTTAATAATATTTATTAAAGGTAACGTGAAAATTACGAGCCTTCTTTAATGTAATATTTTTGAATGTTTTTTAATGTAAAATGTATTCTCAACTGTTTTTTGAAAATAAAATTCTCTGACTTTCCCTGACCACTAAAGGCTCGGGGGCAAGAAGTGATCGAGAAGCTCCCAGAATGTGCAAAAAAATTTGAAGACCTTTTTTTTGCTCGTCAACTGAAATTTATACACTTTTTTCTTCTTCACTGACTTCCCTGATATAATAAATTCCCTGACTTTTCAAAAAAAATGTAATAAATTCCCCGACTTTTCAGAATTTTAAAGAAATTCCCTGACCACTTTAGGCTTCCCTGACTTTCCAGAAAGTGGACACCTTGGTATTACTTAATGTAAAATATATTAGTAAATCGTATATTATAATTAACTAGCGCATTGGATCCGGTGTTAACCGAGGATAAAAATTTAATCTGTAATAAATCTATTAAACATTGTTTTAACTTATCGCTCACTATCACTTATCTCTCCGACTTGATGTTATTTACACAAATTATACACTTAAATCTTCCTCGTGAAACATTCTATTTATTAGTAAAAACCGGAATAAAATCCGTTTAGTAGTTAGAGAAAATCGTGCACTGACAGAAGACTTTGAATAGAAGTTTTTATTTTATAAAATACAAATCCCCTAACCATAAAGATTAGATTTTAATTTAGACTTATTCGTGTTTCAATATTAATGTTATCATCATCAGAGTTTTAAAGACAACAAAATTATCTGTTTTAAACAATATTTTATCTTGCTTTAAATAATTTTTGTATGCGTGTATATATAACTATTATGTAATAACGTTGTTTAATACTCCAGTATGTATGTTACAAACAAATAAAAAGTGCGTAAGTCTTTTTCATTGCTCTAAAAAAATTGCTGTAATATTCGCACATTCCATTCATTCTCTTGATAATTGTTTCACTTAAAAATAACTGAATATTGCAATGTCATCAAAAATGAAAAGAAAAAAAAATGTTACTTAATTTTTTATATTTATTAATTACTTAAAAGTGCATGAGAAAATAATAAATATTTATTTATAAATTATTAAATAAAATAAATATTTACTACCTAATTAAAAATAAAACGCGAAGTAAATGGTTAAATAGTTTTTTTTAATATTGATAAAATAGTTTTATTGAAAACTATAAATACTCCGCGTGCGCTATAAAATAGTGCTATAAACAAATAGCGATAAAATGCGATTACAAATTGCAGTTGTTTTAAAAATAACATTTTTCAGAATTTTAAATTTTATACATTTCTTTTAAAACAAATTAAATTTCAGAAAATATTTTTCCTTTGAACACGTATTTAATTTTAAGACTAGGGCGTAACATACGATATGTAAATATACCTTTTTCTGTATAACTCGGGCCCTTTGAACTAATAATTCCGTATACAATGGAATGTTAAACCATTTGGATTCTATTTTAATGGTTTAAATAGCTCGTCTTATGTAAATAAGTGATGCTTAAATCTGACATAGTTCCGTTATGTTTAAACAACCTAACCCTACACCTTACAAAGTGATAAAGATTTAGGATTATCTTAGAAAGGATATCGTAATCCTTTTTCTAATTTTACTCGATATAGGGATACTTTTTGACTCAGGGACACTAATTGTAAGAAGAAATAGGTATTAGTTATAATTATTCAAAATTATCGTCTTTCATATCAGAAATTTAAAAAAATATAAATTTTATCAAATGTATGTATTCCTCGACTTACGACCGTTATTTTTTGCTGGAACGTAAACCTGAACCGAACCAAAATAAAAATATCGGTTAATTGTCATTCGGGCTATCATACAAGTACCAAAAAATGTTCTAAATTATGGTAGAAAATAAATTTTCAATACAAATAAATTATTTTTTTAATTGATCACTCGGAGCTGAACCAAAACCCAAAAAACCGGAAAAACTGTTATTTTTTTCGGAAAGTTCGAAGCCCTGGATAAACTTAATAAATATAACTACCTATTATAACGAACAAAGCTTCTGCAATAAACTGAAGAAGAAAACGAAGAGAAGGAAATCAATCATAAAAAATAACCTTGCAACCTCGTTTAAGATATATTTCCTATACTACAATGATGTCCGTTGTCTGGCCGTCGTGTCGTTTAACCAAATCGAGCAGAAAATAATAATGTATATCTCTTTTAATAAATACACAAACACGACCTCCTCGGAGAATTTAACTGCTGGTGGTGACGTCACGCAAGACGGATACGGATGTGTGATTTATGACTCGGATGAAACCGGAAGTGTCGTAAACAAACGTCTGTTTCCCACGAACTAGCTTGTTATATATATACACTGTCGATATTTGTATATAGTTGTAATTGTACCAATCTTTGATTATATTTCCTACAAGCTGTATTTTTTTATCTTAAAAATTTTTCGGGATACAAAGTAGCCTATATCCTTCCTCAGGATGCAAGCTATCTCCCCGTTAAATTTCATCTAGATCGGTTTAGCCGTGAAAAGGTAACAAACAAATAAACAGACAGATTTACTTTCGCATTTATAATATTAATATGGATCTTTATATTATTCAAGAATGACCTTAATACAGTAATTAAACTAATAATGGCTCTAGATTAAAGGTCAACCATATAACTAACTGATGTTCAAAAAATTATAATATCCTATATTTAGTATATGATTAAAAAATCATATACCTAAACGGAAGCGGAAGAGATAGTATTAGTTCAACCTTCGACATTTGATACTAATTTTGTATGTGTTTAAAAAAGGTACATATTTAATACCGATATTATATAATGGACAATCTTGTAGAACTAAAAAATTTGTTTGTTTGTTTTAAATATTATTGTTTTAAAACACCCTCGCTTGTATGTGGTAATAAAGTTATAGAATTCATTAATTAATCAACGTACAAAATGATACAATTGTAAAAGAATACGCAGGCAGATTACAAAAAAAAAATACATTGTAAGAATTATGCAATTTCATTTACCTACAGATAAACTAGATTACCAGAATCTCTAGCTGTTCAACAGGTAGGAAAGTCTTACATGTTAAAAGGAAATAGAATTTCTGAACTATACGCGCATGGGAACAATTTAGAGGGGGGGATACAATACAATAGATAGATACCTGAACACAATTTATGACAGAGTATGAACCGATATGTTTTTTGATTTATTTTACAATACTGTAATAAAACTTGTTAATTAAGTTTACTTCCTTATTTTATTAAGTGCAATTAACACATACGCACGTTGTACAATAAGCTATTATTGTATTATTAAAATTAAATGTAGTCTGCAGAAATTGAGTTGAAATAACTTAATACATACGATTTCATATCAATGTGTTAATTGTTAAGTAAATATAGATTAATTTTGGTTTAATGACCTTTCATTATATAAGTAGAAAAAATAAAAGAGACTTACTTGTAATTACAGTTTTATCAGCGTATTTATCCTTAGCATGTACGTAGAAGCATTTATCCACATATGAACAGATATCAAAACTCACAAGTTTATTTAATTACACTGGAAAGTAGAACCCACACAAGTTTAAATAAAAAGTATCCACAATGAGATTTCACAGAAATGAAAATAAAACCAACAATTGAAATATTACCACTGACTTGTTCGTTAGATTAGCTGCACTGTAGCCGCGACAGAGAAGTACGGCGGCCACCTAACAACTGTGTGTCGTTTGAACAGAATCTGACCGCCAGCGCGATGCTACAGACACAGGTAGTGAGTGGGAGAAAGATAACGTAACGCGCAAGCGCACCTCTCTCACACAACACACTCGCGTAGTGGCAGGTTCCCGGAATAATGCCCACGATTTGTTTTGGTGAGGGAGAGATTTATTAGTAGAGTTCTAGTTGGTTCACATGTAGATTGTTTTGGTACATTTCTAACTAATCGGATATCCGAAATATTTTAACCTCCAAAACTGTATACGAAATAATTCTATTTCTAAACAAGTTTCATTATTATATGTTCAGTGGTCCATAAGTTATCCGTGTAATAGACAGACAGATAGACAGATATGGAAAAAATATCTATCCTTTTAGAATTAGTTATTATAAACTTTATTTATTCTTTTATTATACACTTATTTATTACTATTATACACATTAACAACGAACTCATCTCTAATGCTATCTTATGCAGACTGATTACTACTTTTTTAAACATTAAGCCACTCCCATGAACCGTTACTACAATTAACATTTTCAAATCTCAAATTCTAACATATCCGAGTTATTATATTCCTTATGCCCGGTATTATAAAGGACCTAACAAAATTTGTTAGCTAGCAATTACATTCAAATGGGGTATTAATACTGTACTAGTATCTATGGATTAGTTATGGAATTTAGTGCAGTGACACTTCAACTAATTGTAACACAGTTGGCATCTTTGACCGTACAAAATAATTTTCATAACATCATACACTGTTTTAATACCGTTTGTATTTACCTTCAACGCGTGCGCGAAACTTGCCAAAGTCATCAACAAACTCCAAAATAACTGTCATATAAGTTTGATATTTCAGTTGAAAGTGTTTGTTAGCTAACAAATTTGTTAGGTCCTTTATGATACCGGACATTACAATCTTATAATAGATAAGGTCTATTTTTACATGGTAGATACTAGGTACGCTCCAAAGAAAACCGCATATAAAAACATCTGCCAAGTAAATGCACAGTGCTTCCTCGTGCTAAATTCACCAAAGGTAGTTAATTATTTTTATTTTTATGTTTTTCTCCAGTAATGTGTAAAGTAGAACCAGTAATGGGCACTCAGTGATGGACACTTGCTAATGATTACAAAATGATAACTACTACGACACAGAAGTTATAAAATAAAGAATTGAACAGTTAGAAACAATTGTTGCTATAATAATGTAATAATAAATAAATAGATTACATTAATAATTAGTTTAAATCAGGACTTCGAACCATTATTTTTTTCGTTTTGGTTTTCGTTCCGGTTCGAGTAAAAAAATATATTTCGGTTCGGTTCCGGTTTTCGTTCCGAAAAAATAACGGTTTTTCCGGTTTAGCTCCGAGTAGTTAATTAAAAAAAATTATTTGTATTATAATTTAGAATTTAGAACATTTTAGGGTACTTGTATGATAATCCGAACGGCAATTGAAGTGGGAAATAAGATCATGTTAACGCGCGTATTTTAACATGTACTGTTCTTTATTTCGGTTCTGTTCCGGTTTTCGTTCCGGCAAAAAATAACGGTTTTTCCGGTTTTCGGTTCAGTTCCGGCTCGAAGCCCTGGTTTAAATGTTAATATTTTGACACCTATTGGCCGATTGTCATCAAATTAAGCTGTTTTGCAGTTAAGTGAATAGATTATGATTCTGTAATAACAGTAATCAAATATCAACAAATATTTCGAATTTATTATATTTAATTAAACAAGTATTCAACACTGGAGTATTGTCCAAGACTGGTGGCAGTATCTTACATGTTAATACAGAATGCGCAGTATGTCTTTGGGCACTCTAGTAAAATCACAACTACATGTCTATAAATATTATAAACAACAACGAGAGGCAGTCATGGTGCGACAAGGACGGGTATCTTCAGACACTTCCTTTTCGAGTGGCTTTGTCGCGGATGAGAAGGTCGACTCAGCGTGGTTGCTCTCGGCGGGTGAGGGGTAAGACGTGTCGGAGGTAACTGACTGTCCAGGATCCATTAGGGATAACACGGGATAATAATGACATGACTGGATTATAATCTGAACCTGAGATTTCTAACGTTATTACTTCCAAGAGTTGCAAAACTTGATTTTCAATCTTTACTAACATTTTAGATCCACGGGAAAATTTCACGAACCACTTCAAAATTATTATACAATTCAAGAAAACTATGAAACTAATTTCAAAAATACTGGAAAGTATAGGTATAATAATTAAAAACAGTTCATGAAGTCGGTTTTATTTTTTATTTTTTTCTTAAAAGGTTTTTTTCTTGGCATGGCAATTGGCACCGACTGCAAACTGTTACATTTGATGTTTTATATACTTTTCAGTATTTTTGTTTTTTTTGAAGATTTAAAAAAAAAAGTTTTATTTTTATTTTTCCCTTTTGAGTAGCGTATCTTTGAATTCCATACAATTTATATGGGACCACCTCGGAAATATACTCTAAAAAAATCTACACATTTATCGGTTTTATGTCCGAACATAACATATATAAAAAATTATAAGTAGAGCCGAATTGAGAACCTCCCCATTTTTTTAAGTCGGTTAAAAAAACTATGAAAATTAGCTTATCTTTTTTATCTACTTGGTCATTCCATTAATAATTGCACACTTTTTTTGTTGTTACCGATTTTTTTAATTTTTACATACATATGTTTTAGTACTAGTTAAAAGAAGATTTTTAACGGTACTTAAAAATTGAAAAAAAAAATTCCCCCCAAAAATATCGACTTTTGAAAATTTGACTTTTTTTTTTAAACGAAATATCTCAAAAACTATCAAAGATATATCTTATATATATCTATAGCGTAAAAATACAAGGGATCAATTTTGTAGGAAAATATACATAATTTATTTTAAAAAATATTTTGCTGCACATAACTTTTGTTTAAATATATATTTTTTATTTATAAAATTTAACTGAAAATTTGGGGCACATGTCAACTGTGAATTTTAAAAATAAAAATATATGTTGTAGCTTAATCATTCTTGAGTATGTAGCACTTTTAAAATTTATGAACATATGAAAACTTTATGAAATATTAATTTTTTTAGGTAACGACGCGCGAGTCTTATTAAGCTACAACATATATTTTAATTTTTAAAATTCAGAGTTGACATGTGCCCCAAATTTTCAATTAAATTTTATAAATAAAAAAAAATATATTTAAACAAAAGTTTTGTGCAGCAAAATATTTTTTAAAATAAATTATATACATTTTCCTACAAAATTGATCCCTTGTATTTTTACGCTATCTTTGATAGTTTTTGAGATATTTCATTTTTTTTTTTTAAAGTCAAATTTTCAAAACTCGATATCTTTGAGGGGAATTTTTTTTTCGATTTTTATGTACCGTTAAAAATCTTCTTTTAACTAGTACTAAAACATATGTCAAAATTAAAAAAATCGGTAACAACAACAAAAAAAGTGTGCAGTTATTTATGGAATGACCGTATATATTAATTAAGAGTTGAAGAAATAGGTGATTTATCTATTGGCGTTTTTATATATTAATCTACGATTATTATATACATATTATTACATATTATTATATGTACGTCAAAATAGATATACATTTTGCGTACAAAACAAGATGAGAAAGGAATGTGCTAATAGGCTGATCATAGCAGGTTTTGACGTACAGGTTTTTAAATTAATTAGAATAAATTATAGGTTGGTCAGTGCCGGAGCGCTCCGGTTCGACTACAACCAGGGCCGTAACTAGGGGCTCTGGGGTTCCGAGGCAGCAAGTGATCGAGTGGCTCTTTTTTCGTTGCTATCTCAATTCACAATTTTACGCTTGTTGGTTACTAATTTTAATTACCTTTTTTTTGTTGCCTCAAACTTGCCGACTCCAATTTTCACGCTACTGTGGGGGCTTCGGGGCACTGCCCCTGCTACCCTAGTGATAGTTACGGTCCTGACTACAACGCTGGTCTTAAGTTAGCTATAAACTATCAATTGTAATAGAAATAACAAAAATTAACAATCAATTTTAAAATTGAGTTGAGCAATATTGAATGCATGTTTTATATTTTTGAATAGATAAATGTGGGTGTTATTTAGAAAATCAATTAGTATTGTATATATACGTTTAATTGTTATTGGATATTATTATTCATTTATTTGATGCTGCCATTTGGCATGAGCTTTTTATTTAAGAAGATTTCAAATAAAAATTATTGTGAAAATTAAAAATTCTTCAATTCGCTTATTTAAAAAAAGAATACCCAAATAAGTAATTAAGATTAAAGTTAATATGTTTTTTTGCAACAATGTATAGTAAAACATGCGTCAATTGTATTTTCTTAATAGTTTATGAATTTTAATTGATCGTTTTCAAGTATTTTTAAAACATGAATTAATTGTATCAAATATTTTAATTGTAATACATTTTATAGTTATTTATATTTGGTAAATATAATTATTACAGTGTTGATAACTATATGTAATTGTTGAAATCATTGTTTCTATATTTATATTTTTTGTTTCGTAATTTCTTGATTTGTGTATGAGAAATTGTTTTAACCCTTTGGACGCGAAAATCAACAAAAGTCGATTGTATTCTTTCTCTTCCGCGTGATAATCGACTGTAGTCAACAACTCGAAAAAATACACCTTTACAAACGGAAATCGATTTTTATATAGGTATTTTAGAAAAAAAGTAAATGTCAGTGAAATATTCAGTAAAATCCTTTACGCCCAGCCTTTGTTTATTCATTTTTGTATTTAAATTTTATATTTATGCAAAACTAGCTCACGTGGATTACGAAATCCCCATCCCCATAATATTTTTTCCGCCGGATCGAATGAAACTAATTATAACCATTCATATGTAAAAGAGTGTGAAATATAATTTTTTTCTATATTTTGGTTTTCATTCATTATACAAAATCGTAAATATCTCTACTGCTATGCGAGATAGGAGGTTGTTTTTCCTTTTAATACCTCACCATTGTGGTATTTTTCCCGCCGGATCGAATAAAACTAATTACAACCCTTCATATATGAAAAATTTCCACCCCCTTGCAATTCCTTAGGAGTTGAATTTTCGAGATACGAAGTAGTCTATGCCCGTCCTCGGGATGCAAGCTATCTCATTGCCAAATTTCATTAAGATCAGTTCAGCGGTTTAGTCGTGAACAGGTAACAAACAGACAGACTGAGAGATACACTTTCGCATTTATAATATAAGTCTCGACTCCTATGTAAGATAAGGGGTTGTTTTGTCCCCCTAATAACCTCTCTTCCGTAGTATTTTTCCCGTCAGATCAAATGTAATCAATTACAACTCTTCATATGTATTAGGGGGTGAAATATAAAAATTTTCTTATTTTTATTTTTTGTTCATTATACAAAATCGTAAATATCTCGGCTCCTATGTGAGATAGAGGGTTGTTTTCCCCCCCGATACCCCCGTCGCCGTAGTATTTTTCCCGCCGGATCGAATAAAACCAATTACAAGCCTTCATATGTAACGGGGGGGGGGGGGGGAATATTAATTATTAAAAAAAAAAATTCCACTCCCTTGCAACTCCTTAGGGGTTTCTAAAATAAAGTTTAACTCTAAAGTAATAGCTACTATTTTTAAAGAATAATTTTAAATGTTAGGAGCTGGTAAAAATAATATTGGTAGGTAAAATACTCAAAGAACAAAGCGAAAAAATTATAATGAAAGTAATCATAAATAAAATTCGATGGTTCTGAGAGATTTGGTGGCGCCACTGCTACAGGGTTAATTTGAAATTTGAGAGTACATATTTTTTTTTATAAATAAGTCAAATTTAAATCAATTACTTTAAACAATACTTAATTAACCTTGTTCCAAATTGTATATAAACGAATTATTGTAAATTTTTATAATTTGTCAAATTTGAGCAACATTTAAAAAAAAATTGTTATACACATATACAAACAATATTATTTACATGTACAATAATTAGAATAGTATGTTTGTTATATTAGGTATGACTAATTATATATTGTACATATGTATATGAAACGGTATGATGAAATGCATTATCTATCATGAGTGTATAAATAAATACGTATGTTGTTAGTTGGAATTTGAATAAATGACACTTTATAGCAGGCCTGGCCAATCCAAATTAAAATTTTCCGAGGGCCGCACAGAAATAAGAAATTTTATAAAAAAATTAGGATTTTCCGGTTTTGAATTTTTTCTAATCAATTTCTTTTTTTTTTTAAGTAGAACTACGTCTTCCCCGGCAATATTAGGGAATAAGCTCGGAAACACGAATGTAACGAAAATATGCCACACTTTGAAAGCTTATATCTCCGGAACTAATAATCATAGAGAAATAAATAAAAATCCAATACCAATAGATAGCTTATATAATCAATTTTATAATATAATGACTTTTAACTCCCCATCCCTAAACTCTTAAATGTATTAAAATAAAAAATGTAAAGCTAATTTTCACAGATGAAAGGTTGTAATTGATCTTATTCGATCCGGTGCAGGTGGGAAAAAACCTACATAAGTGCAGGAGTTTTAGAGAAAAAATTACCCACTACCTCGCATAGAAACCGAGATATTTACGATTTTGTATAACTAATAAAACTAGTATAACGAAAAAATCTCAATATTTTGCTCCGTCACAGATAAAGGGTTGTAATTTGTCTTATTCGATCCGAGGGAAAAAAACAAGCAAATGTTCAATCATAGTAAAAAAAAAAATTAACCAACAACAAAATATATCTGTATCTGTTTCAAGTATTTAAAATACTAATAAATAATGGTTTTATTTATTCATAAAAATACTTCAAATTCTAATTTTGTATTATATTATAAAACAAAATTATCAATTAACATGAGTAGTTAAGTCACATAAATATAACAATATTTTAAAGAAAACAACGGGAAATTAAAACCAACCTCAGTCATTGTAAAACACCTGATAATTAAAATAAACATTATAAAATCATAATTTGTTCATATGTGGCAGCGGGCCGCACATAATAGCGACGCGGGCCGCATTTGGCCAGTCCTGCTTTATAGAATATGTAGGTATTCAGTTTTCTGTAACATAATTATTAAGTAATATTGTTTAAGTAATTTATAAACTTTGGTTTTCGTACATACATTTAAACTTTGATTTCGATCGTTTATTGCATCTAGAATCTAGATGCAATATGTAAATCTAGAATTATTCTAGATAATTCTAGATTTACATAACTTTTGATATTAGTCCAGGCTGTCTAGGCTAAAAAGTACCTAAAATAGGAATTTTTAGGTACAGTTTTGCTACTTACAAGATTTGTTACAAATGTGATGTAGAATAATACTAATTGATTTTATAAGTCTTTGGGAACACATACAAACAGTTTTTCCAAAAACTTTTATTGTTAATCAAAGACTAGCATGATTCCATTATTAACAATTTCATAAAACATAAACAATTAAAGATAACAGCCTCTAATTTTCAGTGGTGATATTATGAAAATTATCTTGTACTGTCAGAGTCGCCAACTGTGTTAAAATAAGTTGAAGTATCACTACTCTAAATTCTAAAACAAAACACACACATAATTAATACCCTGTTGAAAGTGCTTGTTAGCTAACAAATATTTGTTAGATCCCTATAATACCGAACATTACTGAAACCGATCACAAATGCATTAACCCTTCTATTCCACCAAGTTCAACTCTGTTTAAAATAGCTTTATAATATTAGGACACCTGTGTATTTGGTATAAGGTGTATGTACTCTCCCTCTCCCCCCCCCCCTCTCACAGATGTGAACGTGTAGGGAGTAAACATGAGAGATCTCTTGAGGGGTTTCTCGTTCCATCGACAATCTGGCATATCGGGATCACGCGCAGTAAAAGGGGGAACACACGGGGTATGGATTGTGATTTTATGCAAATCAGATATCTGCATTGTCCGCACACGTGCACCGGCCGACCGGCCTGTTGTTACCCTTCTGCATGTATGTGGAATGAATGAAATATCGATCCTCTCTCTCCTTTGTTTATGTTTTTATTATTTGAAAAATCGACGCTGTTTTTATTGAGATTTGTTTTATACTTTTTTTTTTTAATTTTCAGATACGTTGAAATGTTTGAAAGAAATTCTTGATTTTAAGGAAAAATTTTGAAATGTTTTTGATATTGTTTTTACAAGCTGTTACTCGTGACTTAGTTCGTGTGGATTTAGGTTAGGTTGTTAGTTTCGCATTTGCACGTTAGATGTCTACGCTAAAAAAGTATAACTTATTTCGCGTAGAAATGTTACGGGATACAAAGTAGCCTATGTCCTTCCTCAGGATGCAAGCTTTCTCCTTGCCAAATTCCATCAATATCGGTTCAGTGGTTTAGCCTTGAAAAAGTTACAAACAGACAGATAGGAAGACACACTTTCGAATTTATAATATTAGTATAATGGATAATCAAATGAATTACACATTTTTCGGATCCCCAAATCGAGTACTTCATAGTTTAAATATTTAAAAAATACTACCTGGTATTAATATTCCGAAAATGACTATGAATATCACCTGAAAATGATATACATATTTATAAAGGAGCGTTCATTAATTACTTAATTAATTATTTTTTACTTTTGTAATAAGAATACCAATGTCCGGTATCATAAAGGACCTAACAAATTTGTTAGCTAACAAGCACTTTCAACTGAGATATCAAACTTATATGACAGTTCTTTTGGAGTTTGTTGATGACTTTGACAAGTTTCGCGCACGCGTTGTAGGTAAATACAAACGGTATTAAAACAGTGTTGATGTTATGAAAATTATTTTGTACGGTCAAAGATGCCAACTGTGTTACAATTAGTTGAAGTGTCACTGCTCTAAATTCCATAACTAATCCATAGATACTAGTACAGAATTAATACCCCATTTGAAAGTAATTGCTAGCTAGCAAATTTTGTTAGCTCCTTTATAATACCGGACACAACAGAAATTGAAGAGCAAAAAATGTCTCCAGTTATTGTAGTGATAACTTTTTTTCAATTTTAAAATTTCTACTACGTATTTCCCTTAAAACTACCAAATTAAATTTTATATACAATATAGATTTACGTTTATTTATAAATTTTGTATGATATTTGATCGTATTTAACCGCACCCTATAACTATTCCAATTCCGAATATCTTTATATAATGATTCATCTTGAAACCACACACCTTAACAAATTTACCATAAAGAAGAGAGATTGATAAAGATGTTTTAAAAGATTGAAATGATATTCAAGCTTCTTTATAAGAGAACGTTTTATTACTTTATGCAAACTACAGAAAGAGATACGACGCGTGACTGAAAATATAGAAGGGAGAGAGATGGCTTGAGACTTTTGTGCTGACAGATTGAATAGGGGTTGCTCATTAGAAAGACGGATAATAAGGGTTAGTGTTACATGAAATACGAGCGGTTTTTTTTCTGTACCCAGACCCAACAGGTGATGCTCTTCGGGCGTATGTCGCGTCTGTAAAACGCTTTATTGTTGCATTTGTGTGATGTACAGTTAATGCAATTTTTGGTAGTCGTATAAAAAGCACATCATGTGTTTTGGCTTTTGGGTATAGGTCAACATTTTATAGAAAGTTTTTTTTTTGATACGCATAATATAAAGTATAGTAATCATAAATATCGGTATGGAGAACCATACATGACTTCCATGTTCTTTGACAATCTGAATTTAGTTACATTTGTTTCCAAGGCAACATGAATTAATGACGTATTAATTAATATTTAAAATTCAAATTTTAAGTGTGTTTTTCACCCCTTTAATGGCTGTTTGGGCACGTACAAATAATAAATGTCCCTTAGATTCAATTGAACTGCAAATGTACCAAATCTTATCAAAATTAGTGAGATAATACTCGCAATGTTCACTTTTTAGACGAAAAAAGTTACAAAATTTAGAATATTTCCAAAACCCCTAATCCGATTAACACCAAAATCAATAGGTCTGGAGTACTCACTAAGACAAACATTTTCCCTAAAAATAATTCAGATCGGTACATTTTTACAGTAGTTATTGTGAACGAAAAAAAATTCTACATCCCTACAGACACACAGACACACCGACACACAGACACACGCACAGCCGCCATGCGGAAATTAACTTTTCTTTACGTTTTGAAGTTAGTACAATCAGAATTTGTCATTTTCTCGGACACGATTTTTCGATGGTATTACAATACTTCCATTTCTTTCAGAACATGGAAGTAAAATCGGAATTACACGTTTTGAGAGTACAATGATGTCCGTGTGTCTGTCGACCTGTCTGTAAACGCTTTGTAGTGAAGGGGGGGGGGGACGCTCTGATAACCACATTAATATCAAAAGATCCTACATTTTTTGTTGCATTTTAGGAGACCCATCTGAAGACACTTCACTCAATGGAATAAGTGAAAAAAATTTGAATATACTTTTCAGTCTATGGGAAGGGGGTCAAAATTTTTTTTTTGTAAATCTCATCATTTCTGTTATTATCAAATTTCATCTAAAAATTTTTTATGAATTCGGTTTTATTTGTTTATTTTCTTAAAAAGTTTTTTATTGCCTTGGCACCGACTTCAAAAACTGTTAATTTTAATACTTTTTATGTTTTTTTTATTTTTCTTATTTGAGTGGTGTATCTTTGAAGTCAATGGTCAGATTTAAAAAAAAATTATATGGGACCTCCTCGGGAGTATACCTACTCTTTTAAAGAAAAAAATCTTACGAATAGGTGCATATTTGTCGTTAGTTATGTCCGAATATGCATAATAAATATATTTTTCATTATATTAATTGTATATAATTGTTATTTATTATATTTTAGCCTGACGATGATTATGTGAATCGAAAGTTTGTGTGGATACTTTTTATTCTAATAAATTTGACGTTTAAACAATTAATTTGTTTTTATTTCATATATTAACGTCATTATATTATATTTATCATAATAAATATCTATATATTGTCGAATTAAGAACCTCCTTCATTTTTAAAGTCTGTTAAAAAAATTGTATCTCTAAAATTTTTCAAGGGTTATTTTAGTGTGTAGTTATAGCTTGTTTCTGCAGTTCTAAAAATGAAAACTACATTTGTAAAAGCTAATTTGTGTAGACAGAAAAATATTAAAAAGTGTAAAAAATGGCCACTATTTATAAGAGAAAAATATATAAAGTGAAGAGCAAAAAAGCAAAAAGAAGGTATTTGCAGTTGACAAATTTTCTTAATTTTCTTGATGACAAAATTGAATGTTCTGTTCATTAATATTATTGATCTCGTTGAAAATATAAAATCCACTTTAACATGTTATATTCTATCTATTTAATACACAATAGAAAGATTTCTAAAGCAAACATAACAGTACAATAACAATCTCACGATATTAAATGGATACCATTACGATATTTATACAGATTGAGAACACCTGCAGCATTACGTTGTCGTTGAGGATTGCTTACTTCCGGACCCCGAAGGAGATGACTCTAATAATTGTACATAAAATACATACGCGGATAATGAATTAACTGACTTGAGTCATATGTTATGTCGATGATTCAGTTTTAAACATCCGCTGTTTAAGTGGGACAAATGTATAAGTCTTTGTTTTGTTTTATCTGATTGTAACAATCACAGTTTACACTGGTAGAAACGTTGACTTGAGCCAAGAAATCCTTGTTTTATATAGAGTGTATAGTTATTATTATATTATTATAGAACCGGGCATTTATTTCTGTAACTATTGATAATATCAAAGAAGTTAAAATAAGAAATATCTCTGGGTTTTTAATGTGAAAAGGAATATAGCATTCAAATTTATAAACCTAGGCTCGCTTCGCGCGCTTGATAGACCATTTTTTTTATTAAATGAAATGGTGTATTTTTCATTTTATTTTCTATATACAAATATAAAATATATGACACAATAACGTTGTTAATTTGATTTACATTACTAATATGTTATTTAATTCTCACTACTTACAATAAATTTCATGGACATATCTAGAGTTCTTTTAATGGCAAATTATAACCCTTTTAGAGTAATCGTGTTTTATGCCAGCTAGCCGACTTTTATAGTTAAATTTTTTTCACTTGGTAAAGTGTTTTTAAATTGACGAAACTATATATAATATTACTTATGAGAGTGTAAATAAAGCAAAATAAT
The DNA here is from genome assembly GCA_961205875.1 of Sialis fuliginosa. Classification (NCBI taxonomy): domain Eukaryota; kingdom Metazoa; phylum Arthropoda; class Insecta; order Megaloptera; family Sialidae; genus Sialis; species Sialis fuliginosa. The sequence continues at coordinate 3,845,360 of OY540817.1, forward strand.
ATCAATACATTTCAAAAATAAATCCAGGTTGTCGTTGAAATGTGTTTTCTATAAATATGACACTGGAAACTCATGGCAATAATCTAGTACTGTGACTAATTATTATTATATCTTGTATTGAATTTATTTTTTTGGTCATATTTTCAACAAGAATTGAGAACATGACCAAAAAATTCAAAGAAATAAAAAGTCGGGAAGTAATGGGTTAATTAAACATAATTAATATTTTTTCTTCAATTCTAAAATAATTAATTAAATTAATTTTAAAAAAATCAAAAATTAACCTACCCCTTACCTCACATTAACAGTAAAGTGGTTAGTGATTTAATTTTTTAAGAATGTGATATATCTTGTTAACAAAACAATGTGAAAATTCGCTATTAATTAAGATACACACAACGTTCTAGAATTTGCGCAACAAAAGACGGACACAAACGTCAACCTGGTGGGCGATTCGCCAAGTCCCTCGCAGCGCACAGCTGGTGAGTCAGTATGTATAAATAGCGCAGACACCGCGGTCTGACCGGCACGAGGAAGGAAGTGTGTGGACATTCCTATTCGATGCGCCAAAACTTGCACCGACCGACCGGACTCGCGAAACCGCTGCCCACTTATTGCTTATCTTATCGCCTTGTTTGATTATGTTTAATAGAATTTTAACATTTCACATATTATACAGTATAGGTATTAGTGTATAAGGTACTGACACCACAATACCCCAGTGTTGGACACTTGTTTAATTAATTGTACTAAATAATTTCAAATTTAATTATTTATAAGCATTGTGCAAAAGAATGATCTTAAAATATCTGCTTTGGGAACCACGGGACTTTCTTATACGTAATACGTGATTCTTATTTTATTAAAACATTTCTGACAAACTTATAGGATAGAATAAAATGAATAATACAGGTAATATTATTCTCTACATTATATAACAAATGATTTTTTTTGAACGTAATAACTGAAAACGGATGTTTACTCTTGTCAATTTTTGAATATTCAAATTATTTTTGAAATAAGAAAAAAATATTTTTTATAAAAAATGTCGAGTATGTTATTATCTATAATTTATTCCCCATACATTTTTTTCCAGCATTTATGATTTAGCCAGAAATAATTTTTTTATATAATTACTAAGACTCACCCACACTGTTCACTCTCAATATTACGTATAAGAAAGTCCCATTGTACTTGTGGCAAACACGCACACTGTTCAATCTCTATAATACGTATAAGAAAGTCCCATGACACTCATGGCAGATATTCCTTATCTGTTATGAACCATTTTAATTATAATAATTTTTTTTTAAATTCGTTTTTTCGAAAAAATGAACAGAACATAAATTATAGATATAGATATTACCTACAATTTTTAATTTGACCATTTTTCTTTATTTCGTAGTTTCAAAGTAATTCAAAAAATTCAAAAATCGACGTAGGTAAACATCCGTATCCGGTTGAAAGATCGTTTTCAAAAATAGGACGTTTTCTTCCCAGACAAAAATTAATCTTAAATATAAAATTTTATCCTCCTACGATTTGTCGTATTTTACTTACAGCGCTTATAGATCGCAAGACAAACAAACAGACACACAGACATCATGACGAAAATAGTCAGAATGGATTAAGGAAAGGTCAAAATGGATAATTCCATCAAAATCCGGATTTCGACAAAAATCGGCTTCACTATACTTACTTAGCCTTTACTTTACTTTAGCCTTTTATTTTGTTTATGTTTTTTATCCAGTAATGGATAATGTGAAACCAATAATGGGCACCCAGTGATGGACACTTGCTAATGACTACAATATGATAAGTACTACGACATAAAAGTTATAAAATAAAGAGTGGTAAAATTAGAAACAATGTAATCAGATGCATTGATAATATAATAATTAATAAATAAATTAGACTAATAATTACTTTAAATGTCCACCATTTTGACACCCATTGGCCAATTGTCATCAAATTAAGCTGTTTTGCAGTTAATTATCTATAGATTATGGCAGTTATCAAATATCAACAAATATTTGTAATTTATTAAATTTAATTAAACATGAATCCAACACTGGTATGATTCAAGATTGGTGCCAGTACCTTAGTTGAATGAAGATAGTATTCTTACATTAAGAAAGTAATGTTTTCGTTATATATGAAACAAGGATTGTTTTTTATTATGTGTGTAATATGTAGATTAAAAATGAATAATAAATTTATCTTTGATTATTATTTTTTTGTGATTGACTTTGAAGATTAGTGCAGCGGTTAACACCCGATGCTTGGCACGTCCGGTTTGCCTAGTTCTGACGTCATCCACCGTTCTGCAGAATCTATTGCCGTCATTATACGCCAAACCTATGAACTAAAGATAGAATAACGTCGCATTATTTGCGGACGCGATTACTATCGGATTGTTAAAATAATCACAACCTGCTATTTTTATGCAAAAATGTAAGCGTGTGGGGATTTTTGAACGCGATGATGTTATTTCTGAATAAAATAAGTACATAAAGTACCGGCACCAGTCTTGGCTAATGCTTCAGTGTTGGACACTTATTTAATTAAATATAAATATTTTATTTCTGCCACTTAACTGTAAAACAGCTTAATTTGATGACAATCGGCCAGTAGGTGTCAAAATGGTAGAACTAATTATAAGTGTAGATTAATTATTATTTATTATAATACCATTAAGTTTTACGATTCTTTATTTTATAATTTTTGTGTCGTAGTATTTATCATTTTGTATTCATTAGCAAGTGTCCATTACTGGGTGCCCAGTACTGGAGAAAAAATATAAATAAAATAAAAGGCTATAATTTAAAAAATTACCTATAATTGTGGACGTTAATTACATTGATTTAATATAGAGGTACTTGTTTTATTAGTAACATGCAGGGGTTATTTTAGTGTGTAGTTGTTGTTTGTTTCTGCAGTTCTAAAAATGAAATGTGTAGTTGTAAAAGTCTATTTGTGTAGTTCAAAAAAAAAAAAATAGTTACATTTTAAAAACATAAATGTAGTACAAAAAAGGCACATCTTGTTGAAAAAGTACAAGTAGAAACCAAAAAATAAATAAATAAAAATAGTCATTGCAATTATATATAGATAAATATAGTTGAAAAGCGAAACAAATGTGCAGTTTTAAAAGTCAATTTGTGTAGTGGAAAATTATAAATGAAACTGTAAAAGTCTAGCAGAAAAAAAGGGAAAATGTGCAGTTGTAAAATTTTCTTAAAATAACCCCTGAGTTCATGGGAATTACAAAAAAGAAACCCATCAATCCCAAAAAACAATATACCTTCATCTTGAAGCGACCAAGACTGGTGCCAGTATATTTATATATAATATTTGCAGTGTTTACAAATAAAATAAATTTCAGTAAAATAAAGTGTAAGGTATTTTTTAGTTTTAGTTAGTATTGCATTAAAATTCTGTTATTAATGTTTATTGAAATCTATGTATTCAGAATAGTTTACAATCAGTGGCATTTCCGCACCTTCACTTTAACATCCGGTGCGACTTGGTTAAGAACGACATTATTTCAAATATTCATGAATTTAATCACATGTAATATCATAGTCATAATCGAGGAAATAAAAGTTACTTCGAATTCTAGATAATGAATATCAAATTAGGATGTATACTATTTCCCGTACTTTTTATTAAATTACCTATATAAATTTTATGTTAAATTAAATATTTTTAACCGACTGCAAAAAAGGAGGAGGTTCTCAATTCGACTGTATATATATTAACTTCCCAACTGGAAGTTATTGTAATCGGTCCGAAAATCAAAATCAAAAATTTCAATATACTATTTTCAGAAAGATGTCTGTGTGTGTGTGTGTGTGTATGTACGTACGTATGTGCGTGCCGCTTTTTACGTTCACGAAATCTCGTAAATAAAAAATGTTATTGACTTCGTTGGGGTACCAATTGAAGCGTCTTGACGTGATTATGATATGAAAGAAAGGATTTTTCGAAATTCAACCCCTAAGGTGGTAAAAAGAGGTGTAAAGTTTTTTTTTGGTCGGATTTACTTGAAATTTAGCATACATATTCTACAATACAAATAATGAAAAATGTATTTCAGTATTTTTTTTGTTATACGTGCCTCAACAGCCATAGAAGGGGTGAAAGGCGAAAACCACCTTCAAAATTTGAATTTTAAATACTAATAAGTCTATAATTCATGTTGCCTTGGAGACAAATGCAATTAAATTTAAATTGTCAGATTAGTTATTATAAAAACAAATGCAATTTAATTCAAATTGTCAAATTAGTTATTCTAAAAATGTGTGTTATATTATTGACATTAGGATATTTGAAAACTAATATTCATAATACAAAGTTGAGTTTTATTTCTGACCAATTTCATTAAAATTTTTCATATACAGAGTGATTCAGCACTGTCGTGCCAAACTTGAACAGTACATCGAGAAAAATATTTTAAGCAAAAAACATTATATGAACATGTGTCCGGAAATTTGTCATGAGGGGGCTACAGCCCTCTAAAGATTTTGCTCAAAATTAGTTTTTATTTAATACCTTGAGAACCTATTGTGCCATAGTTATGAAATTTGATACAGGGTTTAGTATTAATAAGTGTTATCTATATCCAGTATCAACCAATAGTAATTTTGACCAGGGTTGTATGGGCCCAGGAGGCCCGTAGATTTTTATTCAGTATTTTTTGTTCTTCAATTTTTTCCTGAGTTAAAAATTTGAATAAGACTGTATGAGACAAAATACACAAAAATATACTTTGCTCATTTATCATAGGATAAACCGTTTACTTAATACGGATGCTTCAAATTAAACAAAATAAATTTATATTCCTGTTCTTTGATTAAAGGTAAGAAAAAAGTTAATGTACATATATCACCTAATACGTGTCCTCTTAGACCTATAGCCAGTTCTATTAATGTTGCAAGTAATTTACTAACATAACTAGAAAGCGATACTTAAAATGGCTATTTGTTGGTAAGGATGAATTTTTGGAGGTATATTTTTATTATTTTTTTGTCTTATTTTTTATCATAGAACAAGAATATAAAAATATTTTTTGTAATTTGAAGTGTCCGTATTAAGTAAAATTTTGTATCCTTTCTTTTGCATTCATATTTCTCGTAAACGGTTTATTCTATGATAAATGAGCAAAGTATATTTTTTTGTATTTTGTGCCATACAATCTGATTCAAATGTCTAATTCAGGAAAAAATTAAAGAACAAAAAAATACTAGATAAAAATCGATGGGCCCACTGGCCCCATACAGCCCTGATCTAAATTATAATTGTTCAATACTGGAAATCAATAACACTTATTAATACTGTATCAAATTTCATAACTTTAGCACAATGGGGTATCCAGATATTAAATAAAAACTAATTTTGAATAAAATATTTGGAGGGCTGTAGCCCCCTTACGAAAAATTTCCGGACACATGTTCATATAATGTTTTTTGCTTAAAATATTTTTCTTAATTTACTGTTCAAGTTTGGCACGACAGCACTGAATCACTCTGTATATTAAAAAAATATTCACATAAACTATATGGAAACAATAAGTAATCAGTACCTATTCAAGTATTTATAATCATTCGGTGTTGGGAAATTGATTGTGTGGACCTAAAGGGTCTCACCCCAACCCAAAGCTTGTTTTATGTATGTTCGGACATAACTCCGACAAATATGCACCGATTTGGATGATTTTTATTTTGTTTGAAAGAGTATACTCCCGAGGTGGTCCCGTATAAATTTAATCAGAATTTGACCATATATTTCAAAGATACGCCACACAAAAGGAAAAAATAAAACAGCTTAAAAAACCCTAAAAATACTGAAAAGTATAAATAATTAAATTTAACGGTTTTTGAAGTCGATACCAAGCAAATAAACTTTTTAAGAAATAAAAACACAAAACTGACCAACTTCAAAAACTGTTAAATCTAATTTTTATAAACTTTTTTTTAAAGTCGGTTTTATTTTTTTCTTAAAAAGTTTTTTAAAGTAAAAATGTTAAACTTAAAATACAAATATTGAAAGCAAACATTTTTTTATGTACTTTGAAAGATACCATCGACTCCTAATGAAAATTTATAAAGCTAATTTACGAACAATAATTCGATTAAATTTTCAATTAAGATATTAATGTAATATTACCATAAATACTCGTATAATTTTGATTGAGATATATGATTTAACGTATCGTCCAACAAATTGATTGAAACGAGAATTACTTTCAATTAATCAAAACACAATATCATATTAAATCAATAACGTGTTGTGAAATTTAATAATTTATTGTATAAATCGCAAAAATCTTAAAGTCCAGAACAAGTTTCAAATGAAATAATGTAAGAAATATTCGATAATAATAACATCGAAGATGTAAATATCGTATTATTTATTATTAAAGAATGTACATTGATTATTACTAATTATTATAAACAATTGCATTTTAATATGTATGATGTTGAAAACAGGAAAGGATTGAGGAATATTTTTGTGTCATTCAAATCGAGTATATTTTTACAACTCTGTTTATTACTGATAGTAAAAAACTTTTTATGAAAAAACAAAAAACAAAACCAATTTAAAAACAGCTTTATTTTTTCTTTATTAAAAAGTTTTTCATTGACGGTACTGTCTTCAAAAACTGTTAAATTAAATTATAATTTTTGAACGTAAATTATAATTATTATATACATTTCAATATTTTTAGTTTTCTCTTTTTTTTACGTCGGTTTTATTTTCTTCTTAAAAAGTTTTTATTTTTCCCTTTTGAGTGTCATATCTTCGAAGTCCATTGTCAAATTCTGATAAAATTTATATGAGACCACCTCGGGAGTATTCTCGTTTAAACAAAAAAGAGTCAAAATCGGAGCATATTTATACAGTGTTGTCCAGTTTGGGATACAGATATTTTAAAAGCTGATTCCTTGGTTCATTCTGAGTAAAAAATTGTACGGGAAGGTGGGGTCTATCTTCAACACCCTCTGAGCTACAGGGTGTTTAAAAACTTCCTTCAGAGTAGTACTTACAAACAAAGTAACGTAATTAGAGCAACCACAATGAGTTAGTTTCATAGGTAGTTAATTAACGTATTTTTCAGTATTAGCGCTATTTATTTTCCCCCAAAAGTACCTATAATGTATGGTATTTTTTATCATTATTTGGTGTATCATAATGTTACCTACAAATTCACCATACAAAGTTTGGACCTGGGTCTTATAGTTTTCCAGTTATCAATTTATCTAAATAATCCCCAAAGTGACTATTTTGCTATCTACCTTATTAAATGAAACAGTCATAATTTTTTTTGTTTATAATTACATAATTTTATTGTTAATGTAAATTTACATAATTTTAAAACTAATTATGTAATTATAAACAAACAAAAACCCAGGTCTAAACAAAAATGACATTTTTATAAAAATTTTCAAAAAAATAAACACATTTTTTAACTTTGATGAGAAATAACTCTGAACTGGAAACACAGCTAGCAAATACGCTAATACTGAAAAATACGTTAAATGACTCATTGTAGTTGCTCTAGTTACGTTACTTTGGAAGTTATGAGATGATATTTGTTTGTAAGTACTACTCTGAAGGAAGTTTTTAAACACTCTGTAGCTAGGGTGACCAGCTTTTAGTTTTGGTAAACCCTGAGATGTAAATGAAGACCCCTTTTTTATTTTATCTTATCTATTTTATTTTTATTTTATACTTTTTATTTTTATTTTCATAAAATAATCTGCATTGTTATGTCCTATTTGTTCTATTTTTGACGACCTTTTTTTTTAGTCGTCGTCATTTTTTGCAAAACCCGGAAAAATTGCACCCAAACCCGGAGCCTGGAGATTCAGTGTGCAAACCCTGAGACTCCAGGTCAAAACCGGAGACCTGGTCACCCTATCTGTAGCTCAGAGGGTGTTGAAGATAGACCCCACCTTTCCGTACTATTTTTTACTCACAGTGAGCCAAGGAATCAGCTCTTAAAATATATGTATCCCAAACCGGACCACCCTGTATAGAGCCAAATTGAGAACCTCCTACTTTTTGGAAATCGGTTAAAAAGGGGTTTAAAATACGTAATTACTATATTTAAAAATGTGTTTGTGTTTTTTCAAACATAAAATATTTATCATATTTTATAGTAAAATTTATAATTTTTATTGAATTACGTATAATTTTTTTAATTACGGTATTTTAAAACGTTGGTACAGTTAAGTATTATATTGTATAATGTACTAAAAATAGTTGATAAACCGTTCCTGAATTAATAAATTAATTAATATTAAATTAGTTACTTATTATATTATTTGATTTTATTGATATTTGAAATATATTATAAATTTATAGCGTAGATTGCTTCTGACGTTAATAATTATATTATTGATGCAAATAATGTATGTATGTATAATGTATATATATACATTATTCATTATTGTATAGAGCAAGCTTGTCCAGCCCGCGGCCCGTGGGCCACATATCGAGAACCTTTGGTGCGGCCCGCAAGGATAATTTAAAAAAAAAAAATTAAAATAAGAAATTTACTATCTATGAGTCAGAAATATTGGGACAGTTCACTTTTGATCCAAAGCTAAAACATAGGCCAATGGGACCGAAAAAAAAGTAAAAAAAAATAAAAAAAACACCCTAATATGTATATTTCATATACATTGGTATAAGAAAGTAAAAAGCTATTTGTTATAAAGAGTTAATCTAATATAATCCTGCAAAGGAAATATATTTTTCCAAAGTAGTCATTTGCATAAATCAATATTCACATATGTAAGATTTAATGACTGGAATATGAAGTAAAAAAGGTAACAAAAAACTAGGAAATAGCTTGTGTGACGTGATCGAAGCATGCGTTGAAGGTTAATTTCGCGGTGATAGTATAAGATAAAATAAACGGATATGATCTTTCTATGTAAGTGCTATTTTATCGGTTGGAAACTTTATATTATAGTCGATTTAAAATTGTTTAACTTATCAGAAATTTAAAACATCAAATAGAAAATAGAATAGCTATTTATTTTAATATTTTGATACAAATGCATTGGGGGGGGGGGGGGCAATACTAAGTTAGTAAACTTTTGATTGCGAATTATTTTAATTTTAATTTTTGAAATAATTAGAGGCGTACCGGAATTCACGTGTAACGTCACTGCTATTATATTTTAAATATAAATACAAAGATTATCATCTTAAATTAATATAACATTGTTCTATATGGTATTTCTTTAAGAAAGTACATTAAATTATAAAAATTATGTTTTCTACCTATTCTGAAATTTTTACAGCTTCATACAACTATTTGTATAAAGTTATAATTTCGTTAAATAATTTGTATAGCATCTGGAACTGTTAGGTTTCTGATGAGGACTTCTTGTGAAGTCGAAACACGTGTCGAGTGACATTGTTTTATTGTGGTTAAGGTGTATATTTTTAGTTTATGTGACTAAGAAACCACCGTTTCTCCGTTTTTCCAGTAGTATAGCATTAATTATAAATAATTTGTATAGCATACGTTCTTTTCGATCGAATGTAATTACATTTATAGTGTCAATAATAATATAAAATAAAAATCATAATAATATAATAGTAATAACGTTAAAATATTCACTTTAAATCTACATCGTGAGTTCCATCCGGAATTCCGGTACACCTCTAGAAATAATAAATATCCAAGTACTAAAACTGAATTGAAAAAAAAAACGAGATAATTTTCGTTGATTTTTATAAAAATCTAACAGTAGTTAATCTTTGTGGTTTTAGGTTATACAAACATATTTTAAGAAGAAAAAATGGGTGTGATTGTGTCGGGATGCACAGTTGAGGGATTGACGTGAATACGTTCCAAATCCAAGGTCACGTCATTTGCACAGTAGGGTTTAATAAAACACAGACTTATGATGTGCTTGTGTATTTCCGTGGGGGTGGCTCAGTGTTTAATGGATACGAAACTATACGCCGCCGCCGGTTAAAATGATACCAAAATCATCCAAGTTGGACTTTTAATTGATGAGTTAGTCAGTGGTTTTAGATCACTCTGAAAACGTTACATCAAATTTCTTAAGGATATATGGCACGTACAGTCTGAGTCAAAAATAATGTAAATCTAGATGCAATGAACGATCAAAATCAAATTATGAATTATTCACTTTAAATGCTTATAAGAAAGTCAAATTGTTTTAAATACTACATAAACTATAAAAATACTTTTGTTTAAAACCTTATTTCCCATTATTGACTGTTATTTTAGAATTTTAGCCAAAAAATTAATATTTGTGTCAGATATAAAAACAAAATAAGTATTTTATTATTATAAATGACATAAATTAAAATATTTTTAAATAACACTATTTAGAACATATGTGGAACATACAAATGTAATGAAAATAACAATATTAGTACTTCATATGCTTACATATATGAAAAAATATGTAATAACAACAAATCATTACATTCCAGTACGCTATTTTTTTTTTTTTAATATTTTTCACCAATAATTTTTTTCTCTCACAATTTAGTTCTGTATGTGTATAATTTTTTTTATGAAACTTGTTGTTAAATATGTAAGTGACGTGTTGTGAAAATTTCAGATTTTTCTCGATGCTTGAATCATCAGTTTTATCGGACTTTAACCGTAAATACACCAATCTGCCATAAGAGCCCATGTTAATTTATAAAAATAATAACTTTCAAACTATGTTGTAAAACCTTTTGAAATTTTGTGTAGGTACTTAAGATTTATAAAGGATTAACTTCTCCAAATTTAAACTATTTTTCGTTGAAATTAGATACCTGCCATACATCCTTAAATGCCACCCCAGTATCTAGCTGGCGTGAAACAATAGATGTTATTATGCACGTCAAAAATTGAAAAGTATGTAAAATACACTAAAATTAACTTATTATTGGATATTTTGCTTCCTCGCAATATTGAAGATATGAGAAGCTTTGTGATAGTTTCAGATTGAGACAAGAAATATTTTCCGATTTCAAAATTTTAAATTGATCTTTCCGTTTTACGACTGTGTCTGTCCGTGTGTGTGTGTGTGTCTGTCCCCTGAATCCTTGTCACACGCATGAACCACTGAACCGATATTGTTGAAACTTGGTCGGATGATTGGGCCTGGCTTGAGGACGGTCTCATTTCAAAATCATCAAAATCGTGTTACATCCCAAAATATTTATTGTTTCAAGATATCTAAAGAAAGACACATGTTACGTGAAAATTTTATAGAATCTTTTTTGTAGAGCATTAAATTTCCTATAATATAGATCTACAACGTTTGTTGTAAATATATGCTCTTACAAAGATTTATCTCAATGTGTTTTGTTTTTCTAAATTGATTTTTGCTTGAACATATTAAATGTCATTTTGACGTTTGCATAAATTTAGATTTAGATTGAAATTGTCAAAAAATTAAAAATATACGAAAAAATAATCAGGTGCGTTTTATGAAAAATTTCGAACTAATATTTTTATTAAAATTGTATAAAAATTAAATCTAAACACTATTAGTTTTTATTTAAATTGTTCAATAATTAACTACCTTTGGTGAATATAGCACGAGGAAGCACTGTGCATTTACTTGGCAGATGTTTTTTCTCATTGTTTCATTCGATATTAAATACAAAATTCGATTAATTTATAACTGTTTTGTAATTTAAGTAGGTATATAAGTATACCTACTCCACATAGGTACGTGAAGTGCGTTTAAACAAAAAACAAATAATAAATGCGTGCGTAAGATATATTTCATAAACAAAAAAAAGTTCATTGTTCTTTTTAAATAACAAATATTGAATCAGTTTATGTAATATTATATTACCCATTATCATTACACTGACTTATTAAAAGTGCCATGTTTCATATTTACATTTAAATACGTATAACCATAAATTATTCAAAAACTTTAGTCATTTTTAGGATTAGCTTTATAAAAAAAATTATAGTTAAAAATGAATTTATAAAGTACTGGCACCAGTCTCGGCCGCTTTAAGAGCAATGTGTTTGATGGATTTCTTCTTTTCATGAATTCATGTTACTAATAAAATAGGTACCTCTTTATTTAATCAATTTAATTACCAAAATCCGCAAATATAGTTTGTTTTTATTTCCATGTTCTGAAAGAAATGGAAGTATATATCACAGTAACTACTGTAAAAATGCATCGATTTGTATTATTTTTTGGGAAAATTTATTACGGTGCTAATCGGATTAGGGGTTTTAGAAATATTAGAAATTTTGTAACTTTTATCGTCTAAAAAGTGAACGTTGCAAGTATTATCTCACTAATTTTGATAAGACATTTATAGTGCACTTGTTTTAAATTATAATATTTTTATATTATATTTTGTATTTATTATAACCAGTAATGGGTACCCAGTGATGGACACTATCAAATGATAAATACTACGACACTAAAGTTTGAAAAACAATATAAAGCAGATGATATGATAATACATATAATAAATATAGTTCAAATTAAACTGCTTTACAATTAAATGTCTATATAAATTATGATTCAGTAAACAAATATTTCTAATTTAGTATATTTAATTAAACACTGGGGTATTATCTAAAACTGGTGCCAGTACCTTAATTTTTTTAAATCATTCTCTTGCACCATGTTTATAAATAATTATTTTCGGAATTGATGATTACATATTATTATATGTATACATATAGTTATATTGAATATCGAATTGAATAGACAAGAAAAACTGTGACGAATATAATCTGGAGAGTTGTCATCAGACCTTGATCTTCATCACGCAAAAGACGACGTAGATAGAGTGAGAGGTGCTAGCTAGCATGAATAGTTTAAATTACTAGGGATGTACATATATACATATGTATAGTACGTATGTTATGTTATGTTATATATGAGTCGGTCGTATTAAAATGTTGTTATTGATGTTTACTTCATCAGCGTTGGAAATTTTCCATATAATGGTATTTTTCTTAGAACAGTTCGTATGGGGCTTTTGGCAATCTTTATATAGAAATATGTTCTAGGTACAAATATTACTTTGTTGCTTTTAGTTGTTGTTTTTAAGAAAAAAATAAAACCCATTCAAAACATCTGCCAAGTAAATGCACAGTGCTTCCTCGTGTTTAATTCACCAAAGGTAGTTAATTATTGAACAATTTAAATAAAAACCGATAAAGTGTTCAGATAAATTGCCTGGCATTGGTTAACTATTTAATTTTTATACAATCTTTATTTTTTCGTATATTTTAGGGCGGCAGACCGAGAGTGGCGGTAAATTTTTTTAATATATTTAAAAAATATAGAGGAACAAAAAATGAGTAGTAAGACTAAAAAAAAAAGGTCTTCAAGTATTTATTTACTTACTTTATAAAATTAAAAATTTCAATTAACGTAACTAAAAAAAAAAAAAATTATGTGGTTTATATTTTCTTCAGGAATTTTCACTGTTAAAAATATATTATATTTTCTCTTGATTTAGGGGCGGCAATTTTTTTTACCAGGGCGGTAATTTTTTTGACAAGGACGACAATTTTTTTGCCCAAAACGGCAATTATTTTTTACCCAAGGCGGCATTTTTTTTTGGCCCAGGGCGGCACTTAACGTAAATACGCCATTGTATACAGTATACCTTATTTTTTTTAAATTACCAATATTTTTTATAATTTTTGTATGTTTTTCTTTCTGCCTGTTTGTACCAATTTGATACGAAAAAAAATAAAATTGATTTAATTTGTGAAAAATGTATAATAATTAAATTATATTTTTTTAACAAATGAAATCATAATAATACTTATTTCATTGTCGAGCTTTTTCTTCCATATTAAGGTCGGCCCTGAGAAGTATCGCATTTATTTTGAAATGTATCGATATAAATAATCAATTAAATATAGATTACTCAATTAATTTTAATTAATCAGATTGTAATTAAACGAAAAATCAACTGTTAAGTGTTAATGTTTCTTGAAAATGATGAAACATTAACAAAAAAATGATGCTATTTATTTTGAAATCTTTAATAAAATATAATTGATAATTATATTAAAACATTAAATTGGTAATTAAACGTTAAATGAATGATACTATTATTATTGTGTTGTTAAAATTAAATATAGAATACTATAATAGAATCATTTAATTTACTAAAAAGTCAGGTGCTATTGTTATTACTATTTTTAAGTACTTAAAATAATATTATTATTGTTTATATTAATTTAACTTTTTAGCGCTTCTGGCTGGGTTATTTTTTTTATTAATTATAAATTATCCCCTTTTAATGGGCGAGTTGGTGTTTTTTAATAAACAAATGAATATTTAACCTTTTAGTGGTCATAAAATTTGTTTTTTAATTATTTATTTCATGAGGTTTTTTAAGACTTTTTTTTTTGTAAAAAATTGAGCCCCATTAGAACTAATTTCGTTGTGATCTTAGGAGTGTGGTGTAGCTTTAGACCATAGGTTCCCAAACTTATTTGACCCACTACCCCTTTTTCAGCTATAAAAAATCACCAGGCTCCCCTGATAATTAACATTTTTTCATATATGTACATTGTACATATCTAATGTTATATAATAGTTATATAAAATTGTCGTACGTTTTTTTACTTCTTATTTTTTATAAAAGGAGGTAAATGAAATTTCTGTCATTCAAAAGGTACTGTGACATAGATGTGCACAAAAATCATGTTTGTATGTTGCCGTTAAGGCAGGTAAAATATTGGTCGAATTTCGACCATAGGGCGATACTAGTAATATATAAAACCATAATGTCATTTTTATTTACTAACAGTTCTATAAAAAAATCATCTACAACGAAGAAATAACGTGGTCTAGCGAGATTTTATCAGCTACTATGGATGCAACATCGGCAGTAATCGGGACGTTATGGATAAAAAATAAATGTTAAAATAAAATTGTTAATTGTTTATTTATTAGCTGTAATTAAGCAAACATTACGTCAAATGTTGATTAAAACATAGTCACTATACAAAATAACATTATAATTATCTGAAAATGTTAAATTTACTTAAATGGCCTTATTATACCACCATAGTTTAATAAAGCCCAAAGTAACTTTTTTTTGAAGATGTCTTAAAAATGAAAAAATCATTTAAGAAAAGTTGGTTTTCATACTTCTTTAGATTAATAATAAGCCAAAGTTTACCATTAACATAGCCTTTTTAATATAAATTTTTTATTACCCGAAATATAGCATACTTAATTAAGGTGGGCCTTATTTGCCTCCATGACCTTACATAGTTAACAAACAAGATCAGCTCGTTTGGTTGCATTTGAAATCGTGTATTTTCATATTGTCAATTATTAACAATATAATACAAAGTTATAAATAGTATAAAAATATATAGTTTTGATATAGCTTAATCGTTTTAAATGAAATGCAACTACATATATTTGAAAAACAAAGAATTGATATGTGTTTATTTATTATGTTATTACATGAAACACATATTTATTTGGCTTATAATTCAATTGATTTTGAGAAAAACTGCATGCAGCATTAATTATGGATTGTTTTATTGTTGTAAGAACATGGAATTATATTCCACTTCACGTGCGTGTCGAATTTATTCAAGAACGGAGAACATTTGTGTCATTTTTGTAAATATTCAATTGTTTATAGTTCAATGTTAAAAAGTCAAATTTTTCTGACTGAAAGCCTAGAGACAAAATAAAAAAATACTTTTCACTGACTTCAAAAAAGGAGGAGGTTCTCAATTCGATAATGTACAGGGTATCCTAGGGGAAGGTGTTGAAACTAATCAGCTGTCATTTTCAAATGGATGCAGTTATATTGAAAAATCAAACATATCGTTGAAAAGAAGAAAGTCTGCAGTTTTTAATGGGTAAAAATAAAATTTAATAATAATAGTGCATCAATTTATTTTATTGATGAAAAATATGCAAAAAATTATTGATAATTTTGTTAAAAATAACATAAAAAATGGTTTCAATGCAGATTTATTACCATAAAATGGAGGGACGTAAAGCATAAGTTTGAATAAATAATGAGTTATAGCCTTTTTAGTGCGGTTTCTCTCTTAACTTTATGTTTTCCGTATTTAATACGAAACCCTCTACAAGAACTGCTATACACTTTTATTCTTGAAAAGAAGCACTCTTCGAGAGTAAAAGTCAGATACTTGCTTCTTCCATACCTACCTCGAATAAAATTGCACACTCTTTTTTTAACAAAATTTTTGTTTTTTCAATAACTGCATCTATTTGAAAATTACAGCTGAATAATTTCAACAACTTCACGTGGGACATTCTGTATGTTCGCACATAACTCAATATATATATTCTTGAGGTGGTCCCATACGCTGTTAAAAGATAAAAATAAAAAACTTAAAAAAACTGACTTCAAAAGAAAACTAAAAACACTGAAAAGTATACTTATGTCCGGTATTATAAAGGAACTAGCAAAATTTGCTAGTTAGCAAGCACTTTCAAATGGGGTATTAATTCTGTACTAGTATCTATGGATTAGTTATGGAATTTAGAGCAGTGACACTTCAACTAATTGTAACCAGTTGGCATCATTTGACCGTACAAAATAATTTTCATAATATCGCCACTGTTTTAATACCGTTGGTATTTACCTACTACAACACGTGCGCGAAACTTGTCCAAAAGAAGTGTCATATAAATTTGATATTTCATTTGAAATTGCTTGCTAGCTAGCAAATTTGCTAGCTCCTTTATAATACCGGACATTATAATAATTAAATTTAACCGTTTTGAAGTCGGTACCACGTAAATAAAAAACAAGAAAAAATAAAGCCGACTTTAAAAACTTATTTTATACATTTCAGTGTTTTTAGGTTTTTTTATTGATTTTTAATAAAGTTTATTAATTTCTACAATTAACTATGCCTTGAATATTTTTTTTATTTACATTTCCTGTATTAACATAAACACATCCCTAGCCGCTAGACACAACTAATAGTGAAGATTGTACAGATCATTAGAGTATAGTAGAACCCGGAAGTGCGACAACGACGGCGCGGCGCGGCAGTGGACATGTGTTGACCTTGACTCGCGGACAGGCGCGTGATCGGTCATAGATACGATCGGTGGGTAGCGTCATCGACAACAACTACACAAATCTATTTATTATATTTATAATGCAGTTAGAACGTTTCTTGGATTATTGGGGCTGTACACAGAGGTGGATTATCCATAAGGCAAACTAGGCACGTGCCTAGGGCGCAAGGTTACAAAGGGGCGCGCGCGCGAAATTTTTGAAAAATAACAAAAAAATAATTGTGTCAGTAAGTACCCATGCCAGAGCCGTAACTAGAATCTCGGGGGCCCCCAGATATCTAAACAATAAAAATTAAAGACCTTTTTTTTGGATCATAGCTTACTTTTACATTTGTTACTAATTTTTATTTGAATGACTTTTTTTTTTGCTTGCCAGCTAGAATTTTACAGTTTTTAGTAATTTTAATGGATAATAAGTGTAAAATTGAAGTTCATAAGCCGAAAAAAAAGTCATTAAAATCAAAATTAGTAATAAGTAAATCACGTTTTCAAGTTAGCATCAAATACATTTTTAAAAATCTTCAATTTATTTATTTTTTCTTGCTCACTCCAATTTTTACGCTGCTGAGGGGGCCCCCTAACCTTGGGGGCCCTGGTGGTAGTTACGGCCCTGACCCATGCACCTACTTACACAATATAAAAAGATTCTTGTGTGCACAAAAAGATGATGTGATAATTTTTAACAAACAAAATATAGACGCAACAATAAGAAAATATTTGAATTTCGAAAATTTCATTGTTATATTTAATATGAAAAGTTACGTAACAGTGGAAGGGAGGGGTCAAGCTGAATGTCAGAAAATTTGTATTAGTGTAGTCCATTATGTTTTAGTTTATTACTCAAAGAATCAGTGAATTGAAGAAAAAACCTAATGGTGCAGCATATAAAAAGAAGGCTAAGGAAAAAGAAGAAAAACATCAAAATGTAATAAAGCACACGAAAAATATAGACAATTTTTAAAGGGGCGCCGATGAGGTGCTTGCCTAGGGCGCTCTCGACATTTAATCCGCCTCTGGCTGCACACGAGGCGAGATGGGCCGACCAAAATATAAAATACATTTTTAAATACTCTGCAAATTATAACCTAACGTATTTAGGTGTAAAAAAAACTGACAAAAAGTGCACTATATAGATTTTTTTGCTTGGTATAACTAGGGACTTGAACCGGAATTTATTTATGATTCGGGTTTGGTTCGGGTTCAAATATAAATTTCGGTTCGGGTTCGGATTTGAGTTCAACATGTTGCAAACTATTTGGGTTCAAAAACCGTTATTTTTTAGGGTTTAGTTTCGGGGTCGGGTTCAAGTTTTTAATTGAAAGAAAATTATTTTGTTCGAAAAAAAAATTAACAGATAAAACAATTTCTGAAGAAGGAAAAAACATTAATAGCCATTAAAATATTATTAGAAAAAGAGGACAAAAAATAAAGCTAATTTTCATAGGATTTTATATATATAGTCGACCTTCAATATTTCGCCCCCTGTCACAGATGAAGGATTGTAATTGATTTTATTCATCGAGAAAAATCCTACATAAGTGCAGGAGTTTTAGGAAAAAAAATTACCCATAGAAATTACATAGAAACCGAGATATTTACGATTTTGTATAGTAAATAAAAAGCGAAAAAATCTCAATATTTTGCTCCATCACAGATAAAGGGTTGTAATTTTTCTCATTCCATCCGAGGGGAAAAAACTAGCAAGTTTTCAATCATAGTAAATTAAAAAAAAATTAACCAACAACAAAATATATCAGTATGGTTTCAAGTATTTAAAATACTAAAATAAATAATGGTTTTATTTATTCACAAAAATACTTCAAATTCTAATTTTGTATTATATTATAAAACAAAATTATCAATTAAAATTAGTAGTTAAGTCACATAAATAGAACAATATCTTAAAGAAAACAACGGAAAATTAAAACCAACCTCAGTCGTTCTGGAACATCTGATAATTAAAATGAATATTATACTCGTAATAACATAATTTGTTCATATGTGGGCGCGGGCCGCACATAAGAGCGAAGCGGGCCGCGGGTTGGCCAGTGCTGATCTAGGGGCTATGACATATACAATAGGCATGATGCCAGTAACAAAGTATCACTGAAATTATGATTTTAAATAATTAAATAAGTTAAAAAGATTCTAAAAATGTATTTATTTTTATATTAAAAGCGCGATTAATATGATTTTTGTTAAAATAAAAACGCAAAATACAGCAATCCGCCATGTTTGATAAAACACCAGTCAGATTCGATGACGTCACGGCTACGTAAACGTCATTGTTTTATTAATATCTGCACGGTTTATAAATTATTTTGTGATTTTAAATTATTTTGCTCAGTTTTGTGTTACCAAAAGTAAAACCGAGAAACATTAGCGATGGAACAAGGATTTATTATAGTTAACAAGGAGTGTTTACATAGTCGTGACGTCAAAAATGCGCCATGACACCTGCGAGCGTTTTGGCGTCAAATTCAAAATTAGTTTTAAAAGGGTCAATTTTTGTGATTAAACCTTTATTTTCTGCAGAAATAAGCATTTTTTTGAAAATAAGAAAATAGTCTCATAAAATAGTTTTTAAAAATTAGGCATCATGCCTATTATACATACAGTATTTAAAAAATTAAATTATCGATTTTTTATATCTTTTTAATTACATGACAGACATGTACAAAATAAATAAAATATTATCAACGAAATTGTTTAATCAAAAAAGGTTAACGTATACCTTATCGCATTTTAATTTTTATTTAATGATGTGCAAGGTACGTTATTATAATTATTATAATAGCATCTGCACAAGAGAATTAGAACAATAAAACGCACAAGTAGTATATTTTATTGTAGGTGATTTATTAAAATACATCATAGGTAATCTACTTAATATGATCTGTGGACATAAAATTATGATAACGATATAATTTATATGCGTTTGTAATTTATAAACACATTATTATATTATTTTTATATAACGATTAAATGAGCTTTTCATTATCCAGTAATATAAAATTAAGATAAATAGGTTTACTTTAAATTCTTTTATAAGGTACTGGCACCAGTTTTGGATCATACTCCAATGTTGAATACTTGTTTAATGCTCGGTATCATAAAGGACCTAGTAAAATTTGCTAGCTAGCAATTACTTTCAAATGGGGTATTAATTCTGTACTAGTATCTATGGATTAGCTATGGAATTTAGAGCAGTGACACTTCAACTAATTGTAACACAGTTGGCATCTTTCACCGTACAAAATAATTTTCATAACATCACCACTGTTTTAATACCGTTGGTATTTACCTACTACAACGCGTGCGCGAAACTTGTCAAAGTCATCAACAAACTCCAAAAGAACTATCATATAAGTTAGATACCTCATTTGAGAGTGCTTGCTAGCTAGCAAATTTGCTAGGTCATTTATGATACCGGCCATAATACGAGTAAATGTATTAAAATATAAATATTTGTTGATATTTGATTATTGCCATTACTGAATCATAATCTATAGACACTTAATTGCAAAATAGCTTAATTTCATGACAATCAGCCAATGGGTGTCAAAATGATGGACGTTTAAAGTAATTATTAGTGTAATCTATTTATTAATTATTATATTATCATAGCATCTGCTTTACATTGTTTTAAATTTTACGATTCTTTATTTTACTTTTGTGTCGTAGTACTTATCATTTTGTAATCAAGTGTCTATCACTGGGTGCCCATTACTGATTTTACTTTGGGCATATTGAAGGAAAAACATAAACAAAATAAAAGGCTATAATTTAAAAAACAAACTATATTTGCGGACTTTGGTAATAAAGAGGTACTTGTTTTATTAGTGTTATCTATTTATATAAAGCTCAACGTGTCTCTGCCTGTCTGTCTGTCCGTTAGTGCGCTTATCACTCGAGAACCACTTGTCCGATTTACATGTTTTTTTTTTAATTCATAGGTACGTTTTCTGGCCAGGTTATAGGCTATATTTTGTTACGTTAGGTAACAACTAAGCAGTGACGATAATAGTAAATCAAGTCGGAAAAAAATTTGCCGTCGGCGCGCTGTTTTGCAATACACTGCCTAAACCGTTCAATTTTGAACAACATAATGACTGCTTTTATGTTACAAAGAAAATTAAAAATATTTGGGTTCTGTTTACGTGGACTTATGACCTGCGAAACATTAATCCTTATGGAAATAAATGATTTCATCGTCATAAGTACTTAATGTAGATATAATTTGCCCTTTACAGCATTCAATTTGGTCGTATAGTTTAGAAAATATCGAAATATATATGGGAACATATTATTCGTGCGATGGCGACCCGTGTCATGGCGTGCGGCGAGGGAGCGTGCCAACTAGACGCAGGGCAGAGGGAACAGGCCGGTATTCTTTTGATTGTCAATTGTTTATTTTGTTTTTAATAATTAACTTTTAAATTTAAATAGAACAAAAATTATTTATACTTTTTGTTCTGATTCGTTTTTGTTAGGTAGGTAATTTAAGTGTTTTTTGGTTTTTATTAGAAAAGTAACTAATCGTGTTTGTAGTTAATTCAACTATATATTTTTTAAATTCTAAACAATAAGCGAAGCCGCGCAGGCCCAGCTAGTGAGTTCTAAAAGAGAAGCCCATTAATCTAAAAAAATAGTATACCTTACTCTTAAAGCGGCCAGGACTGGTGCGAGTACCTTATTTTAAATTTTGAAAAAATAGGGTGATTCGTAATTTAGTAATTTTTGTTTTATTTTAATATCTAGGTATGTGGGTTTCATTTTATGAATATAATATTTAGGGTCAAATCTATTTCAGTCAATCTAGACCATTGAAAATCAATTATTATTATTGGCATTAAAACACAAATTTAATTTTATTGATAATTAAAATGTAAGAACAACATTGTTTCAAAAATATTATGCGTTCATAAAATATTTAATTATTGATTTGATAAAATTTATTTGCATTTATTTAGTTTTATTACATTTTAATTACTTAGTTTTCGTTTAAATTGTTATTACGAATTTTTTCTCAAAATAATAATTATTTTACAGTGTGGTTGAGTTTAGTCGTTGCATATAATTAATTTCATAAATAACTGAATTAATTATTATAATAACAATTCACTTATATTCAAACAATAATTTTATGGTATGTACATTTTTGTCAATCTTCCATTTAATGTTTTCATATTTTAAGTAGTAATCAAATATTTAATTTTAAGTTGTATATTAAATATTTATTGATTTTTGTGTAATTATTTATTTTATTTTATAATAATTTAAGATCCAATGTGACAAAAAATCTATATGCGATGCAGAGCACCTGATAATTCAATGTCCATTAAACAACAAGGAAAGAGAAAAACTAAAACAAAACCTACAGGAAAAAACATCACCTGGCAGAAAGAGTACAGCGAACTAATAAGAAATAAAACGATGGGCACGCACTTGCACATGATAGGTTTCCGTAATCATTACGATTTATAAACAAGAGTTATTTCAATTTTTTTTATGAACTATTCTAGCTACAGTGTTCGTTATAATTTTCATTGAAAGTACTAACTAAAAGCTACATTTTGTATATTTTTTTAGATTTTTTGCATCGATAGTTTAGAAAATAGTAGGGGGTGGGGACGCTCTGATAACGACATTTAAATGCAAATATATCGTGACTGAAGGGTTGAAATCAAAAGATTATTTAACATTTTTTGTTGCATTTTAGGAGACCTATCTAATGACATCCCACTCAATGGGGTAAGTGAAAAGAAAAATGTGAGTTCAGTTTTCAGTTTATGGGAGAGGGGTCCAAAATAATTTTAACAGTGTTCGTTATAATTTTCAGTGAAAGTATAAATAAAAAGCTATTTTCTCGAATTTTTTCAGATTTTTTAATTTGATAGTTTAGAAAATAGAGGGGGGACGCTCTGATAACGACATTTAAATGAAAATACATATATCGTAACTGAAGGGTTAAAATCAAAAGGTCATTTAACATTTTTTGTTTCATTTTAAGAGACCTATCTAAGTGAAAAAAATATGTGAGTTCACTTTACAGTCTATGGAAAACGGGTCCAATTTTTATTTTTTTATTTTATTTTATCATTTCTGTTTTTGTGCTATCAGTCTTCGTCCGTATACTAAATTTTATCTTAATAAAATTTTTGAGGACGGACTTGGCGAAACTATAAGGTTTCCTAGTTTTTTATGGAATCCTAAAAATTCCATTAAATGTACATATTTTCTGCATATAAATTAAAAAGTGAATTTTTCGAATACAAAAAACCAGATAGTTCACTAGTGCTAGGCCAATAATGCTGACAAATTATTAAAACAGTAGGTATTTAATCTATGTACCTACTTCTTTAGCCAATGCCCTTATTAATAACTCATGACGAATTATTGAGGTTAACTGCATGTAAAAAACATTACTGAATAATAAAAAAATACATTTAATATGTATTGAAATTAAAAAGCATCCTATAACATCATTGTTTTTGAATTAGTAATTATCCAAGTTGTAAATAAATATTTTTTTTTATTGTATGAAGCTTTAGATTAATTTTTATTACTGTCACATTAAAATTTCTTATCGCATTAACTTTATTATAATTTTTCTACTGTATTTAAATTATAAATATTAATACCGTGGTATAAAATTTCTACAAGTAGGTATGTTTATATTTGTATACAAAATACAAATGGAATATTTATTTAAATTTTAGATAGTGCAAAAAATGTTTACTTTCATATACCCATGTACTTATATGAAATATACAATAGTATACATAAGTATAGTGAAGCCGATTTTTTCGAAATCCGGATTTTGATGGAATTATCCATTTTAACCTTCCCTGAATCCATTCTGACTATTTTCGCCATGATGTCTGTGTGTCCGTCTGTCTGTCTATCTGTAAGCGCTGTAACTAAAAAAAGACAAATCGTAGAAGGATGAAATTTTATATTTAAGATTAATTTTTGTCTGGGAAGAAAACGTCCTATTTTTGAAAACGATCTTTCAACCGGATACGGTTGTTTACCTACGTCGATTTTTGAATTTTTCGAATTACTTGCGAAATAGAGGAAAATGGTCAAGATAAAAATTGTAGGTAATATCAATATCTATAAAAAAAACGAATAAAATTTTTTTTTTATTATAATTCAATTGGTTCATAACAGAGAAGAAATAAATATCTGCCATGAGTGTCACTGGACTTTCTTATACGTATTACGGAGATTGAACAGTGTGCGTGTTTGCCATGGGACTTTCTTATACATAATATTTAGATTGAACAGTGTGGGTGAGTCTAAGTAATTACATAAAAAAATTCTTTCTGGCTAAATAATTTTTTATCTAAAACATTTTTTTCTTATTTCAAAAATAATTCGAAAATGCAAAATTGACAAGAGTAAACATCCGTTTTCAGTTATTACGTTCTAAAAAAATCATTTATTATATACAGAGAATAATATTATCTATATATTATTCATTTGATTCTATTTTATTAGTTTGTCAGAAATGTTTTAATAAAATAAGAATCACGTACACTATTCACTGTTAGGATTACGTATAAGAAAATTCCGTGGTTCCCAAGGCAGATATTTTAATAAATAATATTTGAGTAGGTAGGTACTTATAACTAACACTTTTATGCAATATTCCATTCATCACGTTGGTTAATAAACAAAACAATTGTAAAAGTATCGTCATGGTCTAGTTAGATTTAATTATAAAGTTATATAACACAATACATACCTATATAGGTATATACCTGTCTGATTACTTAGATGCTGTTTTTACTCCATTTATATATACAACAATTATTTGTAAGTAAAAAATCCCCGTTTCAAAAATAATTCGAAAAATTCAAAAATTACAAAACTAAACGTCCATGTCCGAGTGTATGATCGTTTTAAAAAATACGAGGTTCTCTTTGCATGCAGACGAAAATAAATGCTAAATATAAAATTTCACTCTTATATTGCACATCCCAAGCAGGCTCTACTTGGAAGGGTGTATTACTCTCGCCCTATTATTTTTTTCGTATGAAATTTTATAAAATGAGCATTATATATTAAATTATTTTAGTAACCCCCATAAAAGTTTACATTTTCTGAATGAGAACATTACAGTCTCCATATTTATTTATTTTAATATCGATTGGTTTTAATTTTCTGTCATAAAAATATAAACAAAGTTCAATTTGTTCTTTTAGACCTATTTTTAATGAGGTTATGTCATTTATTACTATTAACATTAATTTTTTACAAGAAATAAGAGTAGATAAGAAAAATACCAATTTTTAAATATCCTTCAAAAAAACGATAGTTTCAAAAGTGTGCATTTTATGGCCAAGTCATGCTATTTGTATTATATTACACAGCCCCACAAAATAAAAAAAGTGGTCTGAACTTTACATGTGAATAAGCTACCCTTATGGATTTTGAGCTGCCGAATCCGAATCTGACCTCAGAATTTCCCCAAAACCTCACAATTGTCCCCTAGCCTATTTGGGGGGTATAATGGACACCTCTCAACTTTTTAAAAAAATTATTAGTTTTTCTTCCATAAATCAACAGAGTGTAGTATTCTGAATACAATAATATACCTAAAGTTTCAAAATAACGTATTTTCAAACTTCGGAAATATCGGCACTTTTGTAGTCCGCCATATCTTTTATTTTGAAATTTTACATCATTGTATTCAGAATACTACACTCTATTGATTTATGAAAAAAAAAAAAAATGAAAAAAGTTGAGGGGTGTCCATTAAACCCCCCCCCCAAATAAAAATTATAGGGGGTAACATATTTATGCTATTTTATAGAACTTGTAATACCAAACACATTTTGCATTATACACAAGCCACTATTCTAAGCGGTTTACGAGCAATTTACAAATTTAAAATTTTACCCTCATTTTCAAGGGTCGATTTTACCCTTCTGAACTTAAAAACGGGCACGTATAAAAATTAATTTTTACCTGATTTACATTTTTATCAAAGTATCATTAAAATCCGAGAGTGGCATCTGGTGATGTTTCCTTGTCAATTATACACTTTTTCCCTAGACTAGGGGAAAATTGTGGGGTATAGAGGTCGGATTCCCATTCATCGGCTTAAAATCCATAAGGGGGTGGATTTTTGCATTTTTTAAACTAAGACTCGAGATATTTAGGATTTTGTATATGGTAGGTAATGAAAAAAAATATTTGATCCCCTGTCACGTATGGAGGGTTGTAATTAGTTTCATTCGATCCTTTGGGAAAAATACTTTGGAGAAGGGGGTTTTAGGGCACAAAACAACTCTTATATCGCATAGGAGCCGAGATATGAACGATTTTGTATAATGAATAAAAAACAAAATTTTTATTTTTATTTCATCCCCTGTCACGTACGGAGGGTTGTAATTCGTTTCATTCGATCCGGCGGAAAAAATACTATAGGGAGGGGATTTTAGAGGGAAAACAACCCCCTATCATATAGCGTGCAAGTCCGCTAGCATTTTAATTTTTAAATATTTTAAGCTCCATACAATTATTTTTATACTAACAGATACATTTATTATATTATTATCTGTTGACGACAAAAAGTAGGAAATATCCACTAATTAATTTTAAATGTCATAATTTTTATCAAAGGAAATAAAAACGACGAAACTACTTATCTTTAAAAAAAATACTGGAAAAATAATGTTTATTAATTATGTAATAAACTGTCATATCCACACAACTATTTTAACAAAATAAATAAATTAATTAACACTTTTATATAATGATCTAATGGTTATCTCACTCTGTACAAATATAAATATGTACATATGTATGTGTGTAGTTGCGATATAAAAATAAAACTAGTAAATTTATGTATGTATATTGTTTGTCGCTTCCTCATTGTATCACTACGAGGAAATATAGTACATATTACAAATTAAATTTTATTATTATTATTGTATTTTTTATAAGTTTTATTCTTACAGTTATTGGTAGGTATACTAATTATTTCCTTATTTTTAAATTAATATTTAATTCAACATTTTTATCATAGTCCACATATTATAAGAGGCAGGGACGATTTATGCAAAGATCAGTAGTAAAGGCACCAGTTATGGCCGCTATAAGAGCGATGGTTACAACTGTTATTGCCATTTGTTTATAAATATAGTCTAATGTTTTCGTTTTTTTTTTTTGAATGGGCTTGTTTTTTGTAATTTTGAACTCATGTTATAAATAAAACAAGTAACTCATTATTTAATCAATTTAATTATCAAAGTCCGCAAATATAGTTTTTTTTTTTAATTATAGCCTTTTATTTTGTTTATGTTTTTTCTCCAGCAATGGAAAAGATAAAACCAATAATGAGCACGCAGTGATGGACACTTGCTAATGATTAAAAAATAAAAAGTATTACGATACAAAAGATATAAAAGAAAGAATCATCAAATTTGAAACAAGGTAAAGCAGTTTCTATGATAATATAATAATTAATAAATAAGTTATACTAATAATTAGTTGAAATGACCACCATTTTGACACCTATTGGCTGATTGTCATCAAATCACGCTGTAAGACAGTTAAATGTATATAGATTAATATTCATAAATGGTAGTAATCAAATATCAACAAATATTTCTAATTCAATACATTTAATTAAAAATTTACCATTTCTGGGGTCCTAGCCAAGACTAGTGCCACTACCTCATTTCCCTGGTGTAAATACTGTCAGTCTGCCTGCACTAGTTGGTTGCGTTTCAGAGATATAGCGCATAAAATGCCTTATGATTGCAAAAATTTCTTCATCAAAATAAGTCTTTCATGTTTTTTAGTTGTATGTCCGGTATTATAAAGGAGCTAGCAAAATTTGCTAGCTAGCAATTACTTTCAAATGGGGTATTAATTCTGTACTAGTATCTATGGATTAGTTATGGAATTTAGAGCAGTGACACTTCAACTAATTGTAACACAGTTGGCATCTTTCACCGTACAAAATAATTTTCATAATATCACCACTGTTTTAATATCGTTGATATTTACCTACAACGCGTGCGCGAAACTTTTCAAAATCTACAACAAACTCCAAAAGAACTGTTGTCATATAAATTTGATATCTCATTTGAAAGTGCTTGCTAGTTCCTTTATAATACCGGACATATTAATGTTCGTAAATATCGAAAAGCCCAGTTCACACAAATATCATGTTGAAAACTGTAACAAAATTGTCTGTTTTTATGGAAAAAATTGGGTACTCGGCTTACACAAAAATCTAAAATTATTCAAAGCCAGTTCAGAAAATTTCAATACACACCTGCGAACATTTTGGCGTCAAATTCAAAATTAGTTTTAAAAGAGTTAATTTTTGTGATTAAACCTTTATTTTCTGCAGAAATAAGTATTTTTTTGGAAATAGGAGACACGTAAGATCATCATAAAACAGTTTTTAAAAATTAGGCATCATGCCTATTGTAAGTGGTAGGGCTGAAAATCGGGTTCAGTACCGCTGCTTATGAGTTGTTTTTATTATATCGCGGAGCTCTTGTAACATGTTCGCGGAACACCGGTTAAGAATCACTGAACTAGGCTGTAATACCAGACATTAGTTAGCTATGGTTAGTTTCGTCTCTGTCTTGAATTTTAAAACTGACTCGTATAATACTAAGTTGACTTCATCTCCCGGCATGCAGTTCTACTTACAATTAACAATTCGTTTTTTTTTTTAAATACTTAATAATCAATTTCATACTGAATCGAAGAGAAACCATATCATGATCGGTATTTCAAGTAGGTATTGTAATAAGAAATTGATTCAATTGTCAATTATACCTACTCATTATATTTAACGTTATGTAAGGTAGTTTCGCGCTGTCTGACATTTACACCTCCCACATGCATCCTTCAATATTACGGAACTGTTTATGAGTTTCGTATGTGTGTGTGTGTGTGTGTGTGTGTGTATGTGTGTGAAAGCGTGAGTGTGTATGTGTATAAGTACTTTGCCCCGAATGTTAAATTCACCTGATTTGTTTTCTACATTTGTTATTTTATAATAGCTAATTTTGCTTACTCGCCATATCGAAGATACGAGAAACTTTGCGATCGTTTTTCAATGAGAAAAAAGTTTCGGGTAGAGACGAACACTGTTTTTATTTTTTCCGTATCTGTCTGTCTGTCTGTCTGTGTCTGTTCCCTGATTGTCACACAGAAGTCTGATTTTGAGAATATTTTTGTTATATATGTATAATTAAACTGAGGTCCAATTGAGGTTAAAAAAAAAGTTATATCCATTTAAAGAATTTCCGAATTTTTAGATTTTTGGGTATACCGCCTAAACCACATACAATTATTAATATTTTTTTAAGTAGTAATACTCATCCCTTCCTTACAAATAATTCATCTCATTTAACTGAATCTGTATCTCTTACCGTTTAGAAAATCCCCATGCATTTCACACTTATCTTGAATACCCTGTATACAGTTGGGATTCGTTTATTCTAGTCTCGTTTATCTAAAATGCCGAGTTTCGTTTATTCGTAATTTTTTCTCCTTCTTCACCTCCCACCATTCTCGAATCATGAAACGAACGTATTTTTGAATTTTTTTCTAAAATGAATTAGAACATTTGTATTCAACTCATTAACTGTACGATATTTTTCAAAAGATTTTAATTTTTTTAATATTCATTGCATGCTACTAACGCAACGAAAACCATATCTATAGATAGAATACATACATATTATAATTTACACTTATCACCGTCGTCACTCGTCACCTTGCTCATATTTTGCCATATTCGAAATTAAAAGTAAAGTAAATTTCACTATCACGATTAATTATTAACGATAAATATTAAATACCAAGGTATATAAAGTTGTCAAAATCACAGAACGTATTGCCAACTTAAGAATAGTAAAAAAGACACTTCCCGAATAGACTAAATTGTCTGGGATAGCTTTTTCATGATTTTGCAATGTCGAATTTGTACTTCTTTGAGTATATATGTTGTTAAAATATCAAAAAATACGAAGACAAAAATAAATGAAGGATTTCTTGTATTTGATATTCTATTATACATTTATAACATTTGAATACATCTTCGTGGTGACGTCCTTTCCCGCGCCAACGCTGATTGAAGGATCTATACATAACTTGGTGGGAGCCCCTCTCGACTTCGAATACACGCGACTTCCTCGATTAAAAACGATTCAGAAGGCTTAGAATAAACGAGATCCGACTGTATATCCAATTCAATCAATTCTCTACATGCCATTTAATTTAGTATAGAAACTTTAAAATCGCCTGTATGTTATTACATCCGTACGTTTCCATGAGCTACAGCAGTAATAAGACAAACAGAACGATTGCGCGAGGCTCTATCATGTATGTAAGTGACCAAATATTTATTCAACAAGATCAGATTAAAATGGAACCGGTTTCGGTTCAGGAAGCAATGATGATAGACTGTTATGACGACAAATATACACACTCTCTCTCTCTTTCTTTCTTTATTATCTGCTCTACTCCTTCTCTAGCCGATGCACTTGCGTAATTATAAAATTAAATCATTTAAATATTCTAAACAAATAATTAATTAATTATACACTTGTTAACGACTTGAGAATATATGTAAATTGGTATATTATTACAATCGGGACTCGTTTATTCAACTTTATTCTAAACCTTCTGAATCGTTTTGAATCAAGGAAGTCGCGTTTATTCGAAGTCGAGAGAGGCTCCCACCAAGTTATGTATAGATCCTTGACCAATCAGCGTTGGCGCGGGAATTGACGTCACCACGAAGATGTATTCAAATGTTATAAATGTATAATAGAATATCAATTACAAGAAATCCTTTATTTATTCTTGTCTTCGTATTGCAATGAATATCAAAAAAATTAAAATCTTTTGAAAAATATCGTACAGTCAATGAGATGAATACAAATGTTCTAATTCATTTTACAAAAAATTTCAAAAATATGTTCGTTTACGCCGTGACTCGAGAATGGTGGGAGGTGAAGAAGGAAAAAAAATTATGAATAAACGAAACTTGGCATTTCAGATAAACGAGACTTAGAATAAACGAGTCCCGACTGTATTATGAATGTTTGGTTTTATAATAGATGAATGTTTTGGGAAGTAGCATATTTAGGTAATTTTGAAGCTTGAGGACATAAAGATTATCTTCGGTTTAATATTCAAATCCTATGTCTCCATTAGGTCAAATTTTACAGTCGGGGAGATACGTAATGAAACGGACAATGTCTGTTCCATCGAAACTATCCGAACGAATGAATTCAAATTTTGTTGTTAGCATCACTGACTTCACTGACTACACCATAAAGATGGCATTTGCATTGCATGTGTTATGTTTGTATTGACAATGGTCACGTTCACGACTGACCAAAAACAGTGAACAGCGAGCTTTGATTGGTTAATTCATGGAATTTCTGGTGGAATGTACCAGAAATTAAAGGAATGTAATTTTTTAAGCGTGTAAGAAAGTGAGAATGAAGTAACCAGAAAGAGATAGAAACTAGTGTTCTGGCAGAAACGCTCAACATGAAATGAACATAAAAGTTCTTTGGTTAGCCTGGTCACTAGTTTCTATCTCTTTCTGGTTACTTCTTTCTCACTTCCTTACACGCTTAAAAATGACATTCCTTTAATTTTTGGTACATTCCACCAGAAATTCCATGAATCAACCAATCAAACTCGTTGTTCACTCTTTTTGGTCAGCCGTGAACGTGACCAATGTAAGTTTTCGTCGTAAAAATTTAGAGGGGTGGGACGCTCTGATAACGACTTTGGTGGTAAATATATCGTAATTGAAGGGTTAAAATAAAAAAGTTCGAAAACATTTTTTGTTTGATTTTAGGAGACCTATCTAAAGACACAAGGTGAAAAAAATTGAGTATACTTTTCAGTCTATGGGAAGGGGGTCCAAAAAATTTTATTTAAAAAATCTCATCATTTCTGTTTTCAATCTATGTCCGTATACCAAATTTCACCATAATAGGTATAAAATTTATATAGACCGACAGACGGACGGACAGAACGAAACTATTTCTAGTTTTCTACGGAACCCTAAAAAATGAAAAATAATTAATGTTTTGATTATATTATTTTCTTGTAAATTCTAAAGGAAAGATTTTAAACTTGAAACTAATTGTAAAATATTTCGAATTAAAATTAATGAACTTATTTTTAGTTATTAATATATTAAAATTATTATAATATTAAAATACAGTTAAAACAAAAATATTATACATTTTATTGAATAATAAAAATCGACTAGTATGTTTTATCTAAAAATTCATATAATAATACTTATATTTTTTATGAATATAAAAAACAAAAACATATTTTATATCAGGAAATACATATTATAATATGTATACTATATTATTATAACCTGTTATCTAATGATATTCAATGCGGATGGTCGCCTCTATTCCTATATTCCAATAAGTGTTGGAATTTTTTCACCTTTTTCCTTTGAATAATAAAGTAGTAAAATAAATTCCAAGCGATTTTTCTGAGTAACCATATGACATTTGTGTATGCTTTTATTTATTATTACTTCTTCTAACGACACAAACTGCTAATGTCTGTAGATATATTGCCAAGTTCATGGTCGTAAGAAAAATTAAACAAGTTTTTGTGATTTGATACGATTTATTTATTTTTTGTGCTGTTTTCTTTTTGTGATGTAATCTGTGTAGTTATTAGCTTATATTAAATGATACTTACTCATTTTTTTATTAGATCTATAATATCCAATTACAGTTTATTGTTTAACTATAATTTAAATTTGAATAAAATACAAAAACTATAAAATCTTGATTTATTTATTTTGCTTCCTCGCAATATCGAAGATACGAGAAGCTTTGTGATCGTTCCAGATTAAAGGCAGGGGATACATCCTAAAATATTTATTTTTTCAAGATATCTCAAGAACGACACATGTTCCGTGAAAATTTTATAGAATATTTTTTGTAGAGCATTAAATTCCCTTACAAAGATTTATCTCAATTTATTTTTAAAATTCGT
Organism: Sialis fuliginosa; assembly: GCA_961205875.1. Classification (NCBI taxonomy): domain Eukaryota; kingdom Metazoa; phylum Arthropoda; class Insecta; order Megaloptera; family Sialidae; genus Sialis; species Sialis fuliginosa. The sequence goes on from OY540817.1 coordinate 3,878,482, forward strand.
GTTTTGTTTTTCTAAATTGATATTTGCTTGGACATATTAAATGTCATTTTGACGTTTTAAATGTCATATTGACGTTTGCATAAATTTAGATTTAAAATAATCAGGTGCATTTTAAGAAAAATTTCGAACTAATATTTTTAGTAAAATTGTATAAAAATTAAATGGTTAACCAATTCCAGGCAATTTATGTAAGCACTTTCGGTTTTTATTTAAATTGTTGAATAATTAACTACCTTTGGTGAATTTAAGACGAGGAAGCACTGTGCATTTACTTGGTAGATGTTTTTTATAGAATTATTTTGCCTGAATTTCATCCTCATAATATATGCAGTTGTGCAAATAAAATATTTATAGGTTAAAAAATCTGTCTGTCACTAGGACATACAGTGATAATTTTTATGTTTTTGTTTTGTTTTTACAATGATCCCTCCATTACGCGGTTAATTGGTTCCATGAAGTAAAGCGCGTAAAAAAATTGAGGGATTACTGTGTATTCATTTTATTAAAATACCCTTTTTTAGTGAATATTTTTTCATTTTATTTTAATATTTGGAAGCCAAACAAGATAATTTTCTCATAATAATAAATTTTGCCAGCTACTGAAAATATAAAAAAAATACACGAAAACATTTTTTTTTCATTGCATGAAAAACCACACTTTAACCCCAGAAGCACAATTACTTCCTTTGAAAAAGTATATCAGCAACAATTCCGGTGGTAGAGACTCTATATTAAAAAAGAAATATCCAAAAAAATACAGTTGAAAAAGATTTTCTTTACGGGTGAAAAAAAAAATCCGGAGAGGAAATTAAAACGTCTCGGCACAGAGAAACAAACTGGGTTCCGACTTCCGTAGCGCAGACTTCTCATTTCCGGATTAGCGCTGCTTCCTGCTCATTAAATCGTATTCGCCAGTTCGACTTCCGGTTTGTGCGCTGTCGCTGTCGGTGGAGCCCTCTCGCACTGTTCCGTCTTGATTCCGGGTAGAAACAATACACAGGACGACTTTGTCGATATTATGGCGTTGTACGTGGGCTGTGGGGGCGAGCGGGGGCAAGGAGGGAAATTAAATTAGAGCGACTATAGAATTGATTCGTTTATCTATATGTATACATAAGGTACTGGCATCAGTCTTGTTTGCTTTAAGAGTAAGGTATACTCTTTTTTGGGATGTATGGGCTTCTTTTTTATAATTCTCATGAACTTTTAGTGACTGTGTGCAAGGTACTTTTTTAATGATAACACTTTTGAAGTTTTAGTAATTATTTATTTATTGATTGTTGTATAAATCTGTTCTATGATGTACTTATAGTGTATTATGTAGCAATCAGCGCGAAGGTACTGTAACGAAATGTTTACTATGTCAGGAGTTGAAACCAAGTGTGTTGTCTCGAAAAATGAAAGATCCTGTTTTAGAGCGGTTAGAAGAGGATAGCGATAGATATTTAGAGAGGGGGAAAAATTCAGAGCGTTTGGAAAAACTCCGGTCGGCATGTTTAAAACCTTAAGCTTTATTGGACCTTTACCGCCGATCCTAGAATATCCAAATCGAACGTGTTTAAAACAACATGAACTGGCTTAAGAAATTTAAAAGTTTTATAATATTGTAAACAACTAAAGAAATTTGTCGCCTAACTGCAATAAAGTTGTTTCTTAAAAATAAATGTGTGTATGAAATATTTACATTAAAATTTTGGAAATCTAATATTTTAGCGTGGGAACGTCGCTACAAACTTATCTTAAAAATAAGTAGGCACTTTTAGAAGAGCCCTGAAGATGTCCACTGTGTGACGAAACGTTGGCCGGTAACACTACCAAACCGACGCGGCTTACACCCAGAAGCCAAGATCCATTTCAAGTAGGTACCTACCTCTTTATTAAATCTATCTAATTCCCAATATCCGCAAATTTGTTTGTTTTTTAAATTATTGCCATTTATTTTCATTATATTATTTCTCTTGTAATGGACAAAATAAAACAATTGAATTTCCTATAATAGGGGTCTACAACGTTTGTTGTAAAATATTCCCTTACAAAGATTATTCTCAAAATTTTAAAAATTCGTGTTTTGTTTTTCTAAATTGATATATTATGCTTGGACATATTAAATGTCATTTTGACGTTTTAAATGTCATGTTGACGTTTGCATAAATTTAGATTTAGATTTAAATTGTCAAATAATTAAAAATATACGAAAAAATAATTAGGTGCGTTTTAAGAAAAATTTCGAACTAATATTTTTTAGTAAAATTGTATAAAAATTAAATGGTTAATCACTTCCAGGCAATTTATCTAAACACTATCGGTTTTTATTTAAATAGTTGAATAATTGGTGAATTTAACACGAGGAAGCACGGTGCATTTACTTGGTAGATGTTTTTATTTTAAATAAATTACTTTTATTCGGAAATTGCTGCGTTTACAATTTCATATGAGTGTTAAACGGCTAGTTGCGTTTAAATGTGCGGTATATATGCTTTAAGCTCGTTGACAACCGAGTCGGTTCGTGCAAAAAACAAAAGGGTTACTTATATTTGTAAGTACATTTCTATCTTGTGTTTAGTAAAACTAGTATATTTTAGTCACAGTTGTAACATGAATTTTGTAAAAATACAAATGTTATCACACAGGACAGTACCAAGTTACTTTTATAAGTTGTAGTTTGAAACGATCACAAAGAATGGCCCATATGTTATGTTATTTTCTTATCGCCTATGCCTTGGTACGGTCCTGCATTGTCTTGGGGCATATAGTACCGTGTGATTTTGAACAATAAGTTAGGATAATATGCTCATAATGTTTACACAACACTTACACAATTATGTACTTTTTGTTAGCTCCGTACAAACAAAATCTATTTGTTATTTAGCGTCCTGCAAGTCATTATAAATAATTAAACCTAAAAATTACAACTTATTTGTAAATAGATTTATATACTATATACCGATGTACGTATATAAAACAACAAAAACAATAAAACAGACTTTACAAAATAATACGTATACTTACCTAATATTTAAATTTAACAGTTTTGGTTGGTTTTATCATTTCATCGCAATAAGATACGAGAAGCTTTGTGATCGTTTCAGATGCGATGTGATGTTCTCCGATTTAAAAATATTAAAATGATCTTTTTGTTTCACGTCAAGACAAACACTTTTCGTTCCGTGTCTGTCTGTCTGTCCGTCCGTTTGTCTGTCCCCTGAATCCTTGTCACACGCATAACTTATGAACCACAGAACCGATATTGTTGAAACTTGGTCGGATGGTTGGGTCTGGCTTGAGGACGGTCCCATTTCAAAATCATCAAAATCGTGTGTAAGGGATAGGGGTGACATCCTAAAATATTTTTTTTAAGATATCTCAAGAACGACACATGTTTCGTGAAAATTTTATAGAATATTTTTTGTAGAGCATTAAATTTCATATAATATATGTCTACAGCGTTTGTTGTAAAATATTCCTTTATAAAGATTTATCTCAATTTATTAAAAAAAAATCGTGTTTTGATTTTCTAAATTGATATTTGCTTGGACATATTAAATGTCATTTTGACATTTGCACAACTTTAGATTTAGATTGAAATTGTCAAAAAATTAAAAATATATTAAAAATTATTCAGGAGCGTCTTAAGAAAAAATTCGAACTAATATTTTTTAGTAAAATTGTATAGCAAATTAAATGGTTAATTTATCTAAACACTATCGGGTTTTATTTAAATTGTTGAATAATTAACTACATTTGGTGAATTTAGCACGAGGAAGTAATACTTGTGCAATTACTTGGCAGATGTTTATTTTTCTTAAAAGGTTTTTTATTTGTCTCCTTTGAGTGACGTATCTTCGAAGTGCATAGTCAGATCCTGATAAAATTTATACGGGGCCACCTCGGGAGTATTCTCTTTCAAATAAATAAAAAAAATCATCAAATCGGTGCATATTTGTCGGAGTTATATCAGCCGAATTGAAAACCTCCTCCTTTTTTGAAGTCGGTTAAAAATCAAAAACAACGAAAAAATAAGGCGGATGTAAAAATGTGTAGGTAACTAACGTAGGTGTATTGTTGAATGCTAAAGAAAACTAAAAATAGTTTATTGAATAAGTGTACCTATGTATAGGTTTTATTGTCAACAATATAAATGTAAAGATATGGTTCACTTATTTATATTTTAAGTTCAATGCGCGCATTCCAATGTAATTGTTTTAAATCTAATAATAATTGATTGTATATATTTTATAGGTATTGGTTCATTGTATGTGTCGATAGTTATAGATTAATTAACTATTATTTACCTTGTAAAGTCTTTAAACGAGGTATTATATTCTCAGTATAAAAAGCTATCGTTGTATTGGTTCCGATACATTACATTTTAGAAGGTTACAATGATATGTGTTGTTAGGTCATCTTTGTGCTATAATTTTTAATAGAAAACAATTGATCCGACTTTTTTTATATTGTACAGTCGCCTGCATAACTGGTCTTCTAGTTTGTATTCATTTTCGCTTAACACAAACATAGTAGGCTCCTCCCATTTGATTATTATAATATTTAAATCATTTCTTCATGTATCAAACAAAAACAGATATTTTGAAACTCATTTGCTAGATAAAGAACGACTCTTCGTTTATAGTACTCATATATATTTGTGCAATTAAATTATTATACATAATCATACAGGGGTTTTTTAAGAAAATTTTACTACACATCTTTCTTTTTTTTTTGCTTTGTAATTTTTCAACTGGATGATTTTTTTTAAGTATATTTATATTTCAATTGTAATGACCTTTTTTTGTTTTCTACTTGTACTTTTTTAACCAGATGTATCTTTTTTTGTAGTATATTTATGTTTTATTGGTTGTAATGACTTTTTTTTGCTCAACATTTATAATTTTCAACTACACAAATTGACTTTTACAACTGCACTTTTCATTTTTAGAACTGCAGAAACAGCTACTACTACACGCTAAAATAACCCCTGTAATCATAGTAAATAACCATAATAAGTATAAGAAATTAGATAACAAAAACAAAATTTGCAATAATAAATCATTATTCGAAATGGACGTATATTTATTGTTTTTATTTAAAATATTATAACTATACAAGCTCCGCCCTAAAAAAAGATAACCGATAATGTTTGTCTTTAAATTTGAAATCTGTTGTAAGCGATTCTGGCCTTTAGGGTGGCAGACGAGTTCTGCAGACGACTGTACATAACATACTAATCATACAAATAAATGGTGTGTTTATTATAATGTCAGGGTCTGTCTGTCGGTCTGTGAATGCTCTACAAATAAAAAATTATATTTTGAAAAAAGCCATTAAATCGGAAGCTACTTCAAAAAAGGAGGAGGTTCTCAATTCTACAATATATGTTAACATATATTGCTTCCTCGCAATATCGAAGATACGAGAAGCTATGTGATCGTTTTAGATTGAGACAAAAAAAAAGTTATACAATTTCAAAATTTTAAATTGATTTATCCGTTTCACGTCAAGGCAAACACTTTTCGATCCGTGTCTGTCTGTCTGTCCGTCCGTCCGTCCGTCTGTCCCCTGAATCCTTGTCACACGCATAACTCATGAACCACTGAACCGATATTATTGAAACTTGGTCGGATGGTTGGGTTTGGTTTGAGGACGGTCCCATTTCAAAATCATCAAAATCGTGTGTAAGAGGGAGGGGTGACACCCCAAAATATTTCTTTTTTCAAGATATCTCAAGAACGACACATGTTACGAGAAAATTTTATAGAATATTTTTTCTAGAGCATTAAATTTCCTATAATATGGGTCTACTACGTTTGTTATAAAATATTCCCTTACAAAGATTTATCTCAATTTATTTTAAAAATTCGTGTTTTGTTTTTCTAAATTGATATTCGATTGGATATATGTTATTAAATGTCATTTTGACGTTTTAAATGTCATTTTGGCGTTTTAAATATCACTTTGACGTTTTAAATGTCATTTTGACATTTGCATAAATTTAGATTTAGATTGAAATTGTCAAAAAATTAAAAATATATGAAAAAATATTCAGGTGCGCGTTTTAAGAAAAATTTCGAACTAAGATTTTTTAGTAAAATTTCTATAAAAATTAAATGGTTAACCACTGCCAGGCAATTTATCTGAACACTATCGGTTTTAGTGAATTTAGTACGAGGAAGCACTGTGCATTTACTTGGCAGATGTTTTTTTATGTACGTTTGCGTTTTCTGTGTAGCAACATTTTACGTTGACCACATCGGTTGATTGGATTATGTAATTTTTAAAACAAATTAGTGCGCGAATGTAACAGTTTAGTTTAAAATAGCGGAACACATTTGTATATTGTATAAATAATTATCTAGTATTTATAAATCGAGCAGACGATCTGGAAATTCTTTGGAATGTCTCCAGATATCGTAATTCTACTGGAATTATAAAAGATGTGTTATTTGTGTCGAAGGATTTATAATTTTTAGCGCCGTCTGTGACTCTTCTTTACAACCAAGTCTAATTCCGTATTCAGCTGCTCTGTGTCTTTATAATAAACGCATATTTATTTTGTTTGGTTGAGATTTTACATAGATATACAAGTGTTACGTAAATAACATTAATTACAATTAAAAACACGGGTTGTACAGATGCCAAAATTATTATAGAATAGAGTTTAGTCGCGTTGAATTTGGAATATTCCATGCATATGTACAGGCCCTGAAAGAGCTTCCATGAGGCCCGGGCCAAACAACATTTCAAGGGACTCATACCTCTTCAAAATAAATTCTGTATTGTCCTAAAATTTAATAAGTAAACAACAAAATAATAGAGGGGCATTAAACACGGGAATTAATTGCACAATTTATATGTGCCGAGGCTTCTGAGACTCCAGGGGCCCGGTCTATATGGCCCTCTTAGCCCCCTCACTATCTGAGTCTAAATATGTATACAGTGTATTCCAAGTTGATTAAGACATAGGAAATTTAACATGGGGACAGTTAGAAATGTTATAGTAACATTTGGTCAAATTTAACGGTGTGTGATTGGTGTATTTTGATTAGTCTCGAAACTAACTGATAAATTTTAAATTAAACAACAGTATTTTGTTTTCAACTTTAAAGTAAGCATCCTAGATAAAATTATAATAATATTTTTTGGTAGATATAAATTTGAAAACAAAATACTAATTACTATTTTTTTAAATTTTGTGGCGGCATTTCAAAATGCACCAATCACACATCGTTAAATTTGACCAAAGGTTACTACAACACTTCTAATTGTCTCCATGTTAAATTTCCTATGTCTTAATCAACTTGGATATGACCCCAGTAATGGCTATTTTTAAATTAAATGTACTGAATTAGAAATATTTGTTAATATTTGATTACTACCATTTCTGAATATTAATATATATACATTTAACTGTCTTACAGCGTGATTTGATGACAATCGGCCTATAGGTGTCAAAATGGTGGACATTTAAACTAATTATAAGTATAATTTATTAATTAATTATTATATTATCATAGCAACTGCTTTACATTGTTTCAAATTTGACGATTCTTTATTTTTTATCTTTTGTATCGTAGTATGTAGGTACTTATCATTTTGTGTCTTTCACTACGTTCTCATTACTGGTTTTACTTTATCCATTACTGGAGAAAAAACATAAACAAAATAAAAGACTGTAATTTAAAAAACAAACTATATTAGCGGACTTTGGTAGTTAAATTGATTAAATAAAGAGTTACTTGTTTTATTAGTAACATGAGTTCATGAGAATTACAAAAAGAAGCCCGTCAATCACAAAAACAATAAACCTTGCTCTTATAGCGGCCATAACTGGTGCCAGTACACACAAGATTTATGTTATTAATAAAACAATAAATGTTTTAAATAGCACGAGAAAAAGAGCGCGTTTGCGGTTTTTATGCATTTTTACCCTTTTTTGAACCTCATACGAATAATTGAGTAACTATAGCGTCGTTAGTAATGACTAGAAATTGGAAAAATAATTGTTATTTTCAATGAAATAGTTACTAGTTGAATTTTTTTTTTGGAAAATAGTTTTTTTACAATTTAATAATAATGAGTGCAAATGAAGTAGTAAAAAGTGTCGCAAATAGTTTAAAAATAGTTGGAAAGGTAGTTGATTTCATATTGTGTTCAATCAAATCAGTTTTCTGAAAACGGTGGAGATATGTAATAAAAATTACAATCAATGCATTTTTCGCAATAGTTGAAAAACTATTTTTCCAATCTCTAGTAATGACGTTAAAAAAAACTAGAAATTTGATTTGTTTGAATTCTATATGGTGTTTATTTTACCTGGATCGTAGCACGCACGCTGAATGCGTGGCGTGGGCCGTCAGACAAACTGCACAACGGCGACGCGGTGGCTCGAGTGTTATTTTCGTACCCGGAACTGAACCTGCGCGCGATTATGTCGCGCCAACGGTTTTGTTGGTGTTATTTAAAGCGCCGCCGATATTGTTGTGTGAGTATTGTTGGGTCTGGTACGTTTGTTCGCCAAGCTAATTCATCGACAGAAAACTACAACCAATAATTAATCGATAGTTTAGCTATTCCCAGGCCCGGATTTAGGAATATGCCGCCCCTAGGCAGTTGCAAAAAATGCCGCCCCCCTCCTCGAAACTAACAGTTTAAGTCATATATGTCAAAATATAAAAGTCAGGATCTTTTTTTTTTGGTTGCGTCAGTTTCAAATTTTATAAATTTTTATAAAGTTACATTAGGAAACATAAAAACTGAAGACTTTTTTTTTTTTTTTTGCTTGAGTTACATGTATAGAGAAATTATTGCTTATGGGTTGAAATTTTTACGTCTCGATTTTTGGATCGCAAACTCATCGATAATAGAATCAAAATCAAATTCAATTCCCACGAATATAACAAGTTTTCAAAGTTTCCACCAAAATTTGCCCCACTTCAATTCTTGCCGCCCTAGGCAGCTGCCTACTCTGCCTGCATGGTAAATCCGGGCCTGGCTATTCCACTGTTTATAAAAAAATCAGTTTTAAAACAAATATATTTATAAATAAGAAATAAATAAAAGCGACGTAAAAATTCTGAAAAGTATATCTATAATAATAAAAATTTAACAGATTTTGAAGTCGGTTTTTTTTCTGTCTGAAAAAGTTTTTTTATTGGCTTGGCACCGACTTCAAAAACTATATAGTTTAATTATTATATACTTTTCAGTGTTTTTAGGTCGATTTTATTTATTTTTTTAAAGTTTTTTATTTTCCTTTTTGAAGTTCATGGCCACATTCTGGTATAATTTATATGGGACCATTTTTGGAGTATACTCTTTCAAACAAAATAAAAATCGTCGAAATCGGTGCATATTTGTCGGAATTAAAAATATATATTGTCGAATTGAGAATTTTCTTTTTTGAAGTTGGTTAAAAAACCAACTTTAAAATAGTTCTTATTAGATACTAAAAACCTTAATTTTAATAAATAAAGCGAAAAATCATTGACGATATAGGTAGAAGATGAATTATATAATATTAAGTTGATGACGATGAACTGGTTCGGCTACAAAACGGGAGTGCTGGAATATCTTTTATTTTGCCATCGTGTGTGTCCGACACCCAGAGATTTGTGTCTGTGTTCTGTAAATAATTAATGGCGACGACTTATCGTTGTGAGAAATCTGTATGTTTATCAAATGATCCATGCTTTGATTTTTTTATACAAATATAAGCTTGTCTTAATGTTTAATGATGTTTAAAACGTAAAGTATTTAATTTGTTTTAATTTTTTTTTTGTAATTTTTTTATTATTTTAAAATAATTCTTATAATTTTAGAAACATAAAATAATATTTGTTGTTGTTCAGAAATGTATAATTTAATTTAAAAAAAAAATGCTACGAATGGTTTGATTGAATTAGAGCAGGCCCGTATTATTGATAGTGCTACTAAAAATGAATTTAAATTAAAAGGATTTTATTTTGAAATAAAATCAGGTAAAACTGCAGTTATTTATATACCGGGTGTTTTTTTAAAGACTTTCCAGCGGATTATTTCCAAAATAACGAATTTTCAGAGAAAATGTTTCATACAAAAGTTTCATGGTTTCGAGGGGGCTCAATACTGACAATATGGGTTGACCTTGAAAAGGTCACCTTAATGGGTTTTCAGGTTCAACTTTTTTTTCAAATCTAAGCTTGTATTTTTTGTTGCAGATTCGTAATTTTTACTTGAAACATTTTTTCTGAAAATGTCAATTTTTTATGATATGGAGCAAAACAAAAAGAAATTTCTGAATATTCAATAATTTTTTACTCGAAAACTATAAATTTTTATGAAAAATCACAAGAAAAAAGCACTTAGATTTAAGCAAGGATTCTCAAAGAATTTTTTTTGTTCAAATTTAATATTAACTTTTTATGCAACTTTTTAATAAAGTAATTTTTTTGAAATTTTGAAGAGGAAAATTAAAAACAAATAAAATAAAATTCTCTGAGAATCATTGCCTAAATCTAAACACTTTTTACTTCTTATGATTATTTTTGAAAATTAATAGTTTTCGAGTAAAAAATTATTGAATATCCAGAAACTTCTTTTTGTTTTTCTCCATATCATAAAAAATGCACATTTACAGAAAAAATGTTTCAGGTAAAAGTTGTTATTTTTCCTCGTAAATTACGAATCTGCAACAAAAAATATAGGTTTAGATTTGAAAAAGAAAAGTTGAACCTGAAAACCCATTAAAGTGACTTTTTTTAAGGTCAATTCATATTGTCAGTATTGAGCTCCCTCGAAACCATGAAACTTTTGTATGAAACATTTTTACTGAAAATTCGTTATTTTGGAAATAATCCGCTGGAAAGTCTTTAAAAAAAACACCCGGTATATTTTAAGCCTGAAAAGATTTTTTTAACCAATAAATACCAGAGCTGTGCGGTGTGCATGTACAGGGTGCGCGCGATAAATTGGAAATAGCTTTGCATCTCTTTATTTCATGTGTTTCTTATTAATTTTATAGAATTTTGTATCTACAATATATTTTGTATCCGTTGTCCCTGAGCGAGGTAAAGTTACAAAAGTATTATTAAAATAAATTTACCACATTTGAATTCAGCGACGGCCTTAGCAAGTCTGACGCCCTGGGCAAGATATATTTTTTCGCCCTCTCTCCCCTTAAAAAAGTTGTTCTAAAATCACCGAAAATGTTAATTAAAATTGAGAAATTAACAAATAAGTTGAATAGTTAATATCTCAGCTTGGCGCGATCCTACAGACTCCAACTATTTTTTAAATATAGCTTACCTCATTAACTTTAAGTCTATCAAATGTTTTAAGACTGTCGAGACCCCATTCCCCTATTATTCACAAATTAAAATTGAGAAATTAACAAATTAGTTGAATAGTTAATATCTCAGCTTGGCGCGATCCTATAGACTCCAACTTAAAAAAAAATATACCTTACATCATTAACTTTAAGTCTATCGAATGCCTTAAGACCGTCGAGATCCCATTGCCCTATTATTAACAAATTAAAATTGAGAAATTAACAAATTAGTTGAATAGTTAACATCTCAGCTTGGCGCGATCCTATAGACTCCAACTTAAAAAAAATATAGCTTACATCAATAACTTTAAGTCTATCAAATGCCTTAAGACCGTCGAGACCCCCTTCCCCTATTATTAACAAATTAAAAAAACAATCGCTAAAATATACCAGTTTAAAATAATTTGAGGCTTTAATTTTTGCAAGAATTTCACTTTCTATTGTTCCATTTACGCGCTGTTTTCATTGAACCAATTAACAGCGTAAATGGAAGGATTACTGTATAATATATTCGTGAGTTGTGAACAGACTCTACGTAGAAACAAACGGTAGTAAAAGATACGGAATATAGTGTATATTACTTCCGTGTTGTAATAAATTTGTGTGTTCAGTTGTTGTTTTTAAAACGTTCGTAAATAGAATCGGCAGGAGTTTGTTTTTAGGTATCTGGCTATGTGCTTACTCTATATAGTGTATACAGGCTTACTCAAAAGTAACCATTCATTTCATCGCATATTTGAAAAATATATTTCAGATAAATATATTTTGTTTTATGAGGGCCAAATCGAATGATTTCAATGGTTTGATACAGTGGCGTAGATAGGGGGGGGGGGGATTAAGATAATCAATCACCCCCCATGAGTTTACTTCATGAGAAAATTCAAAGACATTTTTTGAAATTTCCCAAGTATGAATAAAATAGTAGAAGTAAATAGGAAAAATTAGGTAAATTAAGAGTAAAAAAAAGGTCTTCAGTTTTTTTTTTAAATTTGAATGACATTTTTTTTTCTTTTTTAGTAATGAGAAGTACAGTGAATACAGTTTATATAATAAAAAAAGGTCATTCAGTTTAAAATTACATTAATAATTTTTTTTATTTCCCATATTTTACAGCCACCACTTACCTCGGGACCTGGTCATATCGCCCCCCATCGCAAAAAGCTATCTACGCCACTGGTTTGATAGTATGTATAAAGAGAAAATATCTACGTTGGTTTTACTAAAAAATATTCAACCCTAATGTTTTTATTTAAATTTTAGTAAATAGGCATAGTTTTTCAAAAATTTACGTTACTTACCTTTAAACATTAGCGATTTTCATTGGTATTGCTATTAATATTTTTTTAAATTATGGTCGATCATTATTATAAGTTCAGGAACAATTTAAAACCAATTACGAATCATTTGAATGATTTTAATAAAAATTATTCATTTTTAAAGTATTTTCCCCGAAAAGAAGCATTTTTACGTCTTTAAAGCCTCTAGAAAGAGTATTTTTTATCAAATTCAGTACCTATATGTGGTCTCAATCGATTCATCTGTGTCCCTAACAAATATCAACCATAAAAAAAATCCCATCATCGATTTAGATTTTTAGATAAATTGAAAAAAAGGTTGGAAACGGGGTTTTCACTCTTCAACCCCATTTTTAAAGGTGTTGCACCATTTTTCTCCAATCCGAGTTATTTTTTTTCGAATTCTACGCCCTAAAATTTATAATAAACAACCATAAAGTTACTTGCCCCTAAAAGTTCGTTTTTTCGCACTTTTTACTGCTTTCTTGACTGGACTATGAAGGTTTTGGCTAGCTTTTTATAATTTTTTTACATTGATCCTTGAGATTAAAATAAACAAACATTTTTGTGCCCCCCCCCCCCCCCCACCCGAGCGGAAGTTACGAGTTTTCGTAAGTTTCGACTTTTGATCAGCGTAATTTTCAGACAGCTTTTCTTTTTCTTTATAACTTTTTTCTAAATCATATTTGATATCATTGGAAATACATATTTTTTTTCTCTTCACTGTGATATAAAAGTAACATGAATGTATAATGTAAATATGAATTAATGAAGAGAAAACAATGATGGTTACGGAAATTATTCGCCCGGTTGTTACTTTTGACTCACCCTGTAGATATTTATAACATTATATGTTCACACAACTCTGTCCGTTATCTATACTCGTTCGTGTTTTTTGTGTTTCTGTCTAATCATTCGGAAATGATAATAAATCTGTCCTCTATAACTTTTTTCCAGACGAACATTTAACATTTTCTTTTTTATTTTGGTACGAATTTCTCGTTTATTTTCTGTATTTATCTAGATGAAAATATATTGTAGGATAAATAATAGACACGTAATTTGTCTTTACAACAATAATAATTTTTAACCGACTTAAAAAAGTAGGCGGTTCTCAATTCGACAATATTTTTTGTAAATTTATGTTCGGGCGTAACTCCGACAAATATACACCGATTTGGATGATTTTCTTATTTGTTTGAAAGAGTATACTCCCGAGGTGGTCCCATATAAATTTTATCAGTATCTGGGTATGCAATTTGAAGATACGCCTTTCAAAAGGGAAAAATAAAAAACTTTTTAAGAAAAAAATAAAATCGACTTCTAAAAAACCCTAAACACACTAAAAAGTATACTTATAATAACACAAAAAAGCGACCTATATAGTATTGCAGTATTGGTCAAACATAGTCGAAATCCAAATTTTTGGAATTTTCTGCTTACGTTTTTTTTTAATTTGAGCTAGAATTTTGGGTTTAGCCAACTTGGAAAAATTCAACCTAAACCCAAAATTCAAGCTCAAATAAAAATATCTGCCTTGGGAACCACGGGACTTTCTTATACCTAACCTAACCTAACAGTGAATTGTATACGTGATTCTTTGTTTATTAAAACATTTCTAACAAACTAACAAGAAAGAACAAAATGAATAATTTTATATTTATATAACAAGTGATTTTTTTTAACGTAATAACTGAAAACGGATGTTTACTCTTGTAAATTTTTGGATTTTTGAATTATTTTTGAAACAAGAAAAAAATGTCTTAGATAAAAAATGTCGAGTATGTTATTATCTATAATTTATTCCCCATATATTTTTTTCTTTGTTATGAACCATTTGAATTATAATAAATTTTTTTTTCAAAAATTCGATTTTACAAAAAAAATGAATAGAACATAAATTATAGATATAGATATTACCTACATTTTTTAACTTGACCATTTTTCTCTATTTCGCACTGTTTCAGAGTAATTCGAAAAATTCAAAAATCGACGTAGGTAAACATCCGTATCCGGTTGAAAGATCGTTTTCAAAAATAGAACGTTTTCTTCCCAGCTAAAAATTAATCTTAAATATAAAATATCAGCCTTCTACGATTTGTCGTATTTGAGTTACAGCGCTTACAGACAGACAGACAGACAGACAGACAGACGGACACACAGACATCATGGCGAAAATAGTCAGAATGGATTCAGGGAAGGTCAAAATAGATAATTCCGTCAAAATCCGGAGTTCGAAAAAAATCGGCTTCACTATACCTACTTACTTATACTAATGTATATTTCATATACATTAGTATAAGAAAGTAAAAACTAGTAAGCAGAAAATTCCAAAAATTAGGATATCGACTATGTTTGACCAATACTACAATAGGTCGCTTTTTTGGAATCGCACACTTTTTTTGTGTGGTTGTGAATTAAAAACAGTTTTTGAAGTCGGTGCCAATCCAAGAAAAAACTTTTTAAGAAAGAAAAAAATAAAACCGATTTCAAAAAAAAAACCCAAAAAGTTCTGAAAAGTATATAAAAATTAAATTTAACAGTTTTCGGTGCCAAGCCAATAAAAAACTTTTTTTAAGTCGGTTTTATTTTTTTTTCAAGTTTTTTTTATTATATGTGATGATAATTTAATTTAAAGGTAATTATTACTTTAAAATAAATAAGTGACATATTTTTGACGTTTTAAAAATACAATTTGAACTGTAAATATACAATATAGGTACGGTGACTATTTCAAACATCGAGTTTTCCAATCACATTCGTCAACAAAGTAATTTTATTTGTTTACAAACGTATTCGAGTTTGTATCTTTGTAAAGCCAAGGGAGCTCAAATAGAGAGACGGTGGTGAATTACTTAAATACCTCAGCACTGTTCGCGCTCTAAAAATAAGACAGTGTAATCATCTCGACAAGTAGTGCTTCCTGCTAGAGGAAGAATAGATGATTAAATTAAGCGACATGTAATTTTACAATTGTGACTGTGTCGCTACGGTTGTAGGTATGTGGTGTACCAATCTACCGTTCTTTGTGATGCTGTATTTAGAATACGGAAAAAAGACAATGTGCAATTGCTCTTTTAGTTTCATTTACGTACAACTGATGAGATATAAGCTACTGGTACCAGTCTTGGCCGCTTTAAGAGCAAGGTATGCTGTTTTTTGGATTGATGGGCTTCTTTTTTTAATTCTCATGGACTCATCCTTAATATATATAAAGCTCAACGTCTCTCTGTCTATCTGTCCGTTAGTGCGCTTATCACTCGAGAACTACTTATCAGATTTACTTTATTAATTTATAGGTACATTTTCTGGCCATATTTTGTTATGTTAGGTAACAAACAACTAAGCAGTGACGATAATAGTAAATAAAGTCGGAGAAATGTTTGCCGTCGGCGCGTTATTTTGCAATACGCTGCCTAAATCGTTCAATATTGAACAAAATAATGTATTAAATAATAGTGTTGATTCAAAAGATCTTCAATAAAGTCAGTGATACCATATGTCTAACTTTTATATTTAAGCCACAATGACTGCGTTTATGTTACAACGAAAATTTAAAATATTTGGGTTTTGTTTACGTGGACTTATGACCTGCAAAACATTAATCCTTATCAAAATAAATTATTTCATCGTCATAAGTACTTAATGTAGATATAATTTGCCCTTTACAGCATCCAATTTGGTCGTATAGTTTAGAAAATATCGAAATATACATACGGGAACATATTATTCGAGCGATTTCGACCCGTGTCGCGACGTGCGGCAAGGAGGGAGTGTGCCAAGTAGAC
The DNA here is from genome assembly GCA_961205875.1 of Sialis fuliginosa. Lineage (NCBI taxonomy): Eukaryota > Metazoa > Arthropoda > Insecta > Megaloptera > Sialidae > Sialis > Sialis fuliginosa. Next base: position 3,894,867 of record OY540817.1, read on the forward strand.
GCAGGGCAGAGAGAATGATCACAGGCCGGTATTATTTTGATTGTCAATTGTTTATTTTGTTTTCAATAATAAATTTTTAAATTTAAATAGGACAAAAATTATATTTACTTTTTGTTCTGATTCGTTTTTGTTGCATTTTTTCAGTAGTTATCGTGAACGAAGGAAAATTTTACATCCGCACAGACACACAGACACACACAGCCGCCATGCGGAAATTAACTTTTCTTTAAGTTTTGAAGTTAGTACAATCAGAATCTGTTATTATCTTAGACACGATTTTTCGATGGTATTACAATACTTCCATTTCTTTCAGAACATGGAAGTAATAATGAATATAGTAATCCTTCCATTTACGGGGTTAATTGGTTCCACAGCGCGTAAATAACCGCGTAAAAATGGATCAGTAGAAATTGTTCCATTAAGTTGTGGTTTTTAAGTCTTTCCACCCTTTTTCCAAACTTTTTCAATCGCGTAAAAATGAATTTGCGTTAATTGAGACAGCGTAAATGAAGGAATTACTGTACTTTATTTATCTGTAGGCTTATGCCGTGTTTAGACAAAAAAAAACAAACAGCAACACGTAGGGTGACCAGATTTTAGTTTTTGTAAACCCTAACATGTAAATGAAGACTCCATTTTTATTTTATTTTATCCTTTTCATTTTTATTTTCATAAAATTTATTAAAAATTTACTACCATTTTTTTTAAATTTACTACCATTTTTTGCAAAACCCGGAGATATTGCACCCAAACCCTGAGCCCGAAAAACCAGTATGCAAATCCTGAGACTCCGGGTCAAAACCTGAGACCTGGTCACCCTAGCAACACGTGTGGGGATTAAAATAAAACAAATTATTTATTTAAGCTAAATAAAATGTCATTCTTTCAGGAACTAAATGACCTAGTTTTACCAATACAAAAAAAAACACAGACATCTAATAAATAAAACAAAAATAACAAATAAAATAACACATAACGGGTTCTATATCTGCAGAAGTTACTAACATCGTAAACATGGTAATCATGCAATATAAAAACTTAAATGATGTGTGCGTATGGTCCAGACAGACATCGTACGACAACCTAGGACATGTTCTGACCCGTCTGGTGATGAGGGCATTACTGATAACTCGAGTGAACTCTAGTGTTCAGATATCAGTTGTTGTATTCGTGTGTATGCCAATGTATGTACATATAGTATAGGATATCCGGATAGCAAAACATTGAGCAGGGCCGTATGTACTCATTTATTAAGATGCACCCTCCTTTTTGAAATTCGAATTGTATCATGTGCAGTTCGTTTGTACTTCGTTTGTGCACATTTATGCAAGAAATCCCGAGATATTAAAAAAATTAAAGAGGGTGTCACTGTGCCAATAATACAAAAGTGAGTTTTATTTCTGACAAATTACATATTAAATATCGGTATGGAGAACCATACATGACTTCCATGCTCTTTTTAAATAATATTTAAATATACATTTTTTTAAATATTTTATTTATACTACCTACTACTATGAATATACATATCGTAATACATTAAAAAAACATATATACTTACAACGGTTACAGCTCTTTTTGCCATTTGTATATAAATATTAGTTTTCTAATGTCAAAAATATAATTCACATTCGTAGAAAAACTAATTTGACAATTTGAATTTAGTTGCATTTGTTTCCAAGGCAACATGAATTAATGACATATTAGTATTTAAAATTCAAATTTTAAGTGTGTTTTTCACCCCTTTAATGGCTGTTTAGGCACGTACAAATAATAAATGTCCCTTAGATTCAAATGAACTGCAAATGTACCAAATCTTATCAAAATTAGTGAGATAATACTCGCAATATTCACTTTTTAGACGAAAAAAGTTACAACATTTCGAATATTTCCAAAACCCCTAATCCGATTAGCACCAAAATCAATAGGTCTGGAGTACTCACTGAAACAAACATTTTCCCCAAAAATAATTCAGATTGGTGCATTTTTACAGTAGTTATCGTGAACGAAAGAAAATTCTACATTTGCACAGACACACAGACACACAGGCACACGCACAGCCGCCATGCGGAAATTAACTTTTCTTTAAGTTTTGAAGTTAGTACAATCAGAATTTGTCATTTTCTCGGACACGATTTTTCGATGGTATTACAATACTTCCATTTCTTTCAGAACATGGAAGTAAAAACAAATTCATATACTACATATAAACTATATGGAAACAATAAATAATCAGTATTCAAGTATTGATAATTAAAACCATGTTGAAAAGTTGGTTGTGTGGACCTAAAGAGTTACACCCCAGTGTTTTTTCTTTGTTATGTCCCCAGTAAGTAAAACCAGTAATATAAAATGATAAGTAACTATGACACAAAAGTTATAAAATAAAGAATCGTAAACAATATTATAACACAGCACATGCATATATTACACTAATTGGCCGATTGTCATGAAATTAAGCTGTTTTACAGTTAAGTGTATATAGATTCAGTAATGGCAATTATCAATTATCTAGAAATATTTATAATTTAGTACATTTTATTAAAGAAGTGTCCAACACTGGGGTATGATCCAAGACTAGTGCCACTACCTTAGTTAAATTTTGTTCGAGCAACGAACACGTTTCGTTATTTAGTACAAACTCTTAATAATTATTCGTCATACCTGTTTATTAAATAAACAGACAACGCGGCTTCGAGTAGTCTTTGTGCGTAAGTTATAAAAAAAACCTCGAAATATTTGCAAACAAAATATACACAATATCAGTGTTTGCACAGCTTTATCATTGATGCCACCTGTCAGATAACAACAGTAAAATGTTAATACATCGCAAACGTAATTTTAATCTTGTAATAGACCTTTAGATTGCAGAAAAAAATTAGTCCGATAATTTTGTATCCGACTGAAAATATTTTATCCATACTAATATTATAAATATGAAAGTAACTCTGTATATTTGTTGCCTTTTCGCGGCTATACCGCTGAACCAATCTTGATGAAATTTGGCTAGGAGATAACTTGCATCCCGATGAAGGACATAGGCTACTTTACATCCGGAAAATTATTAGATAAAAAAAAATACAGAAAGGAATTGCGTTATGAATTGGTTCCGCACCCATCGTATTCTCCTGACCTGGCCCCCAGCGACTACTACCTTTTTCCGAAATAAAAAATGTGGCTCTCTGGCAAAATATTTGACTCTAATGAAGAGGTCCAGTTGGAAACAAACGCCTATTTTGAGGGACTCGACGTGAACCACTATTATAAGACCGGTATCGAAATGTTAGAGGACAGTTGGAATAAGTGCATTACTCTAGAAAAGTGGTTCTTAACAGATGTTCCACGAAAATGTTATAAGTGCTCCGCGAAATAATAACTACAAAGTATCACTGAAATTATGATTTTAAATAATGAAATAGGTTAAAAAGATTCTAAAAAATGTATTTATTTTTATATTAAAAGCGAGATTAATATAATTTTTGTTAAAATAAAAACACAAAATACAGCAATCCACCATGTTAGATAGAACACCAATCAGAGTAAATGACGTCACGGCTAAGTAAAAATTATTTTTGTTTCATTAATATCTGCACTGTTTATAAATTATTTTGTGGTTTTAAAATATCAATTTTCTCAGTTTTGTGTTACCAAAACTAAAACCGAGAAACGTTGGCGATGGAACAAGGATTTATTATTGTTGACAGTGAGTGTATACATAGGCGTGACGTAAAAAATGCGCCATGACACCTGCGAGCGTTTTCGCGTCAAATTCAAAATTAGTTTTAAAAGGGTCAATTTTAGTGATTAAACTTTTATTTTCTGCAGAAATAAGTATTTTTTCGGTAATAGGAGACACGTAAGATCATCATAGAATAGTTTTATTAAAATTAGGCATCATACCTATTTATTTGAGGAGCTGTGTTTAATTTTATTTTAGTTGTTTCACAGAACAATAAATGATTAGATCATTATTAGAAGAAAATATTGTACATTACTTTCCTTCTCTAAATACAGAAAATTACGATTGGATTCGAAATCCATTTGCTGCAGTTAATACCTACTATGCCGAATTACGAATTTTCATTTCATGACAAAACAGTTAGTTTGTCGACGGATCGTATTAAAATTTTCTGAACTTGCATATTTGTGCAATCCGAGTACTCAATTCTTTCCTAGAGTTTTCAACATTATATTGAACTGGGTTTTTCAATATTTACGAACATTTAAACTAAAAAAATTAAAGACTTGGGAATATTGATTAAGAAATGAGGGTAGTATTATCACATATTAGGCCTGACATTTCTATGTAAAGTCTGCAAAAGTCGATGAGCTCGCAAGTATCACATTTTTGATTTAAAATTTTTACAAGAATTACTTTTTTTCGAATAATATTGATTAGGCTTTTATGAATGTTAATTTTTTATATTTGACTGGAAATTAATGTGTTAATAAAAAAATATGTTGTGTATACCATTATCGTTTGTTTAAAGACCTTTTAACGATTCAGTAAGATAGTGTCCGCACTTTTTTTTTCAATCGAAAGTGTTCCGTGACTTTAAAAAGGTTAAGAACCACTGCATCTAGAATCTAGATGGAGATTATGTCGGAGAATAAAAGAGTTTTTTTCATTAAAAAAATCGTTTTTTCATTGTTAGGCCAAAGGCTTTTCAGCCCATGTAGTACAAACATAAACAAAAGTATCTGCCTTGGTAACCACGGGACTTACTTATACGTAATCCTAACAAACTAATAAGATAGAATAAAATGAATGGGCCATAAACTATAGATAAAATTATTCTCTACATTATATGTATATCAAATGAATTTTTTTGAACATAATAACTGAAAACGGATGTGTACTCTTGTCAATTTTTGAATTTTCGAATTATTTTTGAAATAAAAAAAAAAAAAATTTTATATAATTATTTAGACTCACCCACACTGTTCAATCTCCGTAATACGTATAAGAAAGTCCTGTGACACTCATGGCAGATATTTCTTCTCTCTTATGAACCATTTGAATTATAATAAAAAATTTCTTTTTCAAAAATTTGTTTTAATGCATATAACATAAATTATAAATATTGATATTACCTACAATATTTAACTTGACCATTTTTTTCTATTTCGTACTGTTTTAAAGTAATTCCAAAAATTCAGAAATCGTCGTAGGTAAATATCGTTTTCTTCCCAGACAAAAATTAATCATATTAATTCTTATTAAAATTAATTCGTATTTGAGTTACAGCGCTTACAGACCGACAGCCGACAGACAGATAGACAGACAGACACACAGACATCATGGCGACAATAGTCAGAATGGATTAAGGGAAGGTGAAAATGGATAATTCCATCAAAATCCGAATTTCGAAAAAAATCGGCTTTACTATACTTACACTATTGTAACATATATTTCATATATACATGGTATAAGAAAGTAAAAAACCATAGGAAGTACGCAAATTAGACACATATTCTTTTGTGTATCATTCCATAATTAGTGTCTAAATATTGCGTGTAAAAATGTTGGTCGAATATTGGCTGGTCGAGATTACATGAGGTATTTTAATGGTGGTGCACTTCCCGTGTTGTAACTTAATACTGCAGCCGGGCGGGTGACTGATGTGCAAATATTTAAAAACAAGCTAAATGTGAGCATTTAATGGTGTTATATTACAGTTATTATAATTGAACTAAATGAAATGTTGCGTTGATTTAAATATATACAAAAATACATTTATGTTTACGATAGCAATATATTTTCCCCAGCAACCGTAATTTCTGAATTTAAAGTAAAAATATCTCTTGGGAACCACGGGACTTTCTTATACCTAACCTAACCTAACCTAACAGTGAATTGTATACGTGATTCTTTGTTTATTAAAACATTTCTAGCAAACTAACAAGAAAGAACAAAATGAATAATTTTATATTTATATAATAAGTGATTTTTTTAACGTAATAACTGAAAACGGATGTTTACTCTTGTAAATTTTTGGATTTTTGAATTATTTTTGAAATAAGAAAAAAATGTTTTAGATAAAAAATGTCGAGTATGTTATTATCTATAATTTATTCCCTATACATTTTTTTCCAACATGATTTAGCCAGAAATAATTTTTTTATGTAATTATTTAGATTCACCTACACAGATCACTCTCAGTATTACGTATAAGAAAGTCCCATGTTACCTACGGCAAATACACACACTGTTCAATCTCTGTAATACGTATAAGAAAGTCCCATGATACTCATGGCAGATATTTCTCCTCTGTTATGAACCATTTGAATTATAATAATTTTTTTTTCTTCAAAAATTCGTTTTTACAAAAAAATGAATAGAACATAAATTATAGATATAGATATTACCTACATTTTTTAACATGACCATTTTTCTCTATTTTGCACTGTTTCAGAGTAATTTGAAAAATTAAAAAATCGACGTAGGTAAACATCCGTATCCGGTTGAAAGATCGTTTTCAAAAATAGGACGTTTTCTTCCCAGCCAAAAATTAATCTTAAATATAAAATATCACCCTTCTACGATTTGTCGTATTTGAGTTACAGCGCTTACAGACAGACAGACAGACAGACAGACGGACACATGGCGAAAATAGTCAGAATGGATTAAGGGAAGGTCAAAATAGATAATTCCGTCAAAATCCGAGGTTCGAAAAAAATCGGCTTCACTATACTTACTTATACTAATGTATATTTCATATACATGGTATAAGAAAGTAAAAATATGTGTAAAAATCATATATCCACGCTATAATATAAACGTGTAGTATATTTATTTATTTATATATCTGTCCGGTAACGTTATTTTTGTACACTTTGTACCTACAGAACCGATATTTGTAATTTTTTTTTGTTATATACTTCATCCTTCTTTTAGTTAACTGTGTAGGTTTCATTTCTTAGCTATGAAAGGTTTCTGAGCTATAATTTTTTTCCAAGACAATACGTGTTTTTTTTTTTAATCTGTAAATTTTTACGCAAAACTTTGACGTAAGACAGAGAAAAATGCGCTATGCAAGGGAAATAGATAGAATTTTTTTTGAAAACGATCTTTCAACTGGATACGAATGTTTACCTACGTCGATTTTTGAATTTTTTGAATTACTCTGAAACAGTGCGAAATAGAGAAAAATGGCCAAGTTAAAAATTGTCTAAATAATTACATAAAAAAATTCTTTCTGGCTAAATCATACATGTTGGGAAAAAATGTATGAAGAATAAATTATAGATAATAACATACTCGACATTTTTTTCTTTTCAAAAATAATTCGAAAATTCAAAAATTTACAAGAGTAAACATCCGTTGTCAGTTATTACGTTCAAAAAAATTCATTTGATATATAATATAAAAAATAATATTATCTATAGTTTATGTCCCATTCATTTTATTCTATTTTATTAGTTTGTCAAAAATGTCTTAATAAAATAAGAATCACGTACACACTAAAGTCCCGTGGTTCCCAAGGCAGATATTTTTTAAATATTCCACGGGGCACCTATTAATTCTGATCTATTGATTTGTTTTAGAATTTAGATCAGTGATACTCTAATTTATTATAACTCTGACCGTACGAGATAATTTTCATAATATCACCATTTTTATAAAAAACTGCCATATACGTGCGTTCACGATGAAAGGAACAAATTCGTTTAAAATTCAGGTAATTATTTTGTACAAAAACGCTCGGACACGTCGATTAGTATTTTTAGTTGCGTATTTTTTGACATAAGAAAATTGTATACAGGCTGTCTCAAGAAGAACATATACACATACAGTCATCATTAATTTTTTTTAAATGGAACACCCTATATATTATGCCATTTTTGAATTATACGCTGTATTATGAACACTTTTTGTACGCATACCATATCTCTAAAATCAGCGGTTTTTGGAATAATAACGTTTGAAAATTGACATTTTGAAATACACACAAGTCAAATAAAATGTTTAAATTGAAAAAATACACCACGAACATTTTTTTAAAAGCCAACAATAACATCCTGGTATGGCAAAAAAAACATTAAACTTTTTTCCTTCTTTGATTTTTCATTTTTTTTTCTTTTTTTTCTTCTTTTTTTGCAATACCAGGTTGTTTTTGTTGGTTATAAAAATGTTCAATGTGTTTTTGTTTGATACCCAATTTGCCAGCTCATTTATACTAATACCGGACAGTTAACTTTGTATATTTACATTATTTATAATAATTATTATGTATTGTTTATGTTGAAATTAATCATAATAAATCGATTATTTATAAAATGCGTAATATATTTATTTAAAAGATAAATTAATGACTTCTAAATGTTTTCAGAACATTCATACATTTTAATTCCGATAAATTGTTATCATGTTAATACGAAATGTTAATTATTTGTACCTCATGATATCGACAATAATTGATTAGGAATTGTCAAGTAATTTTATGTATAAATTATTTCCTTTTAAATTTTATATAATCTAAAAATTATCATTTGTGTACTTAAATATAAGATATTGTTTTTAAAGTGATACAATTTTAGCAATATCATTGTTTTTGATGAAATATTGTAATATTGAATATACTTACAATGAGTCATTTTTATGACTTTATAATATTTAATTTTTAGAATTAAATGTGCACTTTGACTTATTTATACAGGTGAAGCATTTATCTTAAGACTGCTTAATATCTGGAAAACTACGGATTTTTATGGAAAATATTTAGTACAAAAGTTTCAGGAGAGGCAAAAACTAATGGAAGTAATAATTTTGTCCTTGAGTCTTGAGTGGAGGTTTCAAAGTCACTTTGGGGTCAACTAATTTTTTTCAAATGGAAATCTATTTATTATTTTGCAGAAAAAATGAAACAACGATTGCCTGAAAAGTTTTTTTTTAAAACTTCAATTTTTAACTTAATTTTTGTTTTGTTTTTTTTTTACAAAAAAAAATTTTTTTTGGGTTATGATTTCTGTTTTTTAAATCTGCATTGTTTCTTAACTTCTAGGAGAATAATTTCAGAATTTTTGAACGCAAAAAAAAATTTTTTTATGTAAAAAAAAAAACAAAAAAAAGGTGAGATATTACACTTATTGTATTTTTGATGTTTTGTGTCATATTACATATATTTGAGGCAAAGTTACTTTTCAAATCTTATTTCTGTGTAGATGAAGTTTGTCAAATAATTTGATAGGTTACTTACGCATTGAATCCGACAACAATTAGATTTGATGAAACTAAATTGTACAATTAAGTACATAGCACTTGGTAATAATACAAATACTAGATTAAAAATGATTATAGATCTCAAAATATATATAATTAAAATTTTATTTTATTTGAATAATTATATTTGATAGGTACCACTTATGTACCCTAGTTAATTTAATCACACCTACTGTCCTTTTCAATGCGAATGGTGACATGAAACGGACAAAAATGGCTTTTTAAAAACGTAAGTAGTTGATATTTTTATAATGTTTGTAGTTTTAATAAAAAATTGCACCAAAATGTCCGTTTCATTGCGTGTCTTCTCTATTTACATTACATTAGTTTTAGGTTAATAGAATAATTTGAAAAACTATACGGTACGGGACATTAATACAGGGCTTCGAACCGTTATTTTTTTCGTTTCGGTTTTCGTTCCGGTTCGAGTAAAAAAATATATTTCGGTTCGGTTCCGGTTTTCGTTTCGAAAAAAATAACGGTTTTTTCGGTTTTCGGTTCAGCTTTGAGTGATTAATTTAAAATTATTTGTATTAAAATTTTTTTTCTACCATAATTTAGAACATCTTATGGTACTTGTATGATAGTCCGATCGACAATAGGCATGATGCCAGTAAAAAGTATCACTGAAATTATGATTTTAAATAATTAAATAAGTTAAAAAAATTCTAAAAAATGTATTTATTTTTATATTAAAAGCGAGATTAATATGATTTTTGTTAAAAAAAAACACAAAATACAGCAATCCGCCATGTTTGATAAAATACCAGTCAGAGTGGATGACGTCACGGCTACGTAAACGTCATTTTTATTTCATTAATATCTGCACTGTTTATAATTTATTTTGTGGTTTTAAATTATCAATTTGCTCAGTTTTGTGTTACCAAAAGTAAAACCGAGAAACATTAGCGATGGAACAAGGATTTATTATAGTTGACAAGGAGTGTTTACATAGGCGTGACGTCAAAAATGCGCTATGACACCGGCCAGCGTTTTGGCGTCAAATTCAGAATTAGTTTTAAAAGGGTGAATTTTTGTAATTAAACCTTTATTTTCTGCAGAAATAAGTATTTTTTTGGAAATAAGATAAGTAAGATCATCATAAATTTTTTTAAAAATTAGGCATCATGCCTATTGAAGTGGAAAATAAGATCATGTTAACGTGTGTATTTTAACATGTACTGAACCGTAAAAACCGATATTTTTATTTCGGGTCTGTTCCGGTTTTCGTTCCGGCAAAAAATAACGATTTTTCCGGTTTTCGGTTCAGTTCCGGTTCGAAGCCCTGAATTAATATACGTAGCTCGACTTCACTTGGCATATTATGAGACATCCTGTGTATGGATAAGGTTAAAACATTGCTATCTACAGTGGCGTAGATAGCTTTTTGCGATGGGGGGCGATATGTCCAGGCCCCGGAGCAAGTGGTGGCTGCAAAATATTGGAAATAAAAAAATTATTAGTGTAATTTTTAACTGAATGATCTTTTTTTTTTTTTTTGATCATATAAACTGTGTTCACTGTACTTCTTATTACTAAAAAAAAGGTCATTCAAAATTAAAAAAAAACTGAAGACCTTTTTTCTTACTCTTAATTTACGTAATATTTCCTATTTGCTTCTACTATTTTGTTCATACTTGAGAAATTTAAAAAAATGTCTTTGAATTTTCTCATGAAGTAAACTCATGGGGGGTGATTGATCATCTTAATCCCCCCCCCCCTATCTACGCCACTGGCTATTTACAAGTATTATTATTATTATTGAATAAAAACAACGGCACTATCAAACAATTATAGGAATTTCAATAACGTTGAAATTCAGCTCTATCCATGGGCGTTATTTCGTCAAGGTTTTATTTTTATTCAAAGTACAAATATTATTGTATATGTGCGGCCTAGAAGGCGGCTAGCATTGTTCCGTGTTGTTGTACGATACCTACAAGTGTTGGCCGGCAAATAAATGCTGTGAAATCAAGATTAATAAAGTTTATGTTTATTTTAGTATATGTAAACTTCCTTCACTGTTTTTACATAAACATATACGATAAAGGTTGGGGTTTTAAGGGGTTACACCTAGAGTGACCAGGTCTCCGGTTTTGACCCGGAGTCTCAGGGTTTGCAGGGTTTGGGTGCAATTTCTCCGGGTTTTGCAAAAAATGACGATTAAAAAAAAGGTCGTCAAAAATAGAGCAGGGGACATAACAATACAGATTATTATAACAAATTTTATGAAAAAAAGAATAAAAAAAAAGAAAAAAGATAAGATAAAATAAAGAAGGGGTCTTCATTTACATCTCAGGGTTTACCAAAACTAAAATCTGGTCACCCTAGTTACACCATCCTAGCGTTCTGAAAAAGTGATCCAAAAAAGCATTTTTTTTTGTGACGCAACTATTGAACATAATTTTTAGGGTTACAAAGAAACCCTATTTAATTTTGGAATAATAGAGAGGGGTGTCATAGAAGTTTTTATTTTTATTTTCATATCTAGGCATGTGGGATGTCAAAATGTACATCTCAATTAGTAGAATATGACCATATTTTTTTTAACTCAAAAATGGCGCCTGTATGGGGCTAAAAGTAGTATTTTATTTTGTCCCCCCCTCTATCTTTATAACTACTGGCTCAAAAAATCTGATTTTTTTTTGAAAACTAGGCTTTGGTGTGACTACCAACGACAAATACTTAAGTCAACAATATAATTTTAAATTTTGAAATTATAGGGAGGGGTGTCAGAATTTGTTATTTTTATTTTCATATCTAGGCATGTGGGGTGTCGAAATGTACATCTCAATTATGAATATGACCATATATTTTTTTTTTCTAACTCAAAAATGGTGCCTGTAAGTGGCTCCAAACAGTCCACGTATTACGTACTTCGGAATCCTTATGGCATACGTTCGTATATGTCTTGCCTGCCCATTTCACGGCATTTAACTACGATTGGCAGAACAAAAAAGCTTAATAAATGGGTGTCACACGATTTAAACGAAAATCACAAAAATCGTTTGTAAATAAATAAACTTTTGTCTACCTTAAATAACAAATGAATACACATATACTATATAGAAACCTTGTTTATAATTTAATCAATTAAAAAAAATTGTACAGAAACGTATTGAATGATATTTGAGGCCCGTGTATTAAATTAATAAATAAATTCACAACTCACCCCCTGTTATCATTCGATCCAGCGGGAAAAATACTTCGGGATACTAGGAGTCGAGATATTTACGATTTTCTATAATGAATACCATAAGTAGCGAAACAGAGAAAAATTCACCTAGTATCCCGAAGTATTTTTCCCGCTGGATCGAATGAGACCAATTACAACCCTTCATCTGTGACAGGGGGTGAGTTGTGAATTTATTTATTAATTTCATACACGGGCCTCAAATATCATTCAATACGTTTCTGTACAATTTTTTTTTAATTGATTAAATTATAAACAAGGTTTCTATATAGGTAGTATATGTGTATTTGTTATTTAAAGTAGACAAAAGTTTATTTATTTACAAAGATCTGATTTGTTCCAAAATGAAGATCAACCGAGATCACTTCAGATCTGAAATTTTTGCCCGGATTGTCAACAAATTGATGAAATGCTTACAAAAATTCGGTTAAATAGCTTAATTATATAATATATAAGTTTAAGGTTCAATATAAAAAACGTGCATTATTTTTGCAACAACCTAATACTTTTAAGTAGTTTAGGATTTATTATTATTTTCTTCCTGGAAAATGTATAATTATTACATAAATATAATATATAATTGTATATTTAACTTATAATCATATTAATTATTTTTTAATATTCTCAATTTAATTTTGCAATGTAAACATTAAAATACCGCGATAATTTAAACTAATGCGCTTATAATAAATGTTATATCAACTCAATTATGCCATTATTGTTTTCTATAATTACTTCATTTAATAACAGTTCTTAAACTGAACATGATTGTTTCGTTATTAGCTATAAAAATACTTATTAATATATCTGAAATAATGACTTTTAATTAAAGCTATAAAAATACTGATTTGATCAATTTGAAATTAGTATGATAAATTAATAAACATATTCCATAATGTAAGTACATTCAAAATTCATATCTACTTACCTGATAATAATTGATATGTATAGGAATGTATGTATGTATGTTGTATACATTAAATATTTTATTGTAAAATGTTTATTTTTTATTTATTTATTTTTGATAATGAATAAGATATAATTTTTTGTATGTTATGTGGATAAGAATATTTTATTCTGCTCCAAAACTAAAAAAAATATGTTTTCTATTTGTAATTGTTAATGAAAATTAATTTAAAACAAAAAAATCGCTATCTTCTTAGCCAAAGTTTACTTTGTGTCACCAAATTGTCATTATTTTCTTAAATAGATAATGTAGTAGTACCAGTCCTGGACAGTATCCAAGTGTTGAACTCTTGTTTAATCAGATAAGGTAAAGGCACCAGTTATGGCCGCTATTAGAGCATGTTTTCGTTTTTTTGGATTAATGGGCTTGTTTTTGTAATACTCATGAACTCAAGTTATTAATAAAACAAGTAATTCTTTATTTAATCAATTTAATTACCAAAGTCAGCAAATATAGTTTGTTTTTTTAATTTATAGCCTTTTATTTTGCTCATCTTTTTTCTTCAGTAATGGCAAAGGTAAAACCAGTAATGAATACGCAGTGATGGGCACTTGCTAATGATTACAAAATGTTAAGTACTATAGTAATGTACTATAGTACTTATCAAAATGAAAGGCTATAATTAAAAAAAAACTATATTTGTGGACTTTGGTAATTAAATTGATTTAATATCGAGGTATTTGTTTTATTAGAAACACGAGTTCATGAGAATTACACAAAAGAAACCCATCAATCTTAAAAAAAACAGTATACCTTGCTCTTAAAGCGGCCAAGACTGGTGCCAGTACCATAGATATGATAGGAATATTTTTTCGTTCGTATTAATTTAAAATTAACAAACAATTTTACTCCCGGTTTGGAACACTGTTCACCCGAGTTCTGTTTTATATAAATCAAATAAATGGAACGCAAACAATTGCTGCGGTTGAAAGATTTCCCCTTTTTCTACATAAAAATACATGTAGTAGGTAGGTACTTGCAGAGATTACACCAGTGGTGGTTCGTGCCTAAAATTAAATAGTTCTTTTTAGTAAATTATGTACAATAATGAGAAAATATCTGCCTTGGGAACCACGGGACTTTCTTATACGTAATCCTAACAGTGAATAGTATATGTGATTCTTATTTTATTAAAACATTTCTGACAAACTAATAAGATAGAATAAAATGAATAATATAGATATTATTCTCTATATTATATAACAAATGAATTTTTTTGAACGTAATAACTGAAAACGGATGTTAACTCTTGTCAATTTTTGAAATTTCGAATTATTTTTGAAATATGAAAAAAATGTCGAGTATGTTATTATCTATAATTTATTCTCCATACATTTTTTTCCAACACTTATGATTTAGCCAGAATTTTTTTTTTATATAATTATTTAGACTGTTCACTCTCAGTATTACGTATAAGAAAGTCCCATAGTACATATGGCAAACACGCATACTGTTCTATCTCTGTAATACGATAAGAAAATCCCATGGCAGATATTTGACCATTTTTCTCTATTTCGCACTGTTTCAGAGTAATTTAAAAAATTCAAAAATCGACGTAGGTAAACATCCGTATCCGGTTGAAAGATGAAATAGGACGTTTTCTTCCCAGACAAAAATTAATCTTAAATATAAAATTTCATCCTTCTATACGATTTGTCGTATTTGAGTTACAGCGCTTACAGACAGACCGACAGACACATCGACATCATGGCGAAAATAGTCAGAATGGATTCAGGGAAGGTCAAAATGGATAATTCCATCAAAATCCGGATATCGAAAAAAATCGGCTTCACTATACTTATACTATTGTATATTTCATATACAAGGTATAAGAAAGTAAAAAAGGTTTATTCGTAAAGGCTATAGCCGGGTAAGATTGCAAAACATGCCTTTATATAGATTTGACTGTTTATTTTTTTGGAAGTCACATTCTATTTAACTTTCAAACTGATCAAATATTAGCTTCCAAAAATTTATAGCAACCTTTGAGATTTTTTTTGTTAAATTGATTCAATGACGCAGTTCCCATATATTCCCGGCTTCGGTCTCTATATTTTGTTTTTGTTAGGCCATGGGCCCCGTAAAATTTCCAGAATGTCTTTGGGCTAGTCCAGTCTCTATTTAGCAACAAATTAGAGATTTTTTAAAAGTATTAAGATTTTAGAGTCTTGTGGGTCGCATATTTGATATCACTGGTTGAGAATATTCGGAGACAGACAGACGTCATTGAGATAATGGTCGTTTTCGACTTAGGGACTCTTGAAGTATGTAATTTTTTAAATTAAAATCTCGAGTTTTTTCATGATTATAATAATAAAAAAAGTTAAAAGCATAAGTTCAACATTGTGTTCTTTTTTTTATCAAAGACTGGTAATCAAAGGCTACCACTGTACTTAAAAACATCGAGAATCGTGCACTAGCTGCTTCACAAACTCTAGAGATACTCATAGAAAGAGTTCTGACAGCTCGAATTGATTTCTGTGAAAAATTTCTAATTTAGGTTGCGTTCGTATTGGTCAGAAAAAAATGTATATACTTAATGAGCCTGTACAAAATAGTAAACCTTGGATAACGCTAATGCATGCCGGCGATATGACAATTCATTTTTTGCTTCCTCGCCAATATCTTTCAACTGGGGCTCGGTGGGAAAATGTAGACAAAATAAAAAAAGATTTTGAAGCCAACAATTCAAGCTTTCAACTGGTATAAATGGTGTTTAACTGCAATTTTTAATTTCGTAGCTGAAAAATTTCAAAATAATTTTTTTACTTGATAGAGTATGCGCAGCATCTTGAAAATATTACCTGATATGCACCTTTTCAACTGCTACATTGTACCATAGTTTGAACTTAATCCAAAAACAAATTTCTTTAAAAAAAAATATTTTTGAAAAATTGAAAATAATTTTTTTTTTCAAAAACGATCAACTTTTAGAGGCTCATAATTGGGCATAAGAATACTCACATTAAGAGCAACATTCACAATAAAAATTAGCCAAATCCGTGTTGAGGCCGATTTTACATTGCTACCCGGCTACAGTCTTTCCTTTTGATTTTAACCCTTCAGTTACGATATATTTGCATTTTAATGTCGTTATCAGAATGTAGCTTTTAATTAGTACTTTCACTGAAAATTGTAACGAACACTGTCAAAATTATTTTGGACCCCCTCCCATAGACTGAAAATCTTTACATAGGTCTCCTAAAATGCAACAAAAAATGTTATATGACCTTTTGATTTTAACCCTTTAGTCACGATTAGGGTTTGCAATCCCGCAATGCGGGATCCCGCATTCCCGCGGGATCCCGCACGTTTTGGAGATCTGCGGATCCCGCACTGAAAGTGCGGGATCCGCGCGGAATTTTTTGAACATTAAATTTGTAGGTCGCGTGCGTTTTGAATACTTGTAAAGCGTAAATATGAATAAAAAAGGTAACAATTTTGAAAAAAAAAATTAAGGTTGAGATGACTGAATATGAAACTAGTGAAGTAAATTATATTTCTTGTTCACGATTAGTTAAGTGGTTACACTGAGTGCGACTCAGGCGACGAAAGAAGTTCGAACAGCCCCCAGATTACAAAAAAAAAAAAAAAACATAAAAAATACAAAAATTTAGAAGAAGAATAGCAGATTAAATGAAAGTTAACCACAAAAATTTAATACACAAAATTCGATCTACATGATATTTTTTTAACAGTATTATCCCTAAAATACAACCGTAAATAATGATATTTAGTGGTTTAGTTTTACGTGACATACCGTATTTACTAGGGTGTTTTTTTTAAATTTATTTTTTTATTTTTTCGGTCCCGCTAGCCTATGTTTTAGCTTTGGATCAAAAGTTAATTGTCCCAAAATTTCAGACTCATAGATCAAACCTGTGGACGGCGCAAACCGAGTCATTTTCCCATTTGATTAACATGGGAAAAATTACTTTTTTACTTATGCGTGAATATTTCGTTGAAAAATTTATTTATTTTAATTTCTTACAGCAGCATATCATAGAGAATTAAATTTCTTATAAAAAAGATCCCAAGTGCTCAAATCATAGATCGAATATTTTTAAAGATATGTTCGTTTAAACATTATCATAAAAAGTAAAATCAAATTTTTATGATAATTTTTAAACAAACATTTCTTAAAATTTATTGGATTTATGAATTAAACACTTAATTCTCTTTCAAAAAAAAAATTGTTTTCAACGAGATATTCACGCGTAAGTAAAAAAGTAATTTTTCCCATGTTAATCAAATGGGAAAAAGACTCGGTTTGCGCCATTCACAGGTTTGATCTATGAGTCTGAAATTTTGGGACAATTAACTTTTGATCCAAATCTAAAACATAGGCCTGCGGGATCGAAGAAATAAAAAAAAAAAAAAACACCCTAATATATACCTACGTATAAAACAAGGGCTAATTTATACGCAATCAAGGAGTTAAAAAAATTGAAATGAATAATCGAACAAAAAGACAAAAGTAGTTAGTAGCATCTTGTCCTTGTACCTAACATATTAGACAACCTCCTATTTACAGGTGTATTTTATGGATTTTACATCGGTCTATACGGTACGAGTTACGTTTACGTATCATATGTTACCACTATGAAAATATTTTTCATTAGTTAATTTTCATGTTAACTAAATAATAGTAACTTTAAGTATGAATAACAAAATTTTTGGAAAAACTGCGGGATCCCGCGGGATCCCGCGGGATTTGAGAATTTCCCGCAAAATTCCCGCGGGAAAAAAAAGTCTGCGGGATTGCAAACCCTAGTCACGATATATTTTCTTTTCAATGTGGTAATCAGAGCGCTTCCCCTTCTACTTTCTAAGCTATCTATGCAAAAAATCTAAAAAAAAATCCAGAATGTAGCTTTTAAGTACTTTCAATGAAAATTATAATGAACACTGTAGCTAGAATAGTTTATAAATAAAATTGAAATAACTCTTGTTTATAAATCGTAATGACTACGGAAACCTATCATGTGCGTGCCCAACACGCACTTGGCCGTTTTATTTTTGAATAATAAGAAAACCTTTTTTTTTTTGACTACTGTATCTTTAACGAGTAAACAAAAGTTAATTTTTTCCGGCTTCATATTTATTTTTGCACAGCCCCACTAACCCTAGGATCAGCTCAGGTTAGGTTCCTGATGAAGACTTTTTGTGAAATCGAAACACGTGTCGAGTGACATTGTTTTATTGTGATTAAGTTGTGTGTATATTTTTAGTTTTAGTGACTGAGAAACGACAGTTACTCTGTTTTCCAGTATTAAATTATATATTTTTTATTCTTACTAAAATAATACATAAATGGCGTGACCGCCGCGTGGTTGTCTTAACTCTTACTGGAGTATCTGCGTCTCTAGAATGCAGCGAGTAATTAATGGCATCGCAGACAGTCCGGGTGACAATGACGTATACTTGTTTTAAGTTATTTGTGGACCGGAGTGCGAGAGAACTTAGTGACAAATTATCTGTCCTAGGTATAACCGCTGCAATCTTTGACATTGAGAAAACTCACTTTGAATATTGTTCGTGAAATAATTATTACAGAATTTGTTAGACCCTTTGCCCGTGCAGACACTCTTAATTGTTATAATGTATAGAAGATACCGATTTATAATAACATATCGTCATCGTTCAATTAAAAACCACTAATTAAAATATGAGTTCAAAAATTAATTATTCTTGTAATTTATACAGGATGATTTACAACTAGTGTAAACAAATTCAAAAGTAGATCGAGGATGTTATTTTAAGCAAAAAACTTCATATGATCTTGGAAATTTTTCGTGAAGGAATTACAGTTCTCTGAAATTTTTGCCTAAAATCAGTGTTTATTTAATATCTAGAGAATCCATTGTGATACAGTTATGAAATTTGATAACCGGTTTAGTATTAATAAGTGTTATCGATTTACAGTATCAAACAATAATAATGTAGAACAGGGGTGTATGCGGCCAGTGGGCCCTACCGATTTTTATCAAGTATTTTTTTGTTCTTTTTATTTTTTTCATGAGTTGGGTTCTTGTAGAAGATTAGTAAAATTCTGCAATCCATTCTTTTAATCGATATTTCATTTCTATTGATCCTATGTCAAATGGACAAAGAATATGTTTGTGTATTTTGTGTCATATAATTTTCTACAGGAACCCAGCTCAGGAAAAAATTAAAGAATAAAAAAATACTTGATAATAATCGGTGAGCCCACTGGTGCATACACCTCTGTTCTAAATTAGTATTGTTTGATATTGGAAATCGATAACATTTATTAATAATAAACCGGTTATCAAATTTCATAACTTTATTACAATGAGTTCTCTAAATATTAAATAAATACTCATTTTGGGTAAAAAATTCGGAAAACTGTAACTCCCTCACGAGGAATTTCCAGATACATGTTCATATAAATCGAACTAATATTTTTTAGTAAAATTGTATAAAAATTAAATGGTTAACCAATTTCAGGTAATTTATTTTTTATTTAAATTGTTGAATAATTAACTAACTTTGGTGAATTTAGCACGAGGAAGCACTGTGCATTTACTTGGCAGATGTTTTTAAATGTTTTTCGAAAAGTATACTTTAATACTAAGAAATCATTCAACTATCAAAATCGTTAGTTAGCCACTTTGGCTTCAGAACGCATTTGATAGATATCCTGTTACTTGTGACATGTTAATTATACATCTAAATCAAGATTGCGTTATGTATGTAACATTATATAATAACGCACAATTCCAATCAGTTCGACAAACGGCGATTTGTTTGACAAAGGGCGCATTAACAGGAACAGAATTACGACAAAAAAGAAAACAATTTCGATTTCATCCGAAACACGTGTTGTGTATAACGTATCACTTACACCAGTGATCCTCAACAACAAGGGAGCTGTTACCCCTCCTGAGCCACATATATTCTCAAGTTTGTAGACATTGAAAAAAATATAAATTAATTTTGTTTGTAAAGTTTTATATAGGAGATTTATGGAATTAATCCGGGGCGTGTGAATGCCCGCGTGACTCACTGCTCTAAAAATCTTTTACATTTATATTATAATACTAGCTGGGCCCGCGCGGCTTCGCCCATTTGAACTACGGAATTATCGTTTAGGATTTTTGAAAAGTATAGTTGAATTAAGTACAAACACGATTAATTATTATCGTAATAATAACTAATCAAAACTTAACGTACCTAAAAAAAAAACAAATCAGAATACAAATTACAAATAATTTTTGTTCTGTTTAAATTTAAAAGTTAATAATTGAAAACAAAATAAACAACTGCCGGCCGAGCGAAGAATCTTCCCTCTCCCCGCGACACTTCATCGTAGTTCGCGCGAATTGCCGCGAATAATATGTTATTGTATTTATATTTCACGTTATTTCCTAAACCAAAAGACCAAATTGGATTCTGTAAAGGGCAAATTATATCTACATTAAGTACTTATGACGATGAAATCATTTATTTCGATAAGGATTCATGTTTTGCAGGTCATAAAAGTCCACGTAAACAAAACCCAAATATTTTTAATTTTCTTTGTAACATAAAAGCAGTCATTGTGGCTTAAATATAAAAGTTAGACATATGGTGTTGCGGGCTTTATTGTAGATCTTTTGATTCTACACAATTCTTTACTACATTATTTTGTTCAATATTGAACGGTTTAGGCAGCGTATTACAAAATAGCACGCCGATGGCAAATTTTTTTCCGACTTATTTACTATTATCGCCACTGCTTAGTTATGTTACCTAACGTAACAAAATATAGCCTATAACCTGGCCAGAGAATGTACCTATGAATTAAAAAAGAAACCAGGCAAATATGGTAAGTGGTTCGCGAGTGATAAGCGCACTAACGGATAGACAAACAGACAGAGAGACGTTGAACTTTATATATATTAAGGATAAATATGTATTTGATACAAAAATGGAATCATACCTATCTAAACAATATTCAGAAACTCTGTTCCAAGCATATTTCAAATATCCATTTGTTGCGACTCCCCTACATTTCAACGGTGGAAAAAAATCAATCGGTGGACCACAAATCACCGAACCCCTTGCGTCTCTTGGGTACGACACGGTGTTGGTGAGGGGGGTTAGAGGGGGGGGCAGACCTGTTCCCACGACCCTCTGTAGTCACCCGCATGGATAGATCAAACTAACAGACCCATGTGTGTTTAGGGATGTAGAAAGTGTCGTTTTCCAAAACAGGTTACTTTACTTTCTACTACACAATGTTGAATTTAAAATATATGGTTTATTATTCAATTTTCATTTAAAAAAAAATACGGCAAGATTTAAATGAAATGATTTTTTGTATTATTTTTTTGCAATAGTTTGAGATAAATTAAAAATATTAAAATAGAAGAATTAATCTACATTGATTGGATAGAATTTCTTCGTATATGTTTTACGAGTAGATATTATTACATTTTCATTGAAAAAATATCTGCCTTGGGAACCACGGGACTTTCTTATACGTAATCCTAACAGTGAATAGTATACGTGATTCTTATTTTATTAAAACATTTCTGACAAACTAATAAGATAGAATAAAATGAATAATATAGATAATATTATTCTCTAGATTATATAACAAATGAATTTTTTTGAACGTAATAACTGAAAACGGATGTTTACTCTTGTCAATTTTTGAATTTTCGAATTATTTTTGAAATCAGAAAAAAATGTTTTAGACAAAAAATGTCGAGTATATTATTATATATTATTTATTTCCCATACATATTTTACCAACATTTATGATTTAGCCAGAAAGAATTTTTTTTATATATTTACTAAGACTTACCCACACTGTTCACTCTCAGTATTACGTATAAGAAAGTCCCATGGTACCTATGGCAAACACACACACTGTTCAATCTCTGTAATACGTATAAGAAAGTCCCATGACACTCATGGCAGATATTTCTTCTCTGTTATGAACCATTTGAATTATAATACATTTTTTTTAATTCGTTTTTTTTAAAATAATTAGAACATAAATTATAGATATTGGTTTTCTCTATCTTGCACTGTTTCAAAGTAATTAGAAAAATTTAAAAATTAACGTAGGTAAACAGACGTTTACCTACTAAATTTTTTTATAAAATTTCTTATTTATGTGCGGCCCTCGGAAAATTTTAGGTCGTCAATGCGGCCCGCGGTGCAATTTGGGTTGGCCAGGCTTGACTTATCGCTAACTATTTACGCAGCGCACGCGAAGATACCTCACCGACGAATTTATACAAAATATTCACAAACTATACACTCTATCCATTAGTAAATATCTGCCTTGGGAACCACGGGACTTTCTTATACCTAACCTAACCTAACAGTGAATTGTATACGTGATTCTTTGTTTATTAAAACATTTCTAACAAACTAACAAGATAGAACAAAATGAATAATATAGGTAATATTATTCTCTCCATTATATAACAAGTGATTTTTTTAAACATAATAACTGAAAACGGATGTTTACTCTTGTAAATTTTTGGATTTTTGAATTATTTATGAAGTAAGAAAAAAATGTTTTAGATAAAAAATGTCGAGTAAGTTGTTCTTTATTATTTATTCCCCATACATTTTTTTTCCAATAGTATTTATGATTTAGCCAGAAAGAATTTTTTTATGTAATTATTTAGATTCACCTACACAGTTCACTCTCAGTATTACGTATAAGAAAGTCCCATGTTACCTACGGCAAATACACACACTGTTCAATCTCTGTAATACGTATAAGAAAGTCCCATGACACACATGGCAGATATTTCTCCTCTGTTATGAACCATTTGAATTATAATAATTTTTTTTTTCAAAAATTCGTTTTTACGATAAAATGAATAGAACATAAATTATAGATATAGATATTACCTACATTTTTTAACTTGACCATTTTTCTCTATTTCGCACTGTTTCAGAGTAATTCGAAAAATTAAAAAATCGACATAGGTAAACCGTATCCGGTTGAAAGATCGTTTTCAAAAATAGGACATTTTCTTCCCAGACAAAAATTAATCTTAAATATAAAATTTCATCCTTCTACGATTTGTCGTATTTGAGTTACAGCGCTTACAGACAGACCGACAGACACACAGACATCATGGCGAAAATCGTCAGAATGGATTCAGAGAAGGTCATAATAGATAATTTCGTCAAAATCCGGAGTTCGAAAAAAATCGGCTTCACTACATTTACTTATACTATATGTATATTTCATATACATGGTATAAGAAAGTAAAAACCGCTATAAAATCCGTTCAGTAGTTACTGAGTAAATCTTGCATAGACAGACAGACGCAACGAGGTATCTTGTATTATACTATGCATAGATCACAATGACATTCATCTAGAAAAACTTTTTAGATTATTGTCATTAGTATTGGATCAGATGGGTGTTTTTTGTGGGGCGGTAAATAACAAGGGGTAGTTGTGATGCAATATTAGGGGTTGTGACACACATGGGTTATATAATGTTAACACATTTTATACGGATTACTGCTTTTTATGAATTGAATTTTATAAATGATATGGTTTTAAAAATGCTTATAGTATATAATATAAGTTATAAAATTGAGCAGAATTTAAATAATAGGAAAGGTATGTATTTAAAATTATGCATTCTATTATTCTACCTAGATGGCTTTAATTTTTAATCGACTTTAAAAAAGGAAGATTTCAATCCAACAATATATTTTTTTATGAATGTTCAATTATAACTCCGACAAATATACACCGATTTGGATGATTTTTTGTTTGTTTGAAAGAGTATACTCCCGAGGTGGTCCCATATAAATTTTATCAGAATCTGACTATGGACTTCAAACATACTCTACTCAAAAAAAAAAAAAACTTTTTAAGAAAAAATAAAACCGACTTAAAAAACATAGAAGCATAATATTTCGTCTATTGAACACAATACTTGTCTATGTGGAATTTAAAAAGGGACCAACAATACCTACAAGCTTCGACACCGTTTTTTCGGACATCTTGTAGATCCAGCTCTTATGAATGATAATAAAGTTCCGTTGTATAGCAGTGAACTAATGCATGTGGTCCTAAAACTGTGGTTTCAGGGTTTATTTAAATTCGATAGGTAACATAATACAATTTAATCATGAAGATAAAATAGTAAACATCTGCCAAGTAAATGCACAGTGTTTCCTCGTGCTAAATTCATCAAAGCTAGTTAATTATTCAACAATTTAAATAAAAACCGATAGTGTTTGGATAAATTGCTTGGACTTGGTTAACCATTTAATTTTTATACAGTTTTACTAAAAAATATTAGTTCAAAATTTTTCTTAAAACACACCTGATTATTTTTTCGTATATTTTTAATTTTTTGACAATTTCAATCTAAATCTAAAATGCAAACGTCAAAATGACAATTTCAATCTAAATCTAAAATGCAAACGTCAAAATGACATTTAAAACGCCAAAATGACATTTAAAACGACAAAATGACATTTAATATGTTCAAGCAAATATCAATTTAGAAAAACAAAACATGATTTTTAAAAATAAATTGAGATAAATCTTTGTAAGGGAATATTTTACAACATACATTGTAGACCCATATTATAGGAAATTTAATGCTCTACAAAAAATATTCTATAAAATTTTCACGTAACATGTCGTGTCGTTCTTGAGATACATATCTTGAAAAAATAAATATTTTGGGATGTCACCCCCTTACACACGATTTTTATGATTTTGAAATGGGACCGTCCTCAAACCAGACCCAATCATCCGACCAAGTTTCAATAATATCGGTTCAGTGGTTCATGAGTTATGCGTGTGACAAGGATTCAGGGAACAGACAGACAGACATGGAACAAAAAGTGTTTGTCTTGACGTGAAACGGAAAGATCAATTAAAATTTTGAAATCGGAGAACATTTTTTTTGTCTCAATCTAAAACGATCACAAAGCTTCTCGTATCTTCGATATTGCGAGGAAGCAAAATACTGTTAGTTTATAACAATTATATTTAACAGTTTTTGAATTCATTACCAAGCCAATTAAAAACTTTAAATAAAAAATAACAAATAAAACCGATTTCAAAAACTGTTAAATTTAAATTATTATATACTTTTCAGTATTTTTAGTTTTTTTTAATCCGGTTTTATTATTTTTTTTTTAAAAGTTTTTTTATATAGAGCACATTCTTGTTTTGTGCAAAGTACTTCCATCATTATATAAGATACAAATTTCTTTTTGTTGGTAACTGACGGCAATTCCTAACAATATATAATAATAAATATTCATAAAAGTCGTTGTATCACCATTTCGGCAATTACTCAACAGTATTCGACAGTTTTTGTGTAATGTGTGTGTATGCCACATACAGTAAAGGGGAGGTCAGAGGGAATTAGGGGTTGGGTTGATATGTAGCATTAACACATGTGTTTAGGGGTAGTGATGGGCATGCGCCTTACCGCCCCCTCTCTAACTACCCGTGACTGATTCAATTTTATTTTAACGTGCGTGAAAATGGTCACGAGAATATATCACGGATTTGTCACGATCGTAGATGTTTTTTTTTTTTTTGATAAATGAATTATGCATAATTTGAACTTTGACATTCAATTTGAATATTTTTATTAAACGTGAATAACGTCTAGAGCAGCGGTTTTGTGAGGTCTAGGGTCTAGGGACCCTCTTTTGAACAATTATTTTTAAGGGACCCCTCCTGACAGAAAAACAAAGAAGGTCGTTAAATACTAATTAATCATTGGTAAATAGAAATGTAAAAGTACGTCAATTTATGCCAAATATGTTTCACGGACCCCTGCCAAAAGTTCAGCGGACCCCTTTGGATCCGCGGGTCTTAGTTTAAGAATCGCTGGTTTAGAGTTTCAGGCCAAAAAAAAAATTTCGTATAGGGGTGGCGCTAGAAAAAAATGACAGAGTATATTTTTTTCAAGAAATTGGTAGATTTTGATGTATAGAAAATGGCGATAATTCCCCCCCCCCCCCCCTTCGAAGGGGTTGCATGACTTTCTAGGGGCTTACAAAGCTGTCTAAAATCAGTTATTTGGGAATAACACTGGAACTATCAGTTTTACGATAAAATAGGTCATATAAATCTTAAAGCTGAACAAAATAGTTTAAAAAAAATGATGTATCATAAATAGTTATTGAAATAGAGGCCGCGAAAAAATCATATAGCGACGTCGAATTTGTAAACCACGCTTAAATGTAGAATTTAGCCTATGTTTTTCCTCAGAATAAAAGCTATCTCTCTGCCAAATTTCATTAAAATCGGTTCAACGGTTTAGCTGTGAAAAAGTAATAAACAGACACATTGACACATATACAGACAGAGCTACTCTTGCATTTATAATATTAGTATGGATGTACAGTCACCTGCATTAATAATGGTCTTGCAGTTTGTATTCATTTTCGTTTATCACAAACTTAGTAGGCTCCTCCCATTTGATTGTTATAATATTTAAATCATTTCTCCATGTATCAAACAAAGACAGATATTTTGAAATTCATTTGCTATAGATAAAGAACTACTCTTCGTTTATAGTACTCATATATATTTGTGCAATTAAATTATTATGTAATCTATTGAAAATTGTATACGTAAATTTTGTGGTAATAAATATTTGATATTTTGAATTTTAGTATTTAAATATATTAAACTTGATAGAAAAAGATAACCTATGATGTTTGTCTTTAAATTTGGAATCCGTTGTAAGCGATTCTAGCCTTTAGGGTGCCAGACGAGTTCTGCAGGCGACTGTACGTACATATGTAAATATTAACGTTTATGTAAACTTCTTTTCATTAAAAAGTAATATGTCTGATTACAAATTAAGCACGCATACATTTGATGTGGCAGTGAGTGCAGTAGACAGGAGCATTTGTTATACTGACGTATATCCTTTTGTAGAGAACACCTTGTTAATACACTCGCACCATTAGTGAAATGAAAATTCACATACCGCTTATGATTTTCACGTCTCATATATTCTATATAGTCAAGGAAAATGACATTGTGAACGTCTGAGTAACTTATAAAGACATACAATATACATAAATGCAAAATAGTCTGTTTCATTTAAGATTGCAGCGGTAGCTAACATACATATATAGGAACAAGGTGTCCACTTTCTGGAAAGTCAGAGAATTTCTTTAAAATTCTGAAAAGTCAGGGAATATTATAAATTCTTGAAAGTCAATGAAGAAGAAAAAAGAGGTTTCTTAAGCTGACGAGCAAAAAAAAAAGTCTTCAATATTTTTTTGCACATTCTGGGGAAATTTATGAATAACTCTTTCTTTTTTACTTGAATTATAAGATTTTATAATGCAAACATCGGGAAATATATTGACCTACACAAATATTGGAGCATTTAGCGAGACCTACACCCTCAACATGTCAAATTCATGATGTTATGTATTTTATAAATAACCGGATGATTTTTGCACAGTTGCTAGATAAATAATAGTAAAATGTTATAGTTATACTGGCCTACAAAAATCAAGGGTCTTTTGCCCTGACTTACGCCCTAAGCATGTTTGACGCATGCCACATCAAAAACGCCCCAATTCTCAGAATTTTCGAAGATAAAAAAGTTGTAGGTTACGCCAAGATGAATCCACTCACGAAGTTTCAGAGAAGTATTTTTTATTTCAAAATTTAAAGCCGGGACCGAGGACTATTACCTTGTATCTCGAGAGAGGATATAGGCTACTTTGTATCTCGAAAAATTTATTAGATAAAAATATACAAATTCCACGCGGACGAAGTCGCGCGTAACAGCTAGTAGGTAGGGTCAACTGGGGTAAAAGTGAAACAAAATATAAATCTTTCATGTTTTTTGACAGTTAACGATACAAATTCATACTTTAATTTTTTTACTAGATGCGCTTATGGATAACCATTTTAAATACTTACGGGTCAATCCATATGAAATGGTCCAAAATTAAATTAAATGGTTGCTTGGCCATTCTAAAAAAAATTGATTTTTAGTGTGTAATTACCCTAACATGTTGGTAGTTCAAAACGACCATTATTTTAATTTTATTGTTTTTTGTTTTCGCGTGACGGCCATTTTTTGTACTTTAAAGGGTTTGCGGAAACTAAAATATCTCAGCTTCTATAAAACCTTTCAACATCGGAGTAAAAGCAAATTATTCAGAATAAAACGGGCTACAAGATTACTTCTGAACATTTTCACCTAAATGTTATCCTAAAGGGTGAAATTTCAGCCTTAATTCTTAGTTCTATTTTTGAAAAAATCCCATTTTCAAGGGGATGTTTTTGCAAGAAGGGGAAAAGTCAACAAGTCAAATTATTTTTTACAAATAGGTGGGTATTTGTTGTATTCACACACCAAAGTTCAACTCTGAGACTTGCCCCCCTTTATTTCAAAAAATTCTCAAAATTTGAAAATTTGAGAAAATGACACTTTTCAAAGCTAAATAACTCTGGTGGGGGACCAGATAAAAATCTGAAATTTTAGGCCATAATAGTACTACATAATGGTATTACGTACCAATTTTTGAGATTGAGATTTAACTACAGGCAGTGATATTGCAACCACAATATTCAATAGGAGTTCATATGTTAATACAGAGTGTCAACATTAATATAATATCTATTACTATCTTTTTTCTTCTTGGAAAATGAACAATGCTTGAATGAAGAAAAAAATTGTATTTTTTCTAAATGTTTTTAAAATCTCATTTTTTATTTTCTGTCACTTCCGGTTGAACCGGAAATGATGTCAACTTTTGTTTCTCAAAGGTGACACCCTATATATATTTTATTTTAAGATAAAAAATTAGGTCAGCTTTAAAAATTTATAACACATATAATAACTTAAAGTAACTCATAACAAAGATATAACATGTTTTAATTATTATTGAAACAAAATCACCACATGTATACGCTCATTGAAACATGCATTTTTGTGGTTGCAATACCACTGCTTGTAGTTAAATCTCAATCTCAAAATATACATACCATTATGTAGTACTATTATGGCCTAAAATTTCAGATTTTTATCTGGTCCCCCACCAGAGTTATTTAGCTTTGAAAAGTGCCATTTTCTCGAATTTTTAAATTTTGAGAATTTTTTAAAATAAAGGGCGGCAAGTCTCAGAGTTGAACTTTGGTGTGTGAATACAACAAGTACCCACCTATTTGTAAAAAATAATTTGACTTGTTGACTTTTCCCCTTCTTGCAAAAACATCCCCTTGAAAATGGGATTTTTTCAAAAATAGAACTAAGAATTAAGGCTGAACTTTCACCCTTTAGGATAACATTTAGGTGAAAATGTCTAGAAGTAATCTTGTAGCCCGTTTTATTCTGAACAATTTGCTTTTAGTCCCGTGTTGAAAGGTTTAATAGAAGCTGAGATATTTTAGTTTCCGCGAACCCTTTAAAGTACAAAAAATGATGCGACCTGTATAACAAATATGGCCGTCACGCGAAAACAAAAAACAATAAAATTAAAATAATGGTCGTTTCGAACTACCAACATGTTAGGGTAATTACACACAAAAAATCAATTTTTTTTAGAATGATCGAGCAACCAGTGCTGGACCAGTTCATATGGATTGACCCTTACGTCATTTGAACTGTACAATACAACACGGACTTTAAACATGAAAAAAATGTGTTTCATATTTAACCTCTAATTTGGGAAAAAGTGAAACAGGTATGGGAAAAAGTGAAACAGGCCTCTAATGGAAAATATTTCTCGAAAAATTAAAAGAAAAGCTACAAAGGCAACTTTAATTTATCTTCTTTGTGGCATATCAATGTGAAATTATAACTTTAATTAATATCTTAGTTATACAGAAAGTTATGTGCAAAGAATTAAAATTTAATTCACACGTTTTCACATCGACTAACAGGGAAATCTGTAGGGGTGACACATCACTTATTAGGCGATTCATATTTTCAGGTTGCTTTAACAAACCTTTAATGATGATGTCAGTTTTATTATTCTCCTATAAACAAATTAGTTTTTTAGTTGCAAGCTCGTTTCACTTTTACCCCATTTTTTTGGTGTTTCATATTTACCCCGCTCGACCCTACTCTGTTTTTTTTTTACACTCATGTTTAAATAAAGACACGCATAGATCCACAATACGCTCTTTTTTGTGAATACTCGATTTTCGAATCAGTCCATGCTTTATGTATATAGTTATTATATTTTGTCCCTTTAAATTCTACGTATTATATTGCAGAGAAACAGCTATTCAGTCAATTTTGTGGCTGTTACTAAATTGTTAAAATAACATTGAGTGAGTGAAATTTGCAATGTCGCATACTTTGTTTACATATACATAAATAACACGAACCAAATTGTGTAGGAATCTAGAGAGCCGGTGTTTTTGTGTCACTTCACACGAGTACTTTTGCTTCCTTACCATATCCGAAGAAATACAGGAAGTTATGTGATCATTTTTCAAAATTTTCATCAAACACTTTTCGTTTTGTGTCTGTATGTCTGTCTCCTGAATCGTTTGTTGGTTGGGTCCGGTTTAGAGTCACTCCAGTAAGGGTTAGGACAACGATTTATTAAAAAAATTATGTATGTATTATGTTTAACAAGCAACGACCCAAAATGGCCTAGCCTTATAGTTAAATTACAAAGAGGCAATGATAGCCAACACTGGACCAAGATACAAATGA
Organism: Sialis fuliginosa; assembly: GCA_961205875.1. NCBI lineage: Eukaryota > Metazoa > Arthropoda > Insecta > Megaloptera > Sialidae > Sialis > Sialis fuliginosa. The sequence continues at coordinate 3,925,921 of OY540817.1, forward strand.
TAACTTCGTTCAAGACTCGGTCAATGCTTGTCGACCAAGGCTGGCTCAGAGTTGGCCCAGCTTTGGGTAAAGAAGAGGTGACCGAAACTCGGTATCTGAAGGTTGGGCCCATCGTCAAGGCTGACATTTCCTACATGAGTAATACCGTTTATGTTAAAAATGAGTAAACTTTTGTATTTTTTTGTATTTTACGATTATTGCGATCTAACTAAAAGAGGAGTTAACTAAATTTACAAAAATGTGTACGTGTGGAACGACCCGAATGGGAATCCTTAGAGCCGGGAAGATTGGCCGCAACGTTTGGGTAACTCGATCCTGTGATATGACAGCCGGTCTGCTACCCGTGTGGTGAAACATGTGACAGTAATTATGAGATTCTTCACCGTCTCTTGTTTACAATATTTGTGTCAGGGGGTGCTTGCTTGGATCCACTATACTTGATTACATGTGCCTCTGTCGTAATGTCTGTGATGTAATTAATACATTTGGATTCTCTCATTACTAGATTTTGATGGACGGTGTTATTAAGAATTTAATTTTAACGTCCTTTGACGCATGTTTCTTACGTGAAGGTATATAGCCCAGGAAAATATAGATTTTTTATGCGAAAAAAATCCAAGTGAAATTTTCTCACCGGGATTATCTTTATTTGGGCATAAAAAATAACGTGTGTCCATTGCGAAATCGTGTGCGCAAAAAAGTTATTCAAGGTCAAAAGTCGCGAAAATCGTTTTTCTAAATATCTCGTAAACTATTGGTTTTACGGTAATTTTAGTAGTTTAAAAATTTTTCTTTAGCTAATTTTACACAAAAAAAGTGTGTATTTCAAAATGTCAATTTTCAAACGTCATTATTCCGAAAACCACAGATTTTAGAGATATGGTATGCTGTACAAAATGTGTTCAGAATTTATCGCACAATTTAAAAACGGTATAATATATAGGGTGTTCCATTAAAAAAAATCAATGATGACTGCATAATGTTTACAAATGTATACAATATTCTTATGTCAAAAAATCTGCAACTAAAAATACTAATCGACGGGTCCGAGCGTTTTTCACAAAATAATTACCTGAATTTTAAACGAATTTGTTCCTTTCATCGTATACATACATCATAGGTATACATACCTATGTAGGTATATTTTCAGTATTCATTGCATTTTATTGTTCCAATAAAAAACGATAAAAAAATGGTAAGAAACAATCAACAAGCAAGAGACTTGTATGTTTTTATTGCAAGCAATGATTAAAATATGATTACTTCCGTTTTACAGAGGACACCTTGACCAGTTTTTGCGAGTTTAATGGGTTGATATTTTATAAAGTCCGAGTTCCCAAGGCCAACATTAGCACCAAAAGTAATGAGTGCTGTTTTGCACTGAGATGTTTTTCATTTGGTTAAGTTTTTTAGCTCACATGTCGTTCATTAACTGCTCTAAGAGGATGTATGGAAATATAAACTGCACGTTTTTATTTTTATTACATACATACTTATGGAACTGATTTCAATTACTTTTTATTGTTTTTTGTTGTTTTATATTTTATCTGAAGGATTAATTAAAAAAAACATCTGCCAAGTAAATGCATAGTGCTTCCTCGTGCTAAATTCACCAAAGGTTGTTAATTATTGAACAATTTCAATAAAACCGATAGTTTTACTAAAACATATTAAGTAGTTCGAAATTTTTCTTAAAACGCACTTGATTATTTTTTCGTATACTTTTAATTATTTGACAATTTAATTAAATCTAAATCTAAATTTATGCAAATGTCAAAATGACAATTAAAACGTCAAAATAACATTTAAAACGCCAAAATGACATTTAAAACGTCAAAATGACATTTAATATATCCAAGCAAATATCAATTTAGAAAAACAAAACACGAATTTTTAAAATAAATTGAGTAAGGGAATATATTTACAAACGTTGTAGACCTCTATTATAGGAAATTTAATGCTCTACAAAAAATATTCTATAAAATTTTTACGAAACATGTGTCGTTCTTGAGATATCTTGAAAAAATAAATATTTTGGGATGTCACCCCTCCCCCTTACATACAATTTTGATGATTTTGAAATGGAACCGTCCTCAAGCCAGACCCAACCATCCAACTAAGTTTCAACAATATCGGTTCAGTAATTCATGAGTTATGCGTGTGACAAGGATTCATGGGACAGACGGACGGACACGGAACGAAAAGTGTTTGACGTGAAACGGAAAGATTAATTTTTTTGTCTCAATCTGAAACGATCACAAAACTTCACGTATCTTCGATATTGCGTGGAAGCAATATCTTGGTATAATTTGGTACCTTATTTATAAAGACAAAATGAAGTTGTATACAAAAATTCAGCTTATTGCGAATTTTTTACCAGACACAGCTATTTTTCGTCTAAATGTACTGGACTAATCTTCGATATTGCGAGGAAGCAAAACTTATGTAATTTTAAAATCAAATTCAATATTTTAAATAAATGTAGAATCAGGTAAAATATTTGACGAATAATAATTCAAAATTGTTATTATTTAAAATAAAATATACAAACACAGTAGCGGACTAAGAAAGAGGTGGGGGCGGTTCGGATGGAGGGATTACTGTTACGAAATAGTAATATTTTATATATATGTATTGAAATAAATAGTAATAAATATAAAGAAAATAAATAATAAATAAATAAATTTTTATTATTTCCGAGTATCATTTCAATTTTGCTTCACAAATTAGTTAAAATATAACGATAATAACTTAATTAATGAACGCGTGATATTTAATAGACTATTTTACGCTATTTGTTAAGGTCAATGGTAATTACTGAACAAGATAAATGACAATAAATTCAAATTAAGTTATTAAGGTGTAAAATTACAAATTTTGCAATGCATGAATTACATTTTTTCCCAAACAATTATGGTTTTAATGTGTATGACTAATTTCGTTGTTTTTGTGTGAAATATTTGTTTAAATTTATTTCACGTGAGTTATTTTTTTTATCTGAAATTAATACAAATATAGATATTTTAGATAAGACTAACTTTTTATAATTTCGTGAAAATGAAGGCTTTTTTATTCGTCTGTCCATCTGTAGCGTAACTAAAAAATTACTGAATCGATTGACCTGAAATTTGGAATATGAAGAATTAAAATAAAATATGATTAACCCCAAAAAGACATTATTTGGTGATATTTATAAAAATAACTTAGGTCATGTAGGCAAATAAGGTCCACCTTAAATAAAAATGGTATATTTCGGGTATGAGTAATTTATATTAAAAATGTTAATGGCAAACTTTGGTTTATTATTAATCTAAAGAAGTACGAAAATCAACATTTCTTAAAAGATTGTTTTATTTTTAAGACATCTTAAAAAAAGTAACTTTGGGCCTTATTAAACTATGGTGGTATAATAAGGCCACTTGACTAAATTAAACATTTTCAGATAATTATAATTTTATTTTGCATGGGAACTATGTTTTAATCAAAATTTGACGTAATGTTTGCTTAATTTCACCTAAAAAATAAACAATTAATAATTTTATTTTAATATTTATTTTTTATCCATAACGTGCCGATGTTGCATCCATAATAGCTGCTAAACTCTCGCCAGACCACGTTATTTCATTGTTGTAGACGATTTTTTTATAGAACTATTAGGAAATAAAAATGACTTACCAATCTAGAACAAAATTTGTGGTCATAAATTGTAATAAATAATAAAAAGCCTAATCTTAAATTTGGTAGGCCTTATTATCTCTAAGGTACTACGGTAAATTTTATTTTATTTTATAAAGCAAAAACAATAGAAATCAACTTGCACCATCAATTTTAATACCTGAACAAAAAGAAACAGAAAATACATAAATTTTTTTTAGAAAAATTAAGATTATTTGTTGGTTGTTTTTATAAAAATTGAGCATTCGTCACCATCTCTTGCAACAAACTCAGAGGTACCGAAAAGTTGGCACTGCGAGAGACAAAGTCGGTGTGTAGTTAGCTTTGTATAAGTATCTTCTATGTGTACATAAAAACCCAGTTCTATCCAACTATTGTAAATGTGTTTTTTTACGTGGGTGTTATTTTCGCAGGTACATTTATTTTTGTATTGAATTTGATTTGTGTATCAAAATACTGATTTCAAAAACATCAAGAAAATATTTTTTTTGTTTTCTGTAAAAATACTTGTTTTTGTTCAAAAGAACTAAAATTATAAAAATTATTTCTATATAACCCTAAAATTGTTGTAAAGAATATTACAAGGAAGCCTTAGTTAGTCTACTTATAAGGTTAATAGCTTGGAAACAATAAAGGACATGTAATTAAATGCTTGTGTGTTAAATTGTTACGTTTATTAAATTATACTTTAAGGGGTCATCCATAAATTACGTCACACGTTGAAGGGGAAGGGGAGGGGGTCTACAAAGTGTGACAAGGGGGAGGGGGCAGGAGTCACAATCCTCGTGACGCCACATCTAAAAAATCAAAATAATGAATTTTATATGAATTCTTAGAGCAAAAATTTAAGAAAAAATTACCATGCTGTTGGTAACTCAAAACCAGTGAAAAGTTATTGGGAAATTTTCAAACGTGCTTGGTAAAATTTGCTGTTCTAAAATTAACTGCATTATCGTGTTTTCTAATTTCTATCATTTCATAAATTAACCTTTTTAATTTTCAAATTTTAGTATTTCAGGCTCATCGTAATTAAATGTATGTTATTTATTTTTTATATGTGTTTTAAGAGCAGTATGTTCTTGTGCATTATAACGGTGACATTTTATTCTGTTTTTTAATGGGTTTGTTTAGTTTGTCCTACGTATATTTTTTCACAGTCATTGCATTTTAGTTTATATATGAGGTTTGATCTTTTTAGTATATCTTCTTTATGTTTTACTTTAGGGCAGGGGTCACCAAACTTTTCGAGAAACGGGCCGGATCGAATTTTTTTTAAACATGGGGAGCCGGAAGAAAAATATTCTTGTTGGAATCCTATTAGAACATTTATTTACATGTGCAATTAGCTATGTAAATAGAGTATAAATTTATAATGGAAAATATCTATTAAAATGTAAATACACATATCTAGGTACAGTCACCTGCATTAATGGTCTTGCAGTTTGTATTCATTTTCGTTTATCACAAACTTAGTAGGCTCCTCCCATTTGATTATTATAATATTTAAATCATTTCTCCATGTATCAAACAAAGACAGATATTTAGAAATTCATTTGCTAGATAAAGAACTACTCTTCGTTTATAATAGGTACTCATATATATTTGTGTAATTAAATTATTATGTAATCTATTGAAAATTGTATACGTAATTGTTGTGGCAATAAATATTTGATATTCCGAATTTTATTATTTAAATATATTAAACTTGATAGAAAATGATAACCGATGATGTTTGTCTTTAAATTTGGAATCTGTTGTAAGCGATTGTAGCCTTTAGGGTGCCAGACGAGTTCTGCAGGCGACTGTACATCAAATCCTTTAATTATATAAAATTAATATTTCTTATACGTATATAAAATATTTATATACATATGTATAAAAATCAGGGGCCGGATGAAAACCTTTGGAGGGCCGGGTCCGGCCCGCGGGCCGTAGTTTGGTGACCGCCGCTTTAGAGTATGTAGTTTCAATTTTAAAATTATTTTTATGTATTTACTAGTTTTATGTTAAAATTTTTGGTTAACTTTTTAATTTTTTCTGATAATGTTCGTACATATGTAAAGGAATAAAAAATTTCATTGTTTTCTTTATTATTATTATTATTAGTGTTATCGAGGTGTGTTTGTTTGTTTTTATGAATTTTATTTTTATTTAATAAGTCTATTTGTTTTAATTGTTTGTTTATACCTTTTACATAAGTATGTCTTTATACATGCCTTAAGAAAGACTTAAAAAACAACGTAATAGACCAATTTCTATAGCTCCATATACGTGTTGTTTTAATGAAACCAATTAAATGCGAAAAATGGGGGGATTACTGTATTTAAAGCAATTTTGTTCCTATTATATACATAACATTTGTCAAATAATTTCCTATACCTAATAATTTTTTATTCTAACAAAATAATAAATATAATATGTAAAATGAATGTACGTATTGTGATGTTATTTAAATATCGAGTTAAAGCATTTGAACCGCACATACTCTTATAGCTGCACATGTGTGCTTGTGTAACTCGAGACGACAACGTTACTGCAAGGTTTCTACGCAGGAAGTGGCTGGATTCGAACCAATGACCACCGGCGAGATTTCACCGCGTCTGTTGTGTCGCGTTTTTGTTTACGCGCCGCGCCATTAACAAAGCCCCAACACATAAGACCCTGCTTTATGTACAACATGCCCCCCCCCCTCATTCCCCCGGCTTCAAACTAATTATTACCATTGAGTATTTTTATTTTATCGTTTAGTCAGTACGGGGTCAATGTATCATTACAATTTGAGTTGTTCAAGGGTTTAACCTATAACTACTTGCGTCTCAGGCGCGTATACAAGGGGGGGGGGGGGTCAAGCGGTTATGACCCTCCCTAAGAATTAAAAAAAATACACTACATCAAGCTTGTTCAACCCGCGGACCGCGAGTATAATTAAAAAAATAATAATAATAATTTTATAATAATAAATCTGCATTGAAATTAGCGCGACTAAAAAAAAAATAAAAAAATAAAAAAAAAGATCTTTAGTTTTTATTTTCCTAATCTACTCGTAACCTTATAAAAATTAATATAAATTGACGCGACCAAAAAAAAAAAAAGGTCCTCAGTTTTTATTTTTGCGGTCCTTAGTATATTGGGTTTATGCTATGCGGCCCAGAAGGTTCAAAAGAAGTATAGTCAGATGAGTTCAAATCACTATGACGTACAGTAAAAGCTCCTTATTCGCGCTTCCTTCATTCGCGTTTTCACTATTCGCGGATTAAAAAAATGCGACCCAATTCCTATATTCGCGGCTAAAGATTTCTTTATTCGCGGATCTAATCAGTACATATAATATAATATAATAATATAATATCCTTTGTAAACGCCGTCAAATGGACTAATAAAAAAGTAAAATAGACCTTATTACAACTTTGCCTAAAGTATGTTGTTAAGGATGTATGGGATGTATTTCAAAATGCTACCAAATATATGAAAATTGGTTGGAATGTTCCCAATAGCATTCTTATGCAATAGACAAAATAATAAAAAATTACAAAATTCTTTAAACCATTGCCTAAGCCTGAAGATAATAATTAATCAATATGGTCAAAAACTTCAATTAAATTGATTTTTTTATATTGTATTTGTTTATTTATTTTGTCACCTAGGAACGTATCCCCTATAACCCCATATAAATTACCATTCCGTATTCACGGTTTCTGTATTCGCGGCATATTTATGGAACATATACCCCGCGAATAAAGAGCTTTTACTGTATTAAATTATCAACTACAAAATCATTTGAATGAAAAAATTTATATTTATTTAATATTGCACACTTGTTGAGGTTACCTAGTGTATTCTATCTGTCTGAAATTTGATTATCATATTACAAAATTATAAAAGTTCAATCAATACATAATAATCTGAAATCATTGTAACAAAAACATGAATTTTATTTAAATACATAATGAATAAATTTAAACTCTATACAAAACAAAAATATTCAAAAAATTAACATATAAATGTATAATATGAAGCTATATAGTTCCAGTTTTTATTCATGTATCGATAAAACAACACAAATTTTCATTTGAAAAGTAGATAACGATAACTTCTATATACATATATATTACCAAACTGTTTTAATCAACGCCATGTGATTCGGAAAAATATACCACTAGCAAGATAAGAAGGAAATGAGATTGACTAACATTTTATATTTATCTAACAATTGAGATTATTTTTTAAATATTTACACTGGCTTACATAACTGCTGTAACACATATTTTATCTCATGGTAAATAAATCTATACACATACTATGTATATTAAATGCACCTTGCGGTCTTCCGACATACATGGATCACCATGAGTTTGTCCTTTTTTAGTGGCGCAGAAAAAACATGTTGTTTTAAGGACACGTTGTCTGAGTCAATTTTTAGAGTCGTTTTTAACGAACGATTCTCGTTAATTTTTTAACCGATTTAAAAAAAGACGAAGTTCTCAATTCAATATATATTTTGCCTGGAATTGGTTAACCATTTAAATTTTATACAATTTTACTAAAAAATATTAGTTCGAAATTTTTCTTAAAGCGCATCCTGAATATTTTTTCATATATTTTTAATTTTTTGGCAATTTCAATCTAAATCTAAATTTATGCAAACGTCAAAATGGCATATAAAACGTCAAAATGACATATAAAACGCCAAAATGGCATTTAAAATGTCAAAATGACAATTAATATGTCCAAGCAAATATCAATTTAGAAAAACAAAACACGAATTTTTAAAATAATTTGAGATAAATCTTTGTAAGGGAATATTTTACAACAAACGTTTAATGTTCTACAAAAAATACTCTATAAAACTTTCACGTAACATGTGTCGTTCTTGAGATATCTTGAAAAAATAAATATTTTGGAGTGTCACTCCTCCCCCTTACTCACGATTTATAAACTTGACCTTTTTTTTAATATCTGAACTAATAATATAATGCATAAATATAATAATGTTTTAAAACGAGTTTTGACATTAATACAGTATAAAATATAAATGTCATTTTTAGAAGCATTTTCACATGGTCAGTATTGCCAACTCTATCAGAACACCAAAAAAGATTTAAATAGGTATTGTAGCTTTATTTTCTTATTGTTTTATTTGCTATTACTTGTACTAGAATGCAGTTTAAAAGAAATATTAATATAAAATATACACAATATAGTGCACGTAAAAAACATTAATTTTCATCATTTCAAAATTTAATTTACAACAATTACATTAAATCGTGTCACGAGCGTGACCCGCCGTGCGTGAGCGGGCGTGAGTAAAAAAATAGGATTCGTGAGCGTGCGTGATCGTGAATACTTTTTTTTGTAATGTGTGTGACTAAAAATATTTTTTTCGTGAGCGTGCGTGATCGTGAGTAAAAATTACTCACGCGCCCAGCTTTAGTCCAACTATGCAACTATTACTTTCATTTTTATATATTTTTATTTAATGAGCTGTCAAAAATGGACGAATCAAACAATTTAGATTGAAAAAAATGATTATTATTTTTACGGCTTTAAGTTATTTAATTCCTAAACATTATAATTGTGTTTGTGTAAATTGGCCCTAATGGACTAGAAAAAAATGTTTTTGTAAGGACACGTTTTAGGGTAACTTACACTTTTACTTCGAATATTGAATGTCTGTGTTTACAGAGAATAAAAACGCCGAAAATGGAATTTGAGTTACACGTGTCCTTTATGAGAACACGTAAAAGATATTAGAGAAAGAGAGATAGGACGTGAGAGAAAAAAAGAGGTGGTGATACGCATTTAAAAAAATACATACACCATTAATGTTTTTTATAAAAAATAATTTATAATTGTATTATATTATTATAATTATATTAATTTAAATAATATTTTCAGTGAGATAGATTTATTTCCCCATTGACCCCATCTGTAATCCAAAGCAAAAAAATATAATTATAGATGCATATTTTTAAAGGAATTTAAAAAAATATCTGCCAAGTAAATGCACAGTGCTTCCTCGTGCTAAATTCACCAAAGGTAGTTAATTATTCAACCATTTTAATAAACTCCGATACGAGCTTGAATTTTGGGTTTAGGTTGAATTTTTCCAAGTTGGCTAAATCCAAAATTCCAGCTCAAATAAAAAAAAAACGGGTTTTTTGTATACATATTTAAATAATATTAAATATTATAATAATTGATATATAACTACTTATTAGTAATAGATAAATAAATTAACACATTCTAGTAGTAGAATAATGGAAATACGCACTAAAATTATCAAATATATAATTATAATCACTTTAGAATTTAGGCGCCATTAATTGGAAATTAAAAGGTTATAAATACAAAGTTTCTTATCTTGTAATTATACCATTTAACGTTAATAAACTGAGATAATTAATATCTAATTAATGATCAATATCCAGTAATTATCAATTTTGATATACACATATATATATGTATATTATTTATTTACTATTCATATTATTTTAAAGTGATAATCTTTTAAAGATTCCGTTATAAAAATAAAAATGATTATAAAGAAAATAATAAAAAATATATGTGCATGATATTACTTGATGGTGTTGTCTGTCTGTCTGTTTGTTTATTCTGAATCTACCATAAAACTACTGTTTGCAATCCTGAAACCCTAGAATTTGCTTAGGCTATATGGTAATTAAATAAGGGCAGGCCCTTGTTAAGAGAAATTTACAATTTACAATTTTCTAATAAAATTATAAAAAAATTCAATGGTTAATCAATGATAGTTGTAATATTAATATAAATAAACCAATAATTAGTTCAGGCACGTATTAAAGAAATAAAATACAACTTATAGTATTGAATAAAATCGTTTAATGAATTTTAACTAATTAAAGTAAATATTTTTGAAAAATACGTAAAATATTTTACTAAATATAAGCACAATATTATCTATATATATAAAGCTCAACGTCTGTCCGTCTGTCTATCTGTCTGTCCGTCAGCGCGCTTATCACTCGAGAACCACTTATCCGATTTACGTGGTTTCTTTTTTAATTCATAGGTACATTCTCTGGCCAAGTTATAGGCAATATTTTGTTACGTTAGGTAACATAACAATTAAGTAGTGACGATAATAGTAAATCAAGTCGGAAAAAATTTTGCCGTCGGCGCGCTGTTTTGCAATACGCTGCATAAACCGTTCAATATTGAATAAAATAATGTGTTAAATAATTGTGTGGAATAAAAAGATCTAAAATAAAGTCAGCGACACCATATGTCTAACTTTTTTATTTAAGCCACAGTGAATGCTTTTATGTTACAAATTTTTTTTAATATTTGGTTTCTGTTTACGTGGACTTATGATCTGCAAAACATTAATCCTTAACGAAATAAATGATTTCATCGTCATAAATACTTAATGTAGATATAATTTGCCCTTTACAGAATCCAATTTGGTCTTTTGGTTTAGGAAATAACGTGAAATATACATACAATAACATATTATTCGCGGCAATTCGCGCGAACTATGATGAAGTAGTTGTTTATTTTGTTTTCAATGATTAACTTTTAAATTAAAACAGAACAAAAATTATTTGTAATTTTTGTTCTGATTTGTTTTTTTTAGGTACTTTTTTTTCAAAAATCCTAAACAATAATTCTGTAGTTCAAGAGGGCGAAACCGCGCGGGTACAGCTAGTATTAAATAATTTCTAGCTTTTCATAACTGATAAATAAAAAATAAAAATCGTAGCACACATAAATATCAAATACGCCTTTCGGTCAGTAAATACACAAATTATACATTACGGCATACAAATAATTAAATGTTTCGGTTGGATCTGTAACGACCCTTGTGTGCGGGTGGCCCATCCTCAGGTGAAATAATCCACCCTCGTTCTACCCCCTCTAACCCCGGCAAACCCCCTTGGCGTTGTCGTAGAATAAGGGAGGAACTTTCTCACGATCGGTCCAACAAAAGCTTAGCTAACGTCTTACGTGATTTAAACATGTACCGTCTTATTTATTACCAGCAGTTCTAAATATGTACTGTTATTATCGTTTCTTCCGCTTCGATTTATTTATGCTGAAACTTTTTTGAAGAAAAACATCTGCCAAGTAAATGCACAGTGCGTAGTTAATTATTATCGAACAATTTTAATTAACACCGATAAATTATTAGATGAACTGCTTGGCATTAGTAAACTATTTAATTTTTATACAATATTTTTGCTTCCTCGCAATATCGAAGATACTAGAAGCTTTGTGATCGTTTCAGATTGAGACAAAAATAATGTTCTCTGATTTCAAAATTTTAAATTGATCTTTCTGTTTCACGTCAAGACAAACAGTTTTCGTTCCGTATCTGTCTGTCTGTGTGTCCGTGTGTCCGTCCGTCTGTCCCCTGAATCCTTGTCACACGCATAACTCATGAATCACTGAACCGATATTGTTGAAACTTAGTTGGATGGTTGGGTCTGGCTTGAGGACAGTCCCATTTCAAAATCATCAAAATCGTGTGTAAGGGGGAGGGGTGACACCCCAAAATATTAATTTTTTCAAGATATCTCAAGAACGACACATGTAACGTGAAAATTTTATAGAATATTTTTTGTAGAGCATTAAATTTCCTATAATATGGGTATACAACGTTTGCTGTACAATATTCCCTTACAAAGATTTATCTCAATTTATTTAAAAAATTCGTTTTGTTTTTCTAAATTGATATTTGCTTGAACATATTAAATGTCATGTGCATAAATTTAGATTTATATTGAAATTGTCAAAAAATTAAAAATATATGAAAAAATATTCAGGTGTTTAAAAATTAAATGGTTAACCAATTCCAGACAATTTATATAAACACTATCGGTTTTTATTTAAATTGTTGAATAATTAACTACCTTTGGTGAATTGAGCACGAGGAAGCACTGTGCATTTACTTGGAATTGTATTATGTTACCTATCGAATTTAAATAAACCCTGAAACCACAGTTTTAGGACCACATGTACTAGTTCACTGCTATACAACGGAACTTTATTATCATTCATAAGAGCTGGATCTACAAGATGTCCGAAAAAACGGTGTCGAAGCTTGTAGGTATTGTTGGTCCCTTTTTAAATTCCACATAGACAAGTATTGTGTTCAATAGACGAAATATTATGCTTCTTTTGTCAATTGTACAAGACGTGCTTATTGTTAGATTTTATTTATTTATTTACTTTTCACGTTTATATAAATCAAACACAATCAAATGGGCTGAGATGAAATTCATTGGAACATCTTTTACCTACATTCTATTATTGTTCATAGAAAAAATTTATTTTAAATGTTGTTACAGTATGCTTACATTTATTAAAAACTTTAAACTGTCTTTTAGATAATGTAATTATGAAAAAATTTAGTTTTTAATTTTTTTACAAAATTATATTGTATTGTATCTTTTAGGGTTCCGATGAAACCCTATTTTATAGTCAGTTCGTTCGTCCTTTTCAGTCAAAGCAAAATATCTCGTAAACTATATAAGCTAGAAACTTGAAAATTTTGCCCTCTAGTAAAATATGTAAAAAAATTTTTTAGAAAATAATTTTCGGGGAGAGGGGGGCGCTAAGGAGCTAAAGCTAGTCAAAAAATATTTTTTTTTATATCAATGCTTTAAAATCTATAATCAAACTAGTGGAATTTGACTCTTTTTTCAGGCAGTATTTTATTTTGACCCCCTCCCTTCTAGCTCGGTAACTACTTGCTCAAAAAATCAGAAAAAAATTGTTAACGAGGCTTTGGTAGGACTACCAACGACAAATACTAAAGTCAATAATATCATTTCAAATTTTGGAGAAATAGGGAGAGACGTCATAGAATTTTTTTTTTTAATTTTCAAATTAGGCATGTGGGGTGTCAAAATGTAAATCTCAGTAGAAGATGTCAAAATGTAGATCTCAGTAGAAGATAGCCCTATTTTTATATTTTTTTCTAACTCAAAAATTCACCTGTAAGTGGTTCCAAACAGTGCACCTGTTACGAATTTCTTTAGCTTCATGGGTTAAATTTGAATTTGAAATTAAAGGCTCAATGTGCAGTGTTGAATTCAGACATTCTTTCTTCGGGGGGAATTATTTGGGAGAAATTTTTTTTTACGATTTTTTGACCAATTTATTTAAGTTTTCAACTAAAACACCCTTTTTTACTTCATGGTCTTCTAAAAATTTAAGAAATTTCGGTACCACCCTGGATTGTGAGTAAGTTTTGCTCAGAATCACTCACGGATTGTATTTTTTACTCACGCCCGTTCACGCTCGTGGAACAATTTAATATACATTATACACTCATCCAAACAATTAAAGGAACAAGAATTTAAACATTTTTTTTTGGGTGTTTTTTGAAGTGCTGTATCTTTGTGAAAAATAGTCGTATCGAAATGAAACAAAAAGCATTTTAAAGCTTCAAGTTTCTAGTTTTGAGATTTTTTAGCATAATTTTTTTTGAGTTACGGTTATTGCGCAATCAAAAGAAATAGTGGGACACAAAAATTTTCCAATTTTTTTTAAGGGTCCGCGGGCTCGGGAAAATTTTTTTCAGTTAAACCAATGCATTGGTCAGTTAACTTGCTTATTCAGCTTTAATTTGTTTGTTTTTTTTTGGTCTCTCTCAATTTTTTTTGCCGAGATATCTGACTTTAAATGAAAAATGATTATTTTGTCTTCGATCATCAATATATCAGCAACTAATGATTAAACAGTAAATTTAAGGGCAGTTTTAAAAACTTGAATAAATTTCCTACAAGACCCTTTCATGACTTTATTAGAAAAAAAAATATTAATTTACAAATAGTTTTTTTAATAGCTAGTTTACAATACTATACATGTAACAATCTCAATTAATTATGACTGTAAAAACCATTTACAAAACATTAGTTTTCTTCACACATGCAAGATACCTATCTAATATTTCACTTGCGATTTTGTAACAACGCACAAATGCTAACAATAGTGCATTAATTAAATAACGAAACTGAATCCACAACACATACAATAGTGGGTAAGAGTTTTACGATAGGAATATAGAGTAACATATTATTTACTCGAATGAGTACAAAAATAAGCACATATGTGGTAACCATTACCCCCGGACAAAGAATATCATTCGACAAACAGCTTGGCTTATCTCAAATAAATCACTAAAAAAAATATCTCCCCTATCAGCTAACCCTCGATTTCAATCTAGTAACACTTGCATTCATTCGCTATGTTTCACGAGCGTAAAAAGTGGAAGTAGTGCAACGGATGTGGGAGATTATTATAGCTCAGATGTTATTTATTTAAAAGAAAAAATATCTGCCTTGGGAACCACGGGACTTTCTTATACGTAATCCTAACAGTGAATAGTATACGTGATTCTTATTTTATTAAAACATTTTTGACAAACTAACAAGATGGAATAAAATGAATAATATAGGTAATATTATTCTCTACATTATATAACAAATGATTTTTTTAACGTAATAACTGAAAACGGATGTTTACTCTTGTAAATTTTTTAATTATTTTTGAAATAAGAAAAAAATGTTTTAGATAAATTTATTATTATTCCCCATACATTTTTTTCCAACATTTATGAATGATTTTTTTAATGTAATTATTTAGATTCACCTACACTGTTCACTCTCAGTATTACGTATTAGAAACTCCCATAGTACCTATGGCAAACACTCACACTGTTTTATCTCTGTAATACGTATAAGAAAGTCTCATGACACTCATGGCAGATATTTCTCCTCTGTTGTGAATTATAATAAAAACATTTTTCTTCAAAAATGCTATGCGTTTTTACGAAAAAATGAATAAAACATAAATTATAGATATTGATATTACCTACAATTTTTAACTTGACCATTTTACTTTATTTCGCACTGTTTCAGAGTAATTCGAAAAATTCAAAAATCGACGTAGGTAAACATCCGTATCCGGTTTTTCAAAAATAAGACGTTTTCTTCCCAGACAAAAATTAACCTTAAATATAAAATTTCACCCTTCTACGATTTGTCGTATTTGACTTACAGCGCAGCGCTTACAGACCGACAGACACAGATATCATGGTGAAAATAGTCAGAATGGATTAAAGGAAGGTCAAAATGGATAATTCCATCCAAATCCAGATTTCGAAAAAAATCGGCTTAACTATACTTACTTATACTATATGTATATTTCATAATGGTATAAGAAAGTAATAATAATTATATTAAATAATACCTAGATACTTTATATAAAGTTAAATTAAGTAGGTCAAACAAATTTAATTACTGAGGTCCTTGCCAAGACTACCTTATATCTATTTATAAAATTCAACTTTATTACTACTCTTATTTGAGAAATACTACTTAATAGTACTTAACACTTAACTAGTTTCGTAAATCAAACAAACGTAACTGGTATCGTGATGTATTTGCGACCCCCATTAAAGATGAGCTTTTTTTGGCAAGCTAGTTTCAATAATAATGAGATTGGACAACAGTTTGAAAATGGTAAATAATATATTTATTTTATGTATACAAATAACTTTTATTATCATTTTTTTACTTAATAATCTTCTACGAGAGATCACAATTTTTTTGATATTTTTAGGTACCTGCAAAAAAGTAAGTAACTTTAGAAAATTTTTTAACACAAATATTTTTTTCTTTCTTATCTAATATAAACTAACTAAGAAAAAAAACATGTGGAGGGGTTGGCTGGCCCTCATCACGCACGTACTTCCATCCCTGAAGTGCTAAAGTGCCGAACGTGCAGCACCCGCAGCGAGTCGCGACGTAAAAAGATTACTTAAAATGACGGGTGCACACGATACTTAGATTTTTAGAAAATCATCAAAACGACACGATACCAATCAAGGGTTAAATATTTTTTAAATTATTTCCAAGTTAATTACTTCTTAAAAAAATTATTTTCCGTAAAATACCAGAGATTAATATGATTTTTGTTAAAATAAAAACGCAAAATACAGCAATCCGCCATGTTTGATAAAACAACAGTCAGAGTGGATGACGTCACTGCTACGTAAACGTCATTTTTGTTTCATTAATATCTGCACTGTTTATAAATTATTTTGTGGTTTTAAATTATCAATTTGCTCACTTTTGTGTTACCAAAAGTAAAACCAAGAAACATTAGCGATGGAACAAGGATTTATCATAGTTGACAAGGAGTGTTTACATAGGCGTGACGTCAAAAATGCGCCATGACACCTGCAAGCGTTTTGGCGTCAAATTCAAAATTAATTTTAAAACAGTAAATTTTTGTGATTAAACCTTTATTTTCTGCAGAAATAAGCATTTTTTTGAAAATAAGAGACACGTAAGATCATCATAAAATAGTTTTTAAAAATTAGGCATCATGTTTATTCTTTAAAAGAATATCAATACAATAGAAATATAATTTATCATAATACATTTAAGTACATTTAATTTGCATATAAGATATGACCCTAAGAAACTTGAAGATGAAATATTAATAAGTTTTGGCAGATGAAGTCACCAAGTAGCGTCACATTCATAGATCGATTATTTCTTATACATACGTAATTAATTTGCAATGACGTACATTTACTTGTCTTACATCATCATTCACAGCTAATGTGATCTCTTTAAAGTTTGTAAAGAAAATATCTACGTCATGAGTTAATTCGATGTTCTATTTTCATCAATGTTTTGAACAGTAATTTTCAGGATTTAGGAATTAGAACTTGTTGAAGATTAATTACTTATCTTAAAGCATATTAGTCCTGTAAATCTTATAAAATATCTATGGAAAGTAAGGTGAACGATAATATAAATGGATTTCTATATTTTTAACTTCCCAACTGGAAGTTATTGTAATCGGCCCGAAAATCAAAATCAAAAAATACAACATATTTATATGTTTCAAGATCACTTATAGTATATTTACACTATTTTCAGAAAGATGTCTGTGTGTGTGTGTGTGTGTGTATGTACGTAAAGTTTTTTTTTGATCGGATTTATTTTATTTAAAAAAAATTCATAAGATATTTTACAGAAGAACTATATATGTAAATAATGTCACCGTGTGCAATTAAAAATAAAAATTTGAGAGTACACACTGGGAATCGAACGCGCGGGTCTGTTTCCATTACCACTTGGCCAACAGACGCTTATGTCTACAGTTTTAATAAATAGGTATAGATATATGCAACATTAAAAAATATTTTGGATTATATCTTCTAAACTATTACCCGTCTACACCCAAAACCGGGTATAGGTGTTATCAGGGAAC
Source organism: Sialis fuliginosa (assembly GCA_961205875.1). NCBI lineage: Eukaryota > Metazoa > Arthropoda > Insecta > Megaloptera > Sialidae > Sialis > Sialis fuliginosa. The sequence goes on from OY540817.1 coordinate 3,943,867, forward strand.
CCCTCCTGATAACACCTATACCCGGTTTTGGGTGTATATTTCAATATGAAGAAAATCGGAAAGAACAGGTACAAGGGTTTCCCTTGTCAAAAATAATCTTTAATTTACATGTACTTTTTAAGATGAATTGTTGTATAATATATAACTTAGAAATAATTTGTTAATTTTATAATACAGAATAAATATTGTCTTTATGAAAAATATTTTAACAATTTTATTTATACGTTTAAATAATAATCCCGATGAGCGATAACACAAATCCTTACAAATAGCGTCGCAATCAAGAGTGTTACAGAAAAAAGCAATCGCATTAGTTCTCTTATAAATGTTAGTGTTACGCGCGTTGTTACCACCATCCATTAGACGCGAATGGGGTGATTATCATCTGTGAAATGTCCTCTGCCAGACCCTGGACCATACCAGTGGCGCCGCCAATCTAACTCAATTTGAATTCGAAAAAATACATTGTGATGAAAATGGATTGATTTAACATTTTAAGAGACAAAATAATATTCTATATGTGAGCATTTCCAGTAGTTTTTTTTAAAATATGTCACCGATTTTGCTCCCGATTTTTTTCTTAAAGTACATATAAAAAAAAAATATTTTTTGAGGGTTGTTTTAAGAATCAAGAAAATAAATAAATTTGTACCAAAATTTGGTATGTATGGAGAAAAAAGTTTTAATGGTGTGCATATAGCGTTTTTTGGAAAATAAGACATCTTAAAACAAGTGTAACTTTAAAAGTTTTAGAGCAAATTAAAAAATGTATAAATATTTAGAAACTACATAAAAAATAGTATAAAATGACCTATATCGGAAGTATTTTGGTTGAAACCAAAATATTTGGTGCAATTTCAAAATCGACTATTTTTACAAAAAAACAATGTTTTGGTACCGCATTCGGATAAAATTGAATACTCGGCTTTGAAACCGATTACAAATGAAAGTTCAATAAAAAGGGAAGAGAATGAGCCTTATAACATGCATAATAAAGAACATTTTGAAAAATAAGGTAGGTACTCTCGAAAAAAGTCTAATTTCGCTCGATTACAAAACAAAATAATACAAAATTAATACAAAATAATAGCTATCATTATTGACTCGTGGTATAATCTACTATTATTCAATGGCTACTGTGTTTTTTTTTAATAAATGACAGTTGTTTGTTATATCCAGGGTAGTTTAATAGTGCGTCCGGCTTTCCTAGCGCACTTCCCGTAGGAGATAGAAAAAAAAGTTTGTACATAATATTATTGGTTTGAAAAGATCAACGTCGTAAAATTATTTTCAACAATACAGGGTGTTCCATTTTTGCGGTATAAAAAAAACAAAGATTTCTTTAAATGGAATACCTTGTAACGTTTTATGTCTTCCGATGTCATTTTTTAACCTCTAGATAAACATATGTTCATTTTTTAATTTAGTGGCAGTGTTGCCAAATTAGAATTTTTTTTCCGAAAAATAATCCATATTCAGGCTCAACTATAAAAAATCGTAGCGACCTCGTTTTTTTTGAAGTGATGAATTTTTTTAGCAATAATGTTAGTCCAGGTAAAGAGTAACATTTTGATAATAAACAATTTTAATTTAGTTCCTCAGGGTGTTAATAAAAAAAATGTCAAAGTTTGCAATCTTCAAAATGATAAAACTCATTTTTTTCAAATGTGACTACCCTTTTTTTATTTCACTATTCGATGGTTTTTTTTCTCCTTTTCAATTTGTGTAGAGGATATATTAAGTCTAAACCCCATACTTTCTAAAATATTCAATAATTTTCACAAAAGTAACCATTTCAACACGTTTCTATGCACCGAAGTAGGCCAAACAAATGCAAAATAAATGCGAAACAATTACAAAACAAATGCCGGTAAATTGATTTATGCCTGGATGAAAATGGAAGACATTTCGAACATTTATTGTAGTCTTTTATCTTTTATATATATTGTCAATTTTGTTACTTATCATAGTTTTTTGAATAAAATAAATCATTTTATTACATAAGTATTATCCGTTTTAATTATAAAATTTAATCAAATGTTACATTGATACTTAAGTACTTACATTTTGGCATTTCTTTTGCATCAGCACAGCCTACTTCGGTGCATAAAAACGTGTTGAAATGATTACTTTTGTGAAAATGATTGGTAAAGCATTAACACTACGCCACTGCATGTGAAGGGACCTATACATAACTTGCGACACCCTCTGTCTAACTCTTTGTGTGTTGCGCCCCTCGCAAACACACTCACACACATGTCGGTTCCTGCAACCTGACGCGGATTTCCGGGTCCGTCATTAGGCCGCTCCAGGCATTAATCCGGACCCCGCGGATTTCTAATTACATTGTAAATATGGATATGAAATATCCACTATATGGTTTCGTGCGCTCTGATATATTTAGATTTAATCAGAATACGGGAATTAACGGACCGTACCGTCGTCGTCGGTCCTACAATTTGTGTTTTAGACTTGTATCAATATTAATGCGTTTCTAATATCTGTTTATTATGTAAAGATTATTTACTAGAGCCGGACTAATAATATTGATGGATTTTCTATAGGTATTTAAATTGAAAAAACTAATTATATTATAGGGTGTGAGAGGTAATTGGGTAGTATTATTTTAGAAATTTAAAATTGCAAAATAGTTATTTGTGTATCTAGGGTGTAAAATGATAGTTTTTCACACGAGTGCGAAAAACGTATTTTACACCCGAGGTGCAGACAATATTTTTTCTACAACCCTATTAATTATATAATATTAACAATAATATACATAATATAATAATTAATTTATATACTTTGTATTTTGCTTTAATATTAAAATTCAACTCTAGTAAGCTTTGGATAAAATTTTTGACAGTTCTATTTTCATTCAATTGAGTTTCATAATTTGTTATTCTATAATATAAGATGGATGAGTTGTGATACTGAGAAAGAACATAAATGTGCACCACCAAAGATATCAGAAGCTGCAAATTTTTTGTAATTTTAAATTTACTATCTGCAAAATCTAAATTGATATATGAAAATTAGACATAATACCATAAATTGTGCCAAGAAAAAAACTTTAAGGTATTGTTTATATTGTATTTAATTTTATTAATAATTTTGTTTATTACAATAATTAATATAGTACTTAAATTTTAGTAATTTGTTTAATACTATAATACAATAGTATTTATAAAAAATTCATTAATCGTAAAAAAATGTAAAAATGTATGTATGTGTTACTATGGGAACACTTTTGCGCACGCCGTGCGTGAAAAAACTTTTTACGCACGGCGAGCGCAAAAGTACTACTTTACACACTGAAATGTCAATGAAAAAGCTTACTTTTTTACACGGTTGTAGAAAAATACATTTGCCGTTTTTATTGTATCCAAAAAAAATTCAAAAAAAAATTTTGAAACGTGTTTTTCACTTTGTCCGGTTTTACAATAATATTCCGCAAGAAAATATCTGCCAAGTAAATGCACAGTGCTTCCTTGTAAGAATGGAAAAAATATGTGTTAGTGCAAAATGAGAGGTATTTATAAGAATTTCTTTTAAACGTTTTTAAAAATTCACTTTATTGATAAAATTTTCGAAATGTATTAATGAGAAGGAACTACATATATGCAAATCAACTATAGAAATAGGGGTCAGTAAACATATTTAATTTTACCCTCGTCAACCCAAAGAAAAAAAATTCCAAAATTTCTATGTATCTTTATTGGGAGATTTAAAAAAAATATGATATGATACTACTAGTTACAATATACATATGTGACAGGGATCGACATTTATAAAGCCGTTACAGCAAAAAAAAAATAGTGGAAGCCGAGGCCCAAAAGTTTGCCTTTTTATAAAAAAAATATCGAACCCACTTTCCCCGGGAGCAGATTGCCCATGCTTACCCTGCCATGCTCTTTAACATGTATTCTTTATGAGTTACAGATACCACCGAATTCACCCCACTGTGGGAATTGGGTAGTAAACTGTTTTTAATTTATTTTTTACTTCCATGTTCCGAAAGAAATGGAAGTATTGTAATACTATCGAAAAATCGTGTCCGAGAAAATGACAAATTCTGATTGTACTAACTTCAAAACGTAAAGAAAAGTTAATTTCCGCATGGCGGCTGTGCGTGTGTCTGTGTGTTTGGATGTAGAATCTTTTATCGTTCACGATAACTACTGTAAAAATGCACCGATCTGAATTATTTTTGGGGAAAATGTTTGTCTCAGTGAGTACTCCAGACCACAGCTCCAGACCTATTAATTTTGGTGTTAATCGGATTAGGGGTTTCAGAAATATTCGAAATTTTGTAACTATTTTCGTCTAAAAAGTGAACGTTGCGAGTATTATCTCACTAATTATGATGGAAAACGACGCTCAAAATTTGAATTTTAAATACAAATTAATATGTCATTAATTTATGTTGCCTTGGAAACAAATACAACTAAATTCAAATTGTCAAATTAGTTATTCTATACGAATCTGTATTATGTTTTTGACATTAGGACATTATTTATCCAAAGGTGAGTTTTATTTTATTTTTTATTTTATTTTTTAAAAATATATTAAAGAACATGGAAGTCATGTATGGTTCTCCATACCAATATTATATTTAAAAGCAAGAATAAAATTTTAATATATCGTTACTAAAAAGCAAATTGGAATTCAAAAATAATTGAGTACCTACTAACTTTTCAATTTTTGAGAGTATTTTAGCATGTAGGATTGAATTTTAAAAACATATCACCCATTTGCCTCCACTTACCCTATATTTTTAATTACACTTTGCATAGAAAGAATTCTTTAGTTAATGTTATTAAAAACGAAATCTTAATTTTATTTTCAAATTGTAAATTTAAAATTTCATGTCATTATTACAAAATAGATGAGAATTCTCAATTGTAAATAATTAGTAAAAGTTCTCTTATGTTCTTTTAATTGAAATACCATACCAACAATTAAATAAATCCTTGGAGTACAATTCAACATCAGAAATTACAAGATAAAATAATTTTGTAATAGTGTAATTAGCAATGTTCACTGAAAAAAAAACATACACAATATTGTAAATGCATTCATGGTGTTCACATCAAGTCAACAATTAAGTATCTATTTCGTAAAAAAATAAATGTTGATTAATTAATTTTCTATATACTTCATTTATCTATTTTAAACCCGGTTTGATTATTACTTTCTTATAACATGTATAAGAAATATAAATAAAAACAAACTTGTTTGTTTAAACGTCAAAATTTATTTAAGAAAAGGTAATCGCAAGCTTTCGATTCACAGAATCATCGTCAGGCTATTAATAAAGATTTAAATTTGAGAACGATGTCGTTATCTCAATAATATTCATATCTCAAATTTAAATCTTTATTAATATCCTGACGATGATTCTGTGAATCGAAAGCTTGCGATTACCTTTTCTTAAATAAATTTTGACGTTTAAACAAACAAGTTTGTTTTTATTTATATTTAACGTCACTACTATTATAAATATTATGAAATATACATATAGTAAAGTAAGTATAGTGAAGTCGATTTTTTTCGAAATCCGGATTTTGATGGAATTATCCATTTTGACCTTCCCTTAATCCATTCTGACTATTTTCGTCATGATGTCTGTGTGTCCGTCTGTCTGTCTGTAAGCGCTGTAATTCAAATACGACAAATCGTAGAAGGGTGAAATTTTATATTTAAAATTAATTTTTGTCTGGGAAGAAAACGTCCTATTTTTGAAAACGATCATTCAACCGGATACGGATGTTTACCTACGTCGATTTTTGAATTTTTCAAATTACTCTGAAACAGTGCGAAATAGAAAAAAATGGTCAAGTTAAAAATTGTAGGTAATATCTATAATTTATGTTCTATTCATTTTACATTCATATTTACAAGAGTAAACATCCGTTTTCAGTTATTACGTTAAAAAAAATCACTTGTTATATAATGGAGAGAATAATATTACCTATATTATTTTATCTTGTTAGTTTGTCAGAAATGTTTTAATAAAATAAGAATCACGTATACTATTCACTGTCAGGATTACGTATAAAAAAGTCCCGTGGTTCCCAAGGCAGATATTTTTTTTGTTCATTTCAATCGGCAGATATTTCAGTAGGATTATCAGAAGGATCTGAACTGTCCAATAATGATTAGGGCACCTGATATTCATACGAAATATAAAAAATATGATCTTAAAAAAATATATTCACTTTTTAATGTAATTTTATATTTGTTTACTATAAATTATCATATTGGAAAGTTTATTGACATATAGTTCGTTTATAGATATATTTGAAAACAAATAACTGTAGATATGTATGTGTATCGTATATAGGTATTTAACATATGTATGCATCATGTACTAAAGTGAGTATATAAATCAAATAAATATAAAATGTGTATACAGGATGATTCAGCACTGTCGTGCCAAACTTGAACAGTACATCGAGAAAAATATTTTAAGCAAAAAACATTATATAAACATGTGTCCGGAAATTTGTCATGAGAGGGCTACAGCCCTCTAAAGATTTTACTCAAAATTAGTTTTTATTTAATATCTTGAGAACCTATTGTACCATAGTTATGAAATTTGATACAGGGTTTAGTATTAATAAGTGTTATATATATCCAGTAACAACCAATAGTCATTTTGACCAGGGTTGTATGGGCCCAGGAGGCCCGTCGATTTTTATCCAGTATTTTTTGTTCTTCAATTTTTTCCTGAGTTAAAAATTTGAATAAGACTGTATGAGACAAAATACACAAAAATATACTTTGCTCATTTATCATAGGATAAACCGTTTACGAGAAATATCGATGCAGAAGAAAGCATGCAGAATTTTACTTAATACGGATGCTTCAAATTAAACAAAATAAATTTAAATTTCTGTTCTTTGATTAAAGGTAAGAAAAAAGTACATATACATATATCACCTAATACGTGTCCTATTAGACCTATAGACATTTCTATTAATGTTGCAAGTAATTTACTAACATAACTAGAAAGCGATACTTAAAATGGCTATTTGTTGGTAAGGATGAATTTTTGGAGGTATATTTTTATTATTTTTTTGTCTTATTTTTTATCATAGAACAAGAATATAAAATTTTTTTTTGTAATTTGAAGCATCCGTATTAAGTAAAATTCTGCATCATTTCTTTTGCATCCATATTTCTCGTAAACGGTTAATCCTATGATAAATGAGCAAAGTATATTTTTGTGTATTTTGTGTCATACAATCTTATTCAAACGTCTAATTTAGGAAAAAATTAAAGAACAAAAAAATACTAGATATAAATCTATGGGCCTACTGGACCCATATAGCCCTGATTTAAATTATAATTGCTCAATACTGGAAATCGATAATACTTATTAATACTAAACCCTGTATCAAATTTCATAACTTTAGCACAATGGGGTCTCCAGATATTAAATAAAAACTAATTTTGAATAAAATCTTTGGAGGGCTGTAGCCCCCTTACGAAAAATTTCCGGACACATGTTCATATAATGTTTTTTGCTTAAAATATGTCACAGCACTGAATCATGTATATATATACAATCGGTCATGCCATAAATAATTACACACTTTTTTTGTTGTTGTTACCGATTTTTTTAATTTTTACATATGTTTTAGTATTAGTTAAAAGAAGATTTTTAATGGTACTTAAAAATCGAAAAAAAAATTCCCCCCAAAAATATCGACTTTTGAAAATTTGACTTTTTTTTTTAAAAACGAAATATCTCAAAAACTACCAAAGATAGCGTAAAAATACAAGGAATCAATTTTGTAGGAAAATACTGCAGTAAGCGTTGAACGCTCCGACACAGTCGCGCAGTGATACGTCCAAGCAAGCGCGCTAAGACTCGCGCGTCGTTACCTAAAAAATTAATATTTCATAAAGTTTTCATATGTTTATAAATTTTCCAAGTGCTGCATGCTCAGGAATGATTAAGCTACAACGTATATTTTTATTTTTAAAATTCAGAGTTGACATGTGCCTCAAATTTTCAGTTAAATTTTATAAATAAAAAAATATATTTAAACAAAAGTTTTGTGCAGCAAAATATTTTTTTAAATAAATTATATACATTTTCCTACAAAATTGATTCCTTGTATTTTTACGCTATCTTTGATAGTTTTTGAGATATTTCGTTTAAAAAAAAAAATCAAATTTTCAAAAGTCGATATTTTTTGGGGGAATTTTTTTTTTTTTCGATTTTTAAGTACCGTTAAAAATATTCTTGTAACTAGTACTAAAACATATGTAAAAATTAAAAAAAATCGGTAACAACAACAAAATAAGTGTGCAGTTATTTATGGATTGACCGAATACAACTAAACTTATGCGTAATTTATACCCGGTATTATAAAGAATTTGCTTGGGTGCAAATACAAATTAGCTTCCAGCTGACGCTATCTACTAGGTGTCAAATTGTTATGAAATTGCTTGATATTTTAAAGCAGTGGTAATAAATGTATTATAATGTAAATGATATGCATTTTATGTGATACACTTGGCAGCACTTATTTTAAGTCGCTGCATACGTCAAGGTTATCATATGTACGATTTCATTTGCTACATCTGTGAGTGTGTTGTCATTTATATTTAATACCTAGCAGATAGTGTTAACTGGAAGCTAATTTTCTTTCGCACTCAAGCAAATTCTTTATAATACCGGGCATTAAAGATACGTAATTTATTGTTTTGTTATTACTGAAAAGGCAACTATACAGTACCTATGGACACCCTTACTATTGGGCGCCCGTTAGAGTTTGTTCTAAATTTTTCAATGTCTTAATTTTACTCATGATTAATTTTTATTATACAGGGTGACCCATTTTAAGTGCACACCTCTGATAACTTTTTATGGTGAAATGTTATCAAAAAACTTTTGAGATAAAAGTTGTACGGTTTAAAGGGGAACATAGACGTACTTGAATGAATTTTTATTTTGGTGGCGTTTTCAAGGTCAACATCATTTTTTTAAATGAGAACCTATAGTTTTTATTTAGTAATTTTATTCTACGTGAAAAAACACGAATCTGTCATTGAAAACTTTTTTTTGAACAACTTAAACTTTACAAGATATCTAACAAAATAATAGTTCAAAATTTTGAACTGTCAATAATCTTTTACTCAGAAATCATCAACTTTAGAGAAAAAGTACAAGATACAAAAAATGTTTATTTTGATCTAATAAGACTTATATATCTAGATGGATAAATTAAATTTGTGATTCAACGTTGACAGCTATTCGGGTCATTGGGTCATTTTTAACAAGAAAATAAAAAAAAAATTTTTTTTAATATAATTTCTGGATAATTTTGTCAGAAAAACGTTTGACAGTAAAAAAAATTGATCTTGAAATAAAAAAAAATTGATTCTAAAATAACAAAAGACCATTCTATAACAATTTTTAACTTGCGCGACCATTTTTTTTTCAATTTTAATTTTAGAATCAAAATTTTTTATTTCAAGATCAATATTTTCATTATCAAATTTCTGAAAAAATTATCCAGAAATTATATTTAAAAAAAATGTTAAAAATTTTCTCTTGATGAAATGACCCAACGACCCATATAGCTGTCAACGTTGAATCACAAATTTAATTTATCCATCTAGATATGGAATATGAGTACCAGGAATGCTTTCATGAATATTCTAGAATTTTAGAAACAGTTTAAGAAACTCTAGTACGCAGGTCTTTGAAAAATCGAAAAAACACGTGTATTTTAAATTGGAAAATCACCCCCCTCTGGTAATCGCCATTTTTCAAGATAGAGAGATGAAACTTTATCCACATTTTTTTAAAATTATTTGGAGCTGATTTGGGGGGCGGCCCGGTCAAAATTCGTCCTAACCCCATACAATGACCACCCTAGTCTACATGGATTAATTTTTCTTCGAACTGCGGCGCTTATCTTCAGCTCCTCCCCATCGATGGTAAGCACTTAATAATTTTAAATTACAGTTAAGTAAATGTTAACATAATATAGAATATAGTAGATTAAAGAATATAACATTTCGATATATATATATTTTTTAATTTCCAGTTATAAAACTTAATTTATCTTTATAAGCACTTGTGTTTTTTGTGCACACCTATTTTATAGGTATATAGAGTAATACAAGATTTATAATTTAAGTATAAAATAATCGCGGATGATGTGATACAAACGCCATGTCCCGTTGTCAGGTATTAACGATTATCGACCTTCAAATGGTACTTTAACAAAGTGCTTAGATATTGCCAGGGCATGTTATGTTGTAACACGTTCACTCCCCGTAATATATGAAAATATTATTGTCGTGCATACAACAACAATCTATTAATCTTGATGTTTTTTGTATTAACTTATCATTTTTAAGGTGCTTATGGCTATAGGAATTGTATTTATCGACTGTAAGTTAAAACATGATATTTTTATGTAAAAACAACTACATGAGGTAGTGGCACCAGTCTTAAGCCTGGTTTACACGCTACGATAAATCGTAACAATTGTTACGATAAATCGAAAGAGTGTGTACTGTTTACATGCAACGATTTCTTGTCCAATATTCATTGTCGACCGCGGTACACTCAGTTAGTTTTTGCCATGGAGGAAGTACTGTTGTGGTCGTTATATATCGTTTGTTTAGCAAGAAAAATGAAAAGGTCACGAAAACCAAGAAGAAAGTGGAGCCGCCAGTGGTTCCTGAATAAAAGGGTATTTTCTCATATAAAATTATTGAAATAATTGCGAAATGAATCCAATGACTGGCGGAATTATTTAAGAATGGATGAAGAGACTTATGTTGAGTTGTTAAGGTTAGTTTCTCCGTTTATTGTGAAAAATGATACTGTTATCGTAACAATGAATGGCTGCTACTTGTTTACACGTTCCAACTTATCGTTACGATTTGCAGAAATTGATGCCGGCCGGCATCAATCATCCAATCCAATTCCAATAAACCGCTACAATGTCCTGTTTTTCACGCAATGATAAATCGTAACAATTCGATCGCTACGATAAATTGTTACGATTTATCGTAGCGTGTAAACCAGGCTTTAGCAAGGACCCCAGTAATGACAAATTTTTAATTAAATGTACTGAATTAGAAATGAGTTGATATTTGATTACTACCATTTCTGAATATTAATCTATATACATTTAACTGTCTTACAGCGTGATTTGATGATAATCGGCCAATAGGTGTCAAAATGGTTGACATTTAAACTAATTATTAATATAATTTATTTATTAATTACACAGGTCCACAAAAAAAGTGGTCTGTGCTGAGGTACAGACCCAACTTTTCTTTTGTATTGATTCCCGCTGAATACGAATCCGACGTCATAATTGGGGGTTAATGAACAAAATCACGAGAAAACCCAAAAAACCTGTTTCTCGTGATTTTTTTCATCAATCTCCAATTATGACGACGGATTCGTGTTCAGCGGGAAAAAATACAAAAGAAAAGTTGGGTCTGTACCCCAGCACATACCACTTTTTTTTAGACCTATGTTATTATATTATCATATCAATTGCTTTACATTGTTTCAAATTTGATGATTCTTTCTTTTACAACTTTTGTGTCGTAGTACTTATTATTTTGTAATCATTAGCAAGTGTCCATCACTGCGTGCTCATTTTTGGTTTTACCTTTGCCATTACTAAAGAAAAATCGTGAACAAAATAAAGGCTATAATTAAAAAAAAAACTATATTTGCGGACTTTGGTAATTAAATTGATTAAATAAAGAGTTACCTGTTTTATTATAAATTAGTTCATGAGAGTTACAAAAAACAAGCCCATTAACCCAAAAAAACCGAAAACTTGATCTTATAGCGGCCATAACTGGTGCCTTTACTTTATAATAAAAAAGTATAATTAAGTAAGGCACATATTCTGAAAAATTACAATTGCTATAAAAGAAACGCGGTGATGGAAATTCTTGATAGCTATTAATTAGATTATAATTCGAATGTATTAATAAATGTTTTCCGTATGTTATTCACACTGTTCCGATGACAGTAAACTTGTTAATGTACACTACGATTAAAGGTACTAAAATTAGTATTGAGTAAACATACTTAAGTATATTACAGATAAAAGTGGAAGTTAGTTTTTGTGTAAATATATACATATGTCGAAAAATGATATAATTTTATTTATTTAATTAAAAATAACTATACGGATTTTACAGATGGACATCCTCTTGTATGAACTGACTTAAACTATATAGAGCTATTAAGTATATTAGTTTATTTGAGCACTTATATAAACGTTATACTTTCGAGATATTTGTAAATATTAATTTGATTTTTCCCTGATCAAAAAGATTTTAAAACGAAATCCATTTAAATAATAATATAAAAATCACATTTAAAAAAATGATGTGTACCTCATCTTCGCCCAGGCTACTACAACACTTCTAATTGTCCCTATGTTAAATTTCCTATAGCTTAACCATCTTGGAGTACACTGTATGAAAATCTCACATTGTACCTATCTATAGAAATAATCTTTCATCATCTATAATAATAATAGAGAAAATATAACAGGAATAAATCCTAGATGTAAAAAAATATTATTTTCAACCCTAAAAATATATTTGAAAGCAGGTATAACTTGTATGTCGTGATTTAAATCTGAATGACAAGAAGTGGCATGTATTTATCTCGTGTTCATGCACTGAAACATTTAACCGGTACGACCGGAACCGCTGACAGGAAGTACGGACCAAGACTACCGGTTTGTCGAGTACATAACTAGAACACATCACTTTAAGACACAAATGTTTATGGACTCGTAACTGTCAAAAACTGTTCGTTGCATGTGTACGAGTAATTTTTCTACGCAGAAAATAGAAAAGATATACCACTATATCTAAATTAGCGTGGTATTAAAACGTTTGATAAATGTCGGTTATTAAAAAGAATTTGCTCTGGGGCAAGACAAGCTAACGCTATCTGCGAGGTGTAAAATACATATAAATGACAGCCCATTGACAGTTCTAATCAATGGTAATATGATTTATATCAGTGGTGTCCAATCTTTAACTTTGATCGAGCCAATTTAGAATTAAAAATTTTTATATAATATTTGATTTTAATTTTTCAATTTTTAAGTTTTAAAAGTTTTATAATATGTTAAAGAAAATACGTAATTTATTAAGAAGTAGCGCATTGGACCCGGGGATATTAATTCAATTAAACATAAAGTAATCATGCAATTTCCACAACACACGATTCATCGCGAATTGTTTTTTTTCTAACTTCATGAAAACACAAAATATACAAAAATTATACAACTAAACTTTACTTATCCATTAGTGAAAACCGAAATAAAATCCTTTCAGTAGTTATTGAGAAAATCGTGTAAAATTATATTCAGGAAACACCACAGTCTTAGAATTTGTATGAAAATTAAAAATAAATAAATAAATAGGTTAGTAATAATCATAATAATTATTTCGATACTTTACGTGGTGTTTTTCCCTGTTTGCATTTTTGTCTGGATCATACCCCAGTGTTGGACTCTTGTTTAATTAAATCTACTAAATTAGAAATATTTGTTGATATTTGATTACTGCCATTACTGAATCTTAATTTTATAAAGATACTTAACTTAAAAACAGCTTAATTTGATGACAAATGGGTGTCAAAATCGTGGACATCTATATATATAAAAATGAATGTTCGTTTGTGTGTGGCTTATAGACTCCGAAATTACTGAACCGATTTCAATGCGGTTTTCAGCAATAGTCAGATAATTTTTACGAGCAGTATCGTGGCTAATAATATTTTATGAAAATCTAAAATTTAACATCAAAAGATGAAAAGGAATCTTTTGCACAGCGTCTTTTGTTTCTATGATGTCAGAGCATAGAAAAACACAGTAGCTATGGAATATAAGACGCTGAAAACAATTACTATATTATGTGAATGTCAGTTTGAATCATGATACCTACAAATATATATCTTTCCACCATGAGTTTGAATGAAAAATATACATTTTACAATATAAATAAACGGATTTTTATAAATTACAATAAAGAACTTCCAAGAAAGGTAACCTATTTATTTATTTTTGATTTTCATACAAATTCTAAGATAAGACCTGGTGTTTCCTGGGAGAAAATATAATTTTACACGATTTTTTCAATAACTACTGAATGGATTTTATTCCGGTTTTCACTAATGGATAGGTTAAGTTTAGGTGTATAATTTGTGGATGTTTTGGGTAAATTTCATGAAGCCGGAAAAAACAATTCGTGGTGAACCGTGTGTTGTTAGCATGTTGGGTGAGCATGTTGGGTGGGCATGTTGAGTGGGCATGTCGGGTGGGCATGATTACTTTATGTTTAATTAAATTAATATCCCCGGGTAACACCGGGCCAATGCGCTAGTTTAAAATAATAATTAGTGTAATCTATTTATTAATTATGATAGATATTATCATAGCATTTACTTTACGATTCTTTATTTTATAACTTTTGTGTCATAGTACTTATCATTTAGTAAGTGTCCATTACTGAGTTCTCACTACTGATTTTACTTTGTCCATTACTGGAGAAAAAATAAACAATTTGCGGACTTTTAGTAATTAAATTGATTTAATAAAAATAATTAATAAAAAATAATTAGTAACATGAGTTCATGGAAATTACAAAAAAGAAACCCAACAATCCCATAAAACAGTATGCTGTTCTTAAAGCGGCCGAAACTGGTGCCAGTACCTTAGTTAGTTTTAAATAGAAAGTTAAAATTACAGTTAAAAAAATCATTGTCAGGTAATAAGACTCCCTAGAAACATCCACATCAAATATAATAAAGACAAAATTTACAACACAATGTAAATGACATGTATGTATATGTAACCAGTAGAAGTTTTATGACAAGTATATACGTAAACACATAAATGATAAACAGATCTGTATAAATATATATATTCCATTTTTATTTGAGCTTTATCTGTATTTGTTCATCACAAGATTTTATTCCACGGTAAATATTTCCACTAGAGATGTGACAACATGGTGTAATATTGACAAAACGCGTAAACACAATGTGAATTGTTGATCGGACGTTTCAAAAATCTACAAAGTGTAAACATTAAACACTGAGAGCTATTTGTGTCTGATAAAAATATATAACAATTATATTATTGCACTTATCGTAAATGATAACAAGTGTTATAATAATATGTTATGTATGATAGATTCGAGTTCCTTAAATGTTATTTCCTTGTTGTTGAAAATGTGATGTGTAATGCTTATTGTACAAGAATTTAAACCCTGGACATGCCCAAGTTATATAAAGATAAGGTAGTCCATGGGCGTCGGGAGGGGGGTGCAAGGAGGTGCACTTGCACCCCCCTGGCAAAAAAGAAAAAACTAAAAAAATTAAGAAATACAATATTTATTTTAAAATTCAGGTCAGAATATAAAAGTGAGAACCTTTTTTTTTTTTTTTTAGTCATGCTAAATGCAACATAAGTTTATTATTACAAAATTATTAATATTTTTTAATTTTTTTTAAATTATTTTATATGTAATTTAATTTTATATACCTACATGCACCCCCCTGAAAGAAATTCTGCCGGCACTCATGAAGTAGTCTCATCAGCTCCTTGGCCAATCAGCGTTGGCGTGGGAATTGACGTCACCACGAAGACATATTCAAATGTTATAAATGTACATATAATAGAATATCAATTACAAAAAAATCCTTTATTTATTCTTGTTTTCATATTATTATTGATTTCTAAATAATATAAGTTTCGAATTTTTTGACCCAATTTTAATATCTTGTTCTTCCTTTTTTGTAGCTTCGTAATGTAACCTAATATGAAAAAAAATATTCAAAATTTTGTTAAGTAAATCTTGTGCTGTTTAAAAGTGCAATCCACCTCATCATTTTGTAGCAACCACATGGGAATTGATTTAAAAATATTTTTTATTAATATATATTATTTAATATTTTTGGTAGCAAAAATGTTATTTTCCCGGAATATCCGTTCATAATTTTACAAATTTCTATCAGATCAATTGATGTTTTTTTTAAATTTTCTCGATGAAATTTGAACCATTATAGTATGTTTATTGTTTATATTATTTACTTTTCTAATAAAAAACTTATTACACAAAAATCACAAGATAGATATACAAAAATATATCGGACAGAAATACTACCCTGAACTATAGTAAGCTACCAATCAGATTCTTAGAAAAAGAGATAGATATACATATTCCAAACTACACTGCATCTCTCTCTCTCTCTCACTTTTTGAACGAATGTTACACCATTGTGTTAATATAGAATGCACTGTCCATTCTCTATATCTATGATTCTGACAGTTTTTTATGATTTTGTAATGTCGAATTTGTACTTTGATTGTGTTGTTAACATATCAAAAAATATGGAAACAAGAATAAATAAAGGATTTTTTTGTAACTGATATTCTATTATACATTTATATCATTTGAATAGATCCCCCAGGTGACGTCAATTCCCGCGTCAACGCTGATTGGTCAAAAAGCTGATGAGACTACATTGTCTTTATATACCTAAATACATTGGGTCGTGTCCACCAATAGAACTTAGTGATACTCCAGTAAGCCATTTTTAGTCAAACTGATGGTGACGCGATTTATTCAAATAATTTTTGTATTATTTTTATCAAGCATTAAAATTGAACGTAATATAATAATATAAATTATATTTATTGATAAAATAAAAAATACGACTGTGAGTGAGACTTGGCTACTATAATCAACTACGAGTATTCGTAACTACCCCACTCTCCCCTACATAATTTACAACTAGAGTTACCAGCTCTCAGGTTTTCACCCGGAGTTTCAGGGTTTGTTTACTATTTCTCCGGGCTTCGGGTTTCGGTGTAATTTCTACGGATTTTGTAATAATGATGACGAGTAAAAAAAAAGGTCGTCAAAAAATAGCAAGGGGCCGCAAAAGTGACGATTAGGATATTTAAAATAAAAATAAAAAGGATTAAATAAAATAAAATAAATTCATTTACATATGAAATTTAAGAGCTAAAGTGAGTAGCCGCTATTGCGAGGTGCTACTGTAACAAAGTTATTGTTTTTAGTTTCTGAACGGTTGACATGCATGTTGTTGTTAACGCAGCAGAGATAGTTGGTATTCTATACCTGCTTGAATCTCGTACAGTTGGCGATGCCGATGGTGACTGCAGTTGTAGTAGTGTTTTGTTCTGCACGGCTGCCCAGTGATGCGTGATTCCGGGTCTACCTTACTCCGCGTCTTTTTGTATACGACATAAATATATAACAATACGCCACCCGACAGCACGTACTTCAGACAAACGAAACCAAGGTATAGCACAGTTGGGTAAAGGCGCCAGTCTACGATGAGACAGAAATGTTTTATCGTTTCCACGATGAGTTAAATATATCTTCTATTCGTTAGTTATTTTGAATGCTTTCATTTATCAATTTTGGATTAAATTTATTTTTAAATAAATATTAAAGAATTCATTTCTTTGAGAGGGAAAGCCACTGTGGCGGTTTAAAAAATTCGATTTTTTTTGTTGCAATTTTTTTAAAGTATACATATTCAAAAAATATATTAAAAAATTAAGCTAAAATTCTGAAAATTGACTGAGTTATTATCCTCAGAAAACTTGAAATTAACTTTTTCGACTTTGGCCAAGCGATTACCCAAAAACTAACGAATTGATAATTTTTGTTTATTTCTAATCGCAATTAAAATTTTGATAATTACTATTTTTTAGGACCGCTCGAATAAAAAAAAGGTCTTAAAAATAAAATAAAGCATTATGAAAGACCTTTGTTTTTTATAATTAGGTCATATTTTATGTTTCTTATAGAATATTAGATAGAAGTTCAATTAAATGTGCATAAATAATAGAATATCATGATTATTATATTACTAGCTGATACCCGCGGTTTCGCTCGCGCAGATTTCTAAATTCCCACCTCCGTAATTACAACCCTCCATAAATGACAGGGGATGAAATATGAATTTTGTTTTATGTTTTACTTTTTATTCATTATACAAAACCATAAATATCTCTGTACCTATGAGAGAAAGGGGGTTGTTTTCCCCCCTAAAACCCCCACCACCGTAATATTTTTCCTGCCAGATCGAATAAAACTAATTGCAACCCTCCATACGTGACAGGAGATGAAATTAAAAAAAACATTTTTTTACCATACAAACTTTTACATCCACTTTTACCCCCATAAGGGTTGAATTTCGAAAAATCCTTTCTTAGTGGGTGCTTACGTCACAAAAGGAAAATTTCACGTTTCTAGGTCCAGGGGTTTCGGCTCGGCGATGATGAATCAGTCAGTCAGGACATGTTATTATATGTATATTAGGGTGCTTTTTTTGCGACTATTTTTTTTTTTTCACTCCCACCTCAAAATTTTCTTGGAAATACCTCAAAAAAAAATCCCTGAAAATTTGAGCCCTTAATATTAATATTAAGTACTCGCTTTCAGCGTTTAAAGATTTCCCATTGAAAATACACGTAAACTTGAACTTTTTTTTTTTACTTTTTATAGCTCAGAGGCATTTTATCCTATTTGAACGTTTGAAAAACCAAATTACGCAGAATTAAATGTTCTATAAAAGTATTTATTGCAACGAAACTGTAACTTACAAGGGTGAGACAGTACAGGTGATTAAAGTCAAATTTTTCATGAATTTCTTGTTTTTTCATTGTTATTTCATAAATGGCTGAAAATACAGAAAAAGTTTAAATAAAAAAGTTGTAGCAAATTCAATTTTCTTCAAAAAAGATCCTGAGCATCAAATCTCTATTATTGATATTTTTCAAGATAATAAGCTTTTTGTTTTTTATGATTTACGATTTTCATGAATTCGCGACTCTAATTATTAAAAACAATTTTTTTTTAAAGTTATTATCTACTTTTTCAAAGTCAAGAAGAAAAGATATATATAAAATAGATGTTCTTTATGTTCATGAAAATCGTAAATCATAAAAAACAAAAAGCTTATTATCTTGAAAAATATCAATAATAGAGATTTGATGCTCAGGATCTTTTTTGAAGAAAATTGAATTTGCTACAACTTTTTTATTTAAACTTTTTCTGTATTTTCAGCCATTTATGAAATAACAATGAAAAAACAAGAAATTCATGAAAAATTTGAATTTAATCACCTGTACTGTCTCACCCTTGTAAGTTACAGTTTCGTTGCAATAAATACTTTTATAGAACATTTAATTCTGCGTAATTTGGTTTTTCAAACGTTCAAATAGGATAAAATGCCTCTGAGCTATAAAAAGTAAAAAAAAAAAGTTCAAGTTTACGTGTATTTTCAATGGGAAATCTTTAAACGCTGAAAGCGAGTACTTAATATTAATATTAAGGGCTCAAATTTTCAGGGAGTTTTTTTTGAGGTATTTCCAAGAAAATTTTGAGGTGGGAGTGAAAAAAAAATAGTCGCAAAAAAAAGCACCCTAATGTATATAGATTATTTGATATCTCTATCTACTCGTACCAACTTCAAAATGTTTACGTCGTTGCTAAAACTGATATTAAACATACGTCAATAATGATTAATTTTAATAATTGTTGTATTTATAATACAGAATTGCATTTTTTTTAAATTAATTATATACCGTACTGTAAGTTGAACCCTGCGCTGACAGGCACAGAGGCAACCTCCATTCCGTCTTTGTGTCCCCGTTTCTATATGTTGTACGTGTAGGCGTTTTTCTCACATCAAGAAGAAGAATAAACATTTAAAGAAAATTAGATGGCTGATTTTGTTAAAAAGAATGCCAAGAAATTTAAAATAAAAAATAAAAAAATTAATTATATGTATGTATAAACTGTATTTATTAATCTACAGCAATTGATAATGTAAATAATATTAAAATATATTATTGTAATGTTGAAAAAATATATTATATTATATTAAAATCTTTACAAATAACCAAAATAGTCATAGGAGAGAGAATATTAGCTCCAAATATGTAAGTAAACAACTCATTATTCGTTAATTTTAAAATTTAGCTACTTTTGTCTCTTCCCACTAACAAGTAACACTACCCAACTGTAACTCACCGATTTGATTGAAACTTAACATACTTATTAAACACCAAAAAATATTAAATACGTGTTTTTTTGTTTCGGCTAAATACGCTTTTTAGGGGTAGAAATCACCCCTCAATCACTGGAGATGGAAACGGTTATGACTAATTATTTCTGAAACGATACATTTCCTGAAAAAAGTGCTTAGGACCAAAGTTGTAGAGTTCAAAGTGATGCACTTGATGGCGACCTTGAGGTCGATTTTCAAGGTCATTTGAAAATCATTTCATGTTTCATTCATCTTGAAAATCGACCTCAAGGTCGCCATTAAGTGCATCACTTTGAACTCTACAACTTTGGTCCTAAGCACTTTTTTCAGAAAATGTATCGTTTCAGAAATAATTAGCCATAACTGTTTCCACCTCCAGTGGTTGAGGGGTGATTTCTACCCCTAAAAAGCGTATTTAGCCGAAACAAAAAAACACGTATTTAATATTTTTCGGTGTTTAATAAGTATGTTAAGTTTCATTCAAATCGGTGAGTTACAGTTGGGTAGTGTTACTTGTAAGAAATATTAAAATAAATGCCAGTTTTGATATACCGTGATCTCAACACAAACCACACCTACATACATACATACATACACGAACTGACTACACGTAGATAGAAGAAGGTACATCTAAACAAAAATACCTGAAGTGTATTATATGTATGTTCGGGCGTACACGTTTATTGTTGTAAATGCGTTAACGTACTTCCCATTGTTTATTGTACCTAGCTACCTTTAATTCTGGGTTAGCTAGCAAACACAATGCAAGGACTCGGCTATCTATTGATATTTCCGGGCATGCTCTTCTTCTGCAGATTATCTTTCATTTTTTGGTATATTGTCGCGTGTTGAAATGTTTTAAATAAAAAATATATTGTAACAATTGTATACTTAAAAAATAAATATGAGAACTTCATGGATTATTATTTAATGAATTGGGGTAGATAGGTAGGTATTAAAGATATTCAAAATAAGAGTTCTGACAGCCAGAATCAATTGTTTGTAGTGGCGAAATGTGGCTCAATTTATTAATCAATATTATTAATTTTATTTTGTTTCTTCTCCATATCGAAAATACGAGAAGTTTTGTGATCGTTTGAAAATAAAAAAATAAAATTGTTTTCTGGTTTCAAAATGTAAACTTGATCATTCTGTTTCAGGACAAAACATACACTTTTCGTTGCATGTCTGTCTGTCTGTCTCCTGAATCCTTGTCACACGCATAACTCATGAACCACTGAACAGTTATTAATGAAACTTGATTGGTTGGTCCCATTTAAAAATTATTAAAATCATGTGTAAGAGGGAGGGATAACACCCCAAAATATTTATTTTTTGAAGATATCTCAAGAAAGATACATGTTACATACATGAACATTCAAATTTTCTATAATATACCTAGGTGAACACAATGTTTGTTGTAAAATATTCCCCTACAAAGATTTATCTCAATTTGCTTCAAAAATCGTCATTTGTTTTTTACAACCGCTATTTACTTTGACATATTAAATATCATTTTGACGTTTGGATAACAAAAAAAATTAGATTTAGATTGAAATTGTTAAAAAATTAAAAATATATGAAAAAATAATCAGGTGCGTCTTAAGAAAAATTTCTAACTAATATTTTTAAATAAAATTATATAAAAATTAAATAACTAACTAATGTCAGGTAATTTAAATGAATATTTTTTCGGTTTTTATTTAAATTGTTTAATAATTTAGCACGAGGAAGCACTGACATGATATTAAAAATAATACAGAAATGAATTTTTGAATTTTTGATTAAATCGGTTTAGCTTTTTAGCTAAACCGATTTAATCAAAAATGGTGATGGTTTCATAACTCTCACTAGAGTATCTGTAGTAGGTACAAAAAATGAATTTCGCCATATCTCTGAAATTAATCGTCAAATAAAATATCTGCCAAACAAAATATCAAACCAATATAAAATTTTGTTTAATCAATATTTTATTATTTAGAACGGAGGTTCTTAAACTTATGTAGTCTAAGAACCTCCTTTTGAACAATTATTTTTCAGGGACCCCCTCCGTGTAGGTGTTATTTTAAGAAAATTTTACAACCTTATTTTTTTGCTCCATACTTACAATTTTTGCTTTTCAACTGCAATGCCCTTTGTTTTTTGCATTACATTTACATATAACTGCAATAACTTTTTGCTCTACATTTCTTAGATTTTTTGCTTTTACAATTGCAATGGGAAATGACCTTTTTTCTACAAATTTTATTATTTTATTTATTTACTAAACATTTTTTCAATTTTTTGCACTACACAAATTAGTTTTTACAACTGCAGAAATAAGCTACAACTACACTCTAAAATAACCACTGCCTCCCTGTAGAAAAAAAGAAGGTCGTCAGATAGTAATTAATCATTGGTAAATATAAATGTAAAATTACTTTAATTTATGCCAAACATGTTTCACGGACTCCTAGTTTAAGAACCGCTGATTTAGAAAATATTGGTAAATCATACAATCACAATTGTTTACATTTGCTAAAGCTAGGGTGGAAGGGGGGGGGGGGGGTATATAATACAGAAAATAAAATCTGAAGTGAACGGTAAACCACAAAGTGTGTAAATTTAACGCGTTTTTGCGTCGCGCGACCTGAGTACGCGGACTACATATACAGGTCCGTACAAGGAAGTGTTCCGTTGACTAGCGGGGCCCCGTTACGTGTCTACACTGTCCCTACACATTATACGTGCGCATATGAAATGTTAATTGTACTTATATAACCGTTTCACCGACTAATTGTTAATAATCAAAACTGTTATACGTTTATTTTATTTTATTTAATACTTCAACGTTTTTTTAAAAAAAACGTACCAACAGAAAATAAATAAGTGGGTCATTCTATTTAAAAAAATATATATTATTTATTATAGGGAACCACTCTGTATATTTTAATATTATTTAAATAGAGGAGATCAAATAAATAAATTACACTATACTCTATTTTTCATGCAGTGGTTGCCGGGGTTTTGACGGTACGAATCTTAGATTAGGAAAGACTATGGATAGGTACAGTCACCTGCATTAATGGTCTTGCAGTTTGTATTCATTTTCGTTTATCACAAACTTAGTAGGCTCCTCCCATTTGTGCAATTATAATATTTAAATCATTTCTCCATGTATCAAACAAAGACAGATATTTTGAAATTCATTTGCCAGATAAAGAACTACTCTTCGTTTATAGTACTCATACATATATTTGTGCAGTTAAATTATTATGTAATCTATTGAAAATTGTATACGTAAATTTTGTGGCAATAAATATTTGATATTATGAATTTTAATATTTAAATATATTAAACTTGATAGAAAAAGATAACCGATGATGTTTGTCTTTAAATTTGGAATCTGTTATAAGCGATTTTAGCCATTAGGGTGCCAGACGAGTTCTACAGGCGACTGTACATAACAACCAATGCTAGTCCGTATATGAAAGTGTTATCAAAATTTGTCGGCGGCCATCTTTTTTTAATTGTCAAAACCGCATATTATCCTATAGGCGTCAGTTGAAAATTTATAATATGCAAATATACTTTAAATTACAATTGAATTTAGTATGTATGAGAGATGATAGTTCCAAATAGACGTTTCTCTGTTAATCAATTATCACTGAAATACTTTTAAACTCAATATAAAACATTTATTATTAATTAATTTTATAATTCAAAACAATTGATATTTATTTTAAAAATCTGAATGATACGCCAATGACTCGTGGTGCGATATCGTAACAACGCTAGGTAATGTGTTATTTGTCCTTTATCTTTCCTTGTCTAAGGTACGAATCGTGCATTATATACAAAGTAGCCTATGTCATTCCTCAGGATGAAAGCTATCTCTCTGTCAAATTTCATTAAAATCGGTTTAGTGATATAGCCGTGAGAAGGTAATAAACAGACCAGGGCTTCGAACCGTTATTTTCTTCGTTTCGGTTTTCGTTCCGGTTCGAGTAATAAAATATATTTCGGTTCGGTTCCGGTTTTCGTTCCGCAAAAAATAACGGTTTTTCTGGTTTTTTCGGTTTTCGGTTCAGCTCCGAGTGATTAATTAAAAAAAAATTATTTGTATTAAAAAAAATTTTTCTACCATAATTTAGAACATTTTATGGTACTTGTATGAACGACAATTGATGTGGGAAACAAAATCATATTAAAGCGCGTATTTTAACATGTACTGAACCGTAAAAACCGATATTTTTATTTCGGTTCCGTTCCGGTTTTCGTTCCGGCAAAAAATAACGGTTTTTCCGGTCTTCGGTTTTCGGTTCAGTTCCAGTTCGAAACCCTGAAACAGACAAACAGAATTATTATACTTTCGCATTTATGATATTAGTATGAACTTTTTGTATTACATAAAATAATTGAAAATTGATCTGAAATATTTTTGTAAATAGCAATAATTTCAATTAAAAAAATATAAACATAGCACATACAAAGTTACATAATATTAATGTGTACTTATGTATGTATGTAAAATAACCTTTAGATTGTTGAATAAACTTTATACCTCGTTCCAAGTTCCTTGTGTTTGATATAACATTTTTCGATTTCGATTAAATGACATTTGGAATTGCGCAAAAGATACCCACTAACATTATTACGTCACAGATGTTAATTATGTTGTCACAAGAACGTCACAATTGCGTAATAGAGATGTTTTACGTTCGCAAGTACGCGACCCCACAGTGGGGCTGTTATGAAATTTTTTTATTGATCGGTGTCAAATTGTACTTTTTATTTACAAATTCAATCCATGGTTGAACAAAATGCCATTTATGTAAAGACACATTGTTTGATTATATATACCAGGGGTTCCCGACCTTTTTGTCCACTAGCACAGCAGTGGTGTAGCGAGCATAATTTGCGCCCGGGGCACGGTACCTTTTTGGCGCCCTCGAAAAACATAAAGTAATATACACTAAACTCCAAAATTAAGGGATCACTAATTTTTTTCAATATTTTTAGGTATTTTCGAATGGCTGTATCTCCGAGAAAAATGATCAGAGAACAGTTTTAAAAAACAGTTTTAAAGCTTAAGTGTTCTAGTTTTTGAATCATTTGTTGAAAATTTTATTATCCTTAAGGATAACATCTTTTTTTGAAGATGAAATGCCGAAAAAAAATTTCAAAAATGTATATCAATTTTGAGAGGCTCTACAGGACTTGAGAAATTTTTTTAGTCAAATCAAATAAAGGATGTTGGTAGATCAGACTTTTTTCTTTTCTTTAATTTTTTTTTTTTTTTTCTATAGTTCTACGACTATTTTTGACCAAGTTATTTGCAATCAAAACAAAAATCACACATTTCACTTGGAGCACCTATAACTAGGGAACAAAAAATCGTAAAACATATTCAAGGACAGATTTGGAAAGCTGAAAGTTTTTGCTTTAACGCCCTTTAGTTGTTCATTTGATAAAAAAAAAAATATTCTAAAAAAACTACTTAAAAGTGACCTTAAAAATTGTATATTTTTCATAAAACATGGGGGAACTTTGGGGGAAATTATGGGATAATATTAAGGATAATAAATAAAAATAAAATAATAAGGATAGTAAAATTTTCAACAAATGATTCGAAAACTAGAACGTTTAAGCTTTAAAACTGTTCTCTGACCATTTTTCGCTGAGATACAGCCATTCAAAAATACCTAAAAATATTGAAAGAAATTAGTGATCCCTTAATTTTGGAGTTTAGTGTAATATATAGAATATCGTCGTATTGGGGACCATTTGGCGCCCCTCTGCGAGTGGCGCCCGGGGCATGATAGACCCCCTTGCCCCCCCCTTCGCTACGCCATGTAGCACAGTATAAAATTAAAATATAGATGGATATAGTTTTTTCTATTTTTCTCACAGAAAATAATACCAAGAAATATCAGATTTTGTAAAAAAAAATTTTAATTTAAAAGTGCAAGTACTGCCATTTGTTGACGAGTCTGAATAAGAAATAATGACGCTTTTACTTGTTTATTATATTCTCTGGTGCCTGTGGGCATAGGGTTTGGGAACCTCTGTTATATATTATAGATTATATATTTTTTTTTATTCTTCAGGGCTCTTCTATAAGATGTCTACTGCAATGTGTGACAAAACATTGCAGCCAGATCCATATCCAAATCACCGCGGAAGCCTCAAAACTTGTTATTCCTGATAGTCCACGTTATGAGTACTGTATATATTATTAAATCTTCTAATATGTGGGTCATTTCAAAATTTGTTGCAGATAAATCTAAGCTAACTTCAGAAGATTTTTGTTAGTTATATTCAATCTTAGATAATATTTTGGAATCAATAAACAAAGCATCTTTTATAAAAAGAAATAAATCCCACTTAAAATTACTTTCTTAAAATAACATAGTGGTCAATAAAGGTAACAAAGTTGTTTTCTATATAAAGAAAAAGGGAAAATTATTATTTTATAAAAGATGATTAATAATACGGTGCTTTGTTTATTGATTCCAAAATATTATCTAAGTTTGTATGTAACTAACAATAATCAATGTTTTTTCTTCTGGGACAAGTTTATCTGCAACAAATTTTGAAATGTCCCATGTATTATTCAAAAGCATAAAGTTTTAACTTCAAAATGCTTTTCTGCATCCTTTTCGAGAAAAAAATACAAGCAACAAAAAATATTATTTTTTTATATTTGCTATTTAATTTATGGAAAAAAATTCCCGTAAGTTTTTAATAGATAAAAATAATAAATTTTTTTTCTTATTTGTGTTTTTTTTTCTCAAGTTGACTAAAAAAATAAAAATTGATAAGTCAAGAATTATTACCTATTTATTTTGAAAAATTTTAAAATGTGGTCAAGGATTTTGAATTAACTGAACCAATTACTAAAATTCATTGTACGTTAATGTTCCTTATTGACTTCAGAAAAAAAATCAAATGGATCGTTACGCATAGTGAATTTTTAAAGGCATGAATAAATAGTGCCGTAGTAATTAAAATAAAGTGTTATTTCAAAAATTACAAGGATAATATATTTTAATGATTATTAGATTTTTTCTCTAAATTATAATGTGGGTGAAAGAAAAATCAGTAGTAAATTTTTTCATCGTTCAATAAAATTGTAAAAACGTTTTTATATTCTCGATACACACTATTACGATTTAAATTATATATTATTTTATTTATGAAATATATATTTTGTTAATAAAATTTTTATGAAAAAATTGATTTTCATAATTTAAAACATATTTTTTTAATCTTGCTTTCATGCTAAATTAATAACACTAATTAAAAATGGTATATGTTTAAATATAAAAAAAAATGTTTACTGATTAATAAATTATATATTGTACATAATATTAATACATTTAATTATAAGAATCGATCCAGACTATCAAGCCGGTCCCGGTCCGGTCTCACTCCAGTCAAATGTTCAGTAGGGTCAACTATAAAAGTGAAACAAAATACAAATCGTTCATGTTTTTTGACAGTTAACGATACAAATTCATACTTTAATTTTTTCTACTAGATGCGCTTATGAATAACCATTTTAAATACTTACGCATTTTGAACTGAAAAAGGTGTGTTTCATTTTTTATCTCTAATTTGGGAAAAAGTGAAACAGATAAGGGAAAAAGGGAAACAGGCCTCTATTGGAAAATATTTCTCGAAAAATTAAAAGTAAAGCTTCAAAGATTTTTTTTTATTTATCTTCTTTGTGGCATATCAATATGAAATTGTAACTTTAATTAACATCTGAGCTATACAGAAAGTTATGTGCAAAGAATTAAAATTTAATTCACACGTTTTGACATCGACTAACAGGGAAATATGTAGGGGTGATACATCACTTATTAGGCGATTCATATTTTCAGGTCGCTTTAACAAACCTTTAATGATGATGGCAGTTTTTATAATTCTCCTATAAACAAATTAGTTTTTTAGTTGCAAGCTTGTTTCACTTTTACCCCATTTTTTTGGTGTTTCATATTTACCCCACTCGACCCTATAGTAATACTGTATCGGAGCGTGATTGGACCGATACCTGATCGATAACTATAGTGGAAATGATTTCATTGTTTATTGTTTATTTATATTTGATTGGAGCGAGACCGGACCGATAGTCTGGATCGACCCTACAGTGCTGCAACTCAAACCGTAAAAGTCGCTTAGAACGCGAGTAACCGGCAAGATCGAGATAACTCTTTCTGTCCCATACTAATCGAAAGTACATTAGTTGACAATACTTTGGACAAAAATTACCCAAAATTACTGCGTCGGAACACATCCAAATGGGGCTTCACAGTACGCGACACTCACGCGACGTTTTAAACGCTTTTTCCACTGATCTATTTATGAAATTTGAAATCTTTTGTAATATACTCATTAGGCATACATCAAACTTCAAGAATATATAAACATATATATAAAAAATGTTGTTTAAAACTAAAAAAATGGGACTTAAAGGATGATTTCTGGAATTTTAGGGGGATTTTTTAAAGACAATTTTAGTTATTAGTTACTATTCTGTGAAAAGTATGAACCTTATACAAAAATGTTTCAAATAAAAGTTGTAGAACATACATTCCTGAACAAAACAAGTGGTTGATCATTTATATGCGACTAAAATTGTCGTACTTAGAGTAAATTATAGCAAACTGTACAAAACATTTAATTGACAAATATTTTCAAATTTTTATTAGAAAATCATATAAACTTACACCCATTAATAATATCAAATAAAATATAATATTTATGAGATATGTAAGGTTTTATAGTACTTTGACAAGGTGTAACTAGGACACAAAGCTTACCAAAATTACATCATGTATCAACCCCTAAAATCGAAAAACCACCCCCAAAACATTACTCGCCACTAGTTTCAGGTAATTATCTCGATAGTGACCACTGATGGGAGAAATTTTTACTAAACTTAATTTATAGAGAAGGAAATTTTAGATAATAATCGGTAATTATATTTTACATTTATGCATTAAGTAAAGCAGAATAAATATATTTACGTATTGCATTAACACCTTAACCTTACATTTACGACAGAATAAGCAAGCCCATGTTATATAATATATGTAAGCCCATGTTATATAATATATTCGAATGTATATCAGTTGAGAATACTTCGGACAAAAATTACCCAAAATTACAGTGCCGGAACATAATATAATAGGGTCTTCAATGTACGCGACTCGCGTAAAATGTTTTAATCGCTTTTTTCACTGATTTATTTAAGAAATTCGAAATCTATTGCAATGCACTCATTTGGCAGACATCAGGCTTCAAGAATAATAAACACATATAAAATAAAATAAAGAAAATGACATTAAAAATATGAAATTAGAAATTTTTTCTGATTTTCCGCGAATATGTTATTTTTGGAAGATTTTTATAGACAATTTTAATTATAAGATACTATTAATATGTGACAAGTATGAACCTTTTAAAAAAGTGCTTCAAGTAAAAGTTGTAGAACATATACACATCAAAAAACAAGTGGTAGTTCATTAATTACAACAAACCGTACAAAACATTTAATCGACAAATATTTTCAAATTTTTATTAGAAAAACTTATTTTTACATTGACAAGGTGTAACTTAAGTTTAATTTTAAAATAACAAGTCGTCTTATTGATTTTGTGTAGTGACATATTAAAAGAAAAAATACATATGTATCAGGAAATCGTACTACTACAAATAATATTGAATATTGATTGCACACGTAATTTATATATAACATAATCCGTATATCTGTTTCTGTGTGATTTGAAGATAAAATAACCGAGTCCTGTGAACCTGTGTTAGTAATTTCTCTTGTTACAAGACGATTGGCGTAACCACCAGCTAGGTAAACTTTCTTAGTTCGTTGTTTAATAGAAGTTAGGTTGATATATTGCTATATATAATTGCACACAAATAAAACTAATGCGTGTTTATTTTCATATTTTAACAAAATATTTGATATATGTGTTTATTATTCTTGAAGCCTGATGTCTGCCAAATGAGTGCGTTGCAATAGATTTCGAATTTCTTAAATAAATCAGTGAAAAAAGCGATTAAAACATTTTACGCGAGTCGCGTACATTGAAGACCCTATTATATTATGTTCCGGCACTGTAATTTTGGGTAATTTTTGTCCGAAGTATTCTCAACTGATATACATTCGAATATATTATATAACATGGGCTTACATATATTATATAACATGGGCTTGCTTATTCTGTCGTAAATGTAAGGTTAAGGTGTTAATGCAATACGTAAATATATTTATTCTGCTTTACTTAATGCATAAATGTAAAATATAATTACCGATTATTATCTAAAATTTCCTTCTCTATAAATTAAGTTTAGTAAAAATTTCTCCCATCAGTGGTCACTATCGAGATAATTACCTGAAACTAGTGGCGAGTAATGTTTTGGGGGTGGTTTTTCGATTTTAGGGGTTGATACATGATGTAATTTTGGTAAGCTTTGTGTCCTAGTTACACCTTGTCAAAGTACTATAAAACCTTACATATCTCATAAATATTATATTTTATTTGATATTATTAATGGGTGTAAGTTTATATGATTTTCTAATAAAAATTTGAAAATATTTGTCAATTAAATGTTTTGTACGGTTTGCTATAATTTACTCTAAGTACGACAATTTTAGTCGCATATAAATGATCAACCACTTGTTTTGTTCAGGAATGTATGTTCTACAACTTTTATTTGAAACATTTTTGTATAAGGTTCATACTTTTCACAGAATAGTAACTAATAACTAAAATTGTCTTTAAAAAATCCCCCTAAAATTCCAGAAATCATCCTTTAAGTCCCATTTTTTTAGTTTTAAACAACATTTTTTATATATATGTTTATATATTCTTGAAGCCTGATGTATGCCTAATGAGTATATTACAAAAGATTTCAAATTTCATAAATAGATCAGTGGAAAAAGCGTTTAAAACGTCGCGTGAGTGTCGCGTACTGTGAAGCCCCATTTGGATGTGTTCCGACGCAGTAATTTTGGGTAATTTTTGTCCAAAGTATTGTCAACTAATGTACTTTCGATTAGTATGGGACAGAAAGAGTTATCTCGGTCTTGCCGGTTAAGTCGAAAATATATGGTCAAGCTGCAGCTCTACTAAGGGTTACAAAACAACTACATTTCTTAACAAGCTTGGGGTGGGGTGAGACCCTTTAGGTCCACACAATCAACTTCCCAACACAATATGATTATAAATACTTGAATACTGATTATTTATTGTTTCCGTATAGTTTATGTGAATATTTTTTTAATATGTATATGAAAAATTTAAATGGAATTGGTCAGAAATAAAACCCACCTTTGTATTATGAATATTAGTTTTCTAATATCCTAATGTCAATAATATAACACACATTTTTAGAATAACTAATTTGAAATTGCATTTGTTTTATAAAACGTAATTAGTCTGACAATTTAAATTTGATTGCGTTTGTTTCTAAGGCAATATGAATTGTAGACTTACCATTTATTAGTATTTAAAATTTAAATTTTGAGGGTGGTTTTCACCGCTCACCCCTTCTATGGCTGTTTAGGTACGTATAACAAAAAAAATACTGAAATACATTTTTCATTATTTGTATTGTAGAATATTTATGCTAAGTTTCAAGTAAATCCAACCAAAAAAACTGTACACCCCTTTTTACCCCCTTAGGGGTTGAATTTTGAAAAATCCTTTCTTTCAGATCATATTTACGTCAAGACGCTTCGATTGGCCCCAACGAAGACAATAGCTTTTTTCATTTGCGAGATTTCGTGAACGTAAATAATGACACACACATACGTACGTACGTACGTACGTACACACACACACACACACACACACATTCATCTTTCTAAAAATAGTGTAAATATACTATAGTGACCTTAAAACATACAAATATGTTGAAATTTTTGATTTTGATTTTCGGACCGATTACAATAACTTCCAGTTGGGAAGTTAAAAACATCCAGGGGCTAACTTTCATTCAGAAATATAATATATAATCGATAGATATCTGCTACTTACGAGTATAACATTCTCTATTACAGCAAATATAACATTTTAAAGAAATTATATAAAAATTTACAATGCGCACAACCACTTTACGTAAGCCGAGTTTACCTAACTAAAAATACAATATTCGCAATATCAACTCACTGTCGACACTTGTTTCCGCTTATCTTCAGTGGCGCCAACAAAAGTATTGAAATGGGGAGCTATACATACTGAATTAACATACAATATACTGGCTTTCAGAGCAAGGTATACTGTTTTTTTTTGGGATTAATGGGCTTCTTTTTGTAATTTTTATGAACTCATATTACTAATAAAACAAGTATCTCTTTATTAAATCAATTTAATTAACAAAGACCGCAGATAGTTTTTTTTAAATTATACCCTTTTATTTTGTTTATGTTTTTTTATTTTCAGTACTGGATAAAGTAAAACCAGTAATGAGCATCCAGTGATGGACACTTGCTTATGATTACAAAATGATAAGTACTACGATACAAGAGTTATAAAATTAAGAAACATAAAATTTGAAAAAATGTAAAGCATATACCTATATTATATGCTACCTATGATAAAATAATAATTAATAAATAGATTATACTAATAATTAGTTTAAATGTCTACCATTTTAACACCTATTGGCTGATTTGCAACAAATTAAGTTGTTTTACAGTTATCCATGCAGGAAATTACAAATGAAATTGAATTGAATATTGAAATTGTCAAGAAATTAAAAATATATGAAAAGATAATCAGGTGCGTTTTAAGAAAAATTTCAAACTAATATTTTTTAGTAAAATTCTATAAAAATTAAATGGTTAACCAATTCCAGGCAATATATCTTTTTCAGGAAATTAAAAAATAATTACCCACTGTCCACTGGTTGAACGCAAAGACTATACAATATACATATAATCAAAGCATCCACAACTTCCTAGAGATATATGTTTAAGTACACTAAACACGTTCTATTAATTAAAAATAACTTATGTTTATTAACACGTATACTCCCACAGTAACAATAGTGATAGATGTAAATGTATAACAGGTACGTAATCAACATTCCCAAAGCGTATCCGAAAATAACAATGTGCTAATACTAATCACTACGTATGTGTAACACTTATTAAAGGACACTTCACACGAGTCAATGTTTGTGCACTCAATGTAGTAAGATCACATTTAATTTTTTTTTTATATAAAATTAATCGATATTTTATTCTAAATTCTAATGATTATTAATTTGTATAGATTTATAATAAGTCAGTGCTGTCTTAAGATAGACATTAAAATATGATGAAATTGATTTTGCTTCCTCGCAATATCGAAGATATGAGAAGCTTTGTGATCGTTTTAGTTTGAGGTAAAACAAATTTTCTCCGATTTTAAAATTTTAAATTGATTTTTCCGTTTCACGTCAAGACAAACACTTTTCGTTCCGTGTCTGTCTGTCCGTGTGTCCGTCCGTCCGTCTGTCCCCTGAATCCTGAACCGATATTATTGAAACTTGGTCGGATGGTTGGGCCTGGCTTGAGGACGGTCCCATTTCAAAATCATCAAAATCGTGTATAAGGGTGAGGGGTGACATCCCAAAATATTAATTTTTTCAAGATATCTCAAGAACGACACATGTTACGTGAAAATTTTATAAAATATTTTTTGTAGAGAATTAAATTTCCTATAATATGGATCTACAACGTTTGTTGTAAAATATGTATGAAAAATATGTAACTCATTTTGATTTAAAAATTCGTCATTTGTTTTTTTAAATTGATATTTACTTTGATATATTAACTGTCATTTTGCCGTTTGCATAAATTTAGATTTAGATTGAAATTATCAAAAAAATAAAAATATACGAAAAAATAATCAAGTGCGTCTAATATTTTTTAGAAAAATTGTATAAAAATTAAATGGTTAAACAATTCTAAGCAATTTATCTGAGCATCGGTTTTTATTTAAATTGTTCAATAACTAATTATCTTTGGTGAATTTAGTACGAGGAAGCACTGTGAATTTACTTGGCAGTAAAATAAAAAATTGATTTAAAATATGTTCTTATAGCTATTTATATATATAATAAAAAAAATAATGCAAAATAAGTATAATTTCTGAAATGGCAACATAATGATGAACGTGTTAAGTGCCCCTGTTCGATTTAATAACGTAACTTGTATTATGTAGTACGTACCTACAAAACGGTACGAGTGATGACATAATAAAACACAAATTAATGAAGAAACCGGTTAAAATTCACACGTACAGACAGACATACACACAGACGGACGTAATGGTTCAATGAGTGAAAGTTTGTGCGTCGGATGAATGAAGTTTAGCGGATAGAACAGTGTTTCTCAATCAATATAACTGCATCGTGATTTCTTTGTATCGGTGAAAATAATTATTTTAAAGATCCAGGAAAAAATTTGGCCAAATTACTTAATATTGTATAATGGTGGTGGGGGCAGGGGGGTTAGGCTGGACTATTAAAAATTATTAATATTTAAGGAAAAACATCTGCCAAGTAAATGCACAGTGCTTCCTCGTGTTAAATTTACCAAAGGTGAACAATTTAAATAAAAACCGATAGTGTTTAGATAAATTGCGTGGAATTGGTAAACCATTTAATTTTTATACAATTTTGCTAAAAAATATTAGTTTGTAATTTTACATAAAACGCACCTGATTATTTTTTGGTATATATACAACAAACGTTGTAGACCCATATTATAGGAAATTTAATGCTCTACAAAAAATATTCTATAATTTTGTTTATAAACTATTCTAGCTACAGTGTTCGTTATAATTTTCATTGAAAGTACTAACTAAAAGCTACATTCTGGATTTTGTTTTGGATTTTTTGCATCGATAGTTTAGAAATTAGAAGGGGGGAGGGGACGCTCTGATAACGACAATTAAATGCAAATATATCGTGACTGAAGGGTTAAAATCAAAAGGTCATATAACATTTTTTGTTGCATTTTAGGAGACCTATCTAAAGATACGCCACTCAATGGGGTAAGTGAAAAAAAAATGTGAGTTCACGACTTTATTGCATTGAGTGAAATTTTTTTTTAATATACTTAAGGGGGTCCAAAAAAAATTTTCTTCTAAAATCTTATCATTTCTGTTTCTGGGTTTTCAGTCTTCGTCCGTATACCAAATTTGATCTTAATCGGTCTAAAATTTTTGAGAACGGACGGCGAAACTATAAGGTTTCCTAGTTTTTTGCGGAAACCTAAAAAGAAACCATGTAAATCGGATAAGTGATTCTCGAGTGATGTCAAACAGACAGAGAGACGTTGAGCTTTATATATAACATATTAAGGAAGAACTTATGAGGGGGGGGGGGGGGAGACTCGCTAAAGTCAGCTCTGATCCTCTGTATAATTAATCTGTATAGATTCAAAGATGTGCCCACGTTTTAATTAATGAATATGATGTCCGTTTTCCGTCGTTGTGATAATCACAATGCCAATTGTTCGCTAAATGTTGTATAATAGTTATATGAAAATGCTTTTCATCGCTTCTGTGTGTGGTTACACCATACCGTTGATATTTGATCACTGATTAATTATAATGTGAATACGGTTGTTAAATATTGCAAGCCCGGTGAAATGCAGTAGATACATACTGATGCTGCATTTATATCTGTTCTGTTTGATGTTTTAATTAGGTACATAATTACGGTTGGTCTTTTGAATATGTAATTTACCCCCCCCCTCGATTTTGTTATTATAGGTACATTGTTTAATTTAACAATCAAGATAGATAAATAAATGAAAATAATATAGTAACAGAACCGTTTTCTCCCTTTTCTGGGCACATAAATAAGAGATTAATTTGAAAATAATAAACGATCGGGGTTCATTTCAGCGTGAAACCCTACACTGGTAAATTAAATTAATAAATAAAAAAAACAAAAAATAAATTCAATAAATAAATAAATAATAAATTTTTTGGGATACAAAGTGGCCTATGTCTTTCCTCAAGATGCAAGCTATCTCCTTGCCAAATTTCTTCAAGATCGGTTCAGCGATTTTAACATGAAAAGGTAACAAACAGTCAAAGAGACACTTTCGCTTTTATTGAGTACTAACTGTTACCCGCAACTTCGTTCGCGTCTTATATATAATAAAGTGTATTATATGCAGGCCCGGATTTAGAAATTTGCCGCCCCTAGGCAGTTACGAAAATTGTCCCACCCCCCTCGAAACACTAACAGTTTAATAAAACTGTTTTTTAATAAAACTCAGGACCTTTTTTTTTGGTCGCGTCGGTTTCAAATTTTATAAATTTTTATAAAGTTACATTAGGAAACACTGAAAGGCCTTTTTTTTAGTCCTGCTTGAGTTACATGTATAGAGAAATTATTGCTTATGGGTTGAAATTTGTACGTCTCGATTTTCGGATGGCAAACTCACCGAGAATGGAAACAAAATCAAATTCAATTCCCACGAATATAACAAGTTTTCAAAGTTTCCACCAAAATTTTCCGCCCTCAATTCTTGCCGCCCTAGGCAGCTGCCTACTCTGCCTGCATGGTAAATCCGGGCCTGATTATATGGTTTGCATAGAATTTAGGTTAGAAGAAGAAGAAGATTAGATGATACAGATTCCTTATAAAACATGTCGCACGTATATACAAATGTCCCATACATTTTTTTTATCTAATTAATTTTTCGGAATTTAAAGTAGCCAATGTCCTTCCTCAGGAAAAGGTAACAAACAGACAGAGAGATAGACAGACAGACACAATTTCCCATTTATAATATTAGTATGGATATTTCTTATATTAAGAAAATATTGTTTTCGTTAAATATAAAACAAGGATTTCTTCGCCCATATCCCGGGAAAATTTTTTAGATCTAAAGTGAGATCTTGATAGATCTGCATTTTGAGATAAAATCATATTTTTTCACTGGTTTGTAATGTTTCAATCTCTATCACGATCTACAGAGATCTTTGCAGGTCTCCACAGATCTAAAACTAGTTTCAAGATCTGATTTGATCACTTTAGATCTAAAAATTTTTCCCGGGAAGTAATTTTTTTACTTGTGTAGTATTGAAAAAGAATGAGAAATTGTGATTATTTATAATTTGTATTATTACATATTTTGGAGTCGTAACACTTTTGGACCAGTGTTTTTTTACACCGATGACATAATATTAAATAGCCTTTGTCGTGATAATCAAGTTTCTATATCAAATATTGTATCTGCTGGCATTTGTATAATGTTGTGAAACGGAACATCTTCAATAATTTCATTATATTTTGACACATATTGTATATTGTATTGTTATCTCTCAAATTTTGAAATTTACATTACATTGTAATCTGTGCTGAATCCAAGAGAGGTTCTCCCCCCCCCCAACAGAATTATAAATTTGTTTAGGGTTCCGTACTTCAAAATGAAAAAAACTGTACCCTTATATAGAATCATTTTGTTCAGGTAATAGTTCGATCTTTAAGGTTTATGGTGCAAGTTGATTTCTATTGTTTTTGCTTTATAAAATAAAAATTAATTTACCGTAGCACGTTAGGGGTAATAATGCCCACTAAATTTAAGATTTTTTATTTATTATTTATTACAATTTATGATCACATATTTTGTTTTAGATTGGTATATCATTTTTATGTACTAATTAGTTCTATTAAAAAATCATTTACAACCAAGAAATAACGTGAACTGGTAACAGTTTAATAGCTGATACGGATGCAGCATCGGCACGGTATGGATATGAAATAAATATTAAAATAAAATTATTAATTCTTTATTTATTAGCAATAATTAAGCAAACATTACGCCAAATTTTGATTTAAACATAGTTCCCATGCAAAATAAAATTATAATAATCTGAAAATGTTTAATTTAGTTAAGTGGCCTTATTATACAACCATAGTTTAATAAGGCCCAAAGTAAAATTTTTTTTTAGATGTCTCAAAAATGAAAAATTCATTTAAGAAATGTTGATTTTCGTACTTCTTTAGATTAATAATAAAATAAAATTTGTCATTAACATAGCCTTTTTAATATAAATTACTTATTACCCAAAATATAACATTATTAATTAAGGTGGGCCTTATTTGCCTCCATGACCTTATATATTTTTTTATTTTAAATAATATTAATTGATTTACTTGTTATTCCAATTAAAATTGACTACAGAATATAAATCACGATAATATAAACCGTGGAAACATATTTGACAGTAAAATGTTGACAGATCTAACCTATTTATAAATGCTACAACTGCATTACAATGAAAGAGATTGCACACATAGGTTGTATAACTCAACAGTCAAGTGGTAGAGAGAGGAATTGCGTATAGTTCAAATATTTCTTCACTAAATATCATCATTAGTATCATCTGTAAATTGTTATGTATGAGAACAAGTATAGGTAGTAAGTAAGAAAGCATATAAGGGAGCGACCATTAATTATGTAAGGCTTTAGAAAGGAGGGGGGGGGGTCAAAAGTGTTACTTTCGTAATAAGGTATTTTTCTTCTAATTAATTATTTTATAATTTAACTGTAATTTTTCGTATATTCAATTACTGTAATTTGAGATAGAAGGGGGGGGGGGGGTCTCATTATACTTACGATTTTTTTTTAGAATTTTTTGTCTGTCTGTCTGTTCCGTGACTTGACACAAAAACTACAGAACTATTCGAAAGCCTAAGACCCTAGAAGCAGTTTATTTTAGTTTAAGGATGTATGGCAGGTATCTAATTTCATTGAGAAATAGTTGACATTTGGAGAAGTTATTTCTTAATAAATCTAAAGTATCCAAGTTATTATTTAAAAAAAAAACAACATGGGCTCTTATAATCTAATGAAACACGGGGTTTAATTTTTAAATTATTGAACAATTTAAATATAAACCGATAAAGTATTAAGATAAAATGCTTGCCATTGGTTAACCATTTAATTTTTATACTGTTTTACTAAAAAATATGAGTTCGAAATTTTTATTAAGACGCATCTGATTATTTTTTCGTATATTTTTAATTTTTCAATCTAAATTCTAAATTTATCAAATCAAATGACATTTAAAACGTCAAAGTGACATTTAATATGTCAAAGTAAATATCAATTTAAAAAACACGATTTTTTAAAGCAAATTAAGATTAAAGCCTTGTAGACTTATATTATTGGAAATTGAGTGCTTGACAAAAAAGATTCTATAAAATTTTCACGTAACATGTGTCGTTCTTGAGATATCTTGAAAAAATAAATATTTTGGGATATCACCCCTCCCCTTTACACACGATTATGAAATGAGACTGTCCTTAAGCTAGATATTAATAATAATAATAATATCGGTTCAATACTTGTACGTGCGCCACTGATGAAAAATCAAAATGTATTCAACCATAAACTTCAATTTGCAGAACAAAGACTTCCTGATATGTATAAATATTTATATAATTTATTATATACCTAAATATAACTACACATCAAATGCAATATACAGGATGGTCCGGTTTGGGATACAAATATTTTAAGAGCTGATTCTTTGGCTCATTGTGAGCACAAAATTGTACAAGAAGGTGGGGTCTATCTTCAACACCCTCTGAGCTACAGGATGTTTAAAAACTTTCTTCAGAGTATTATTTACAAACAAAGATTACCTCATAACTTCCAAAGTAACAAAACTAGAGCAACCACAATGAGTCAGTTTCATAGGTAATTAATTAACGTATTTTTAAGTATTAGCATTATTGCTAGCCGTATTTCCAGTTCAGAGTTATTTCTCATCAAAGTAAAAAAATATGTTTATTTTTTTGAAAATTTTTATGAAAATGACATTTTCCCCCAAAAGTACCTATAATATGTGGTATTTTTTATCATTAATTGGTGTGTCATAATGTTACCTACAAATTCACTACACAAAGTTTGAACCTTGGTCTTACAGTTTTCCATAGTTATAAATTTATCTAAATAATCCCCAAAGTGACTATTTTGCTACCTACCCCATTAAATGAAACAGTCATAAATTTTTTTTGTGTATAATTAGACCCCACCTTCCCGTACTATTTTTTACTCACAATGAGCCAAAGTATCAGCTCTTAAAATATCTGTATCCCAAACCAGACCACCCTGTATATAAAATATAAACTGAAACCTACATGTACATACATTTATTTTAAAATTTCATTCATTAGTTCTTGTCGAAATCAGAAAAAACCGAGACCATATTAACATTTGTTGTATACTTAAATAATATATTATCCAGTCAATTCGAACGGCCACTTGAATTATTTATTTGTGCTAAAAACTAAATTTTGCACCACACAACACTAATAAATTATTACGCTGATATAAGATTGTTACAAAGAAGGAAATCATGGACAAGTTACCCCACGACCGGTTTTGCGGTTGTAGGTTTACAAAGATCAATATAATATAAAAATGTTAATGTAACGCGCGTATCTGATAAAAGTGTTAGTAATATTTTTTAGTTAATTAGTATATATAGTGAGGGAGTAAAGGGGGGGGGGAGCGTAAGAAATACCGGAAGTCGCTGCTGTATTCTTATCTGTACGTCGAAAAATAAAAAATGAAACTGGTTTAGTTTATGCCCCCGGTACTATAAGTTATAAAGTAAGTGTAAAATATTAATAATGTCATTTTGCAAGAAATCAAATTGTGTTTTATTGTTTATGATCCATGCATTATGATAGACATGAATATGACTAGCGGGTAATCGGGAGGCTAGCCAAAATATAAAATAACAAGCTGTGGGGTGCGACCCTTTAGGTCCATACAACCATTTTCCCAACATGATATGACTATCAATACTTGAATACTGATACAATTTAAATTTTATTGCATTTGTTTTCAAAGACAACATGAATTAGTAGACTTATTTATTAGTATTTAAAAGTCAAATTTTGAGGGTAGTTTTCATCACTTCAATGGCTGTGTATAGGCACGTATAACAAAAAAACTAAAATACATGTTTCATTATTTGTATTGTAGAATATTTATACTAAGTTTCAAGAAAATCCGATCAACAAAAAAAACACCCGTTTTTAGCCCCGTATGTTTAGTATATAGCATTTTTTATTTACGAGATTGTATGCATGAAATTTTTGATTTTCGGATAACTTCCTAACTTTCGGGAAGTTACTTAATATTTTTTTAATTGTCAAAAAAATGCACAATTTTCAATTTTGCAGTGTTGAATTCAGGGTAGATTTAAATACGGGCTGTTAATTTTTC
Organism: Sialis fuliginosa; assembly: GCA_961205875.1. Taxonomy (NCBI): domain Eukaryota; kingdom Metazoa; phylum Arthropoda; class Insecta; order Megaloptera; family Sialidae; genus Sialis; species Sialis fuliginosa. The sequence goes on from OY540817.1 coordinate 3,985,248, forward strand.
AGATCACGGCCGTGACCCGACGTACATGAGCGTTCGATTTGTTCAATAAATGTAATTTTAATGAAAAATAATGAACATTATTGTGTTTTTATAGTAAGTTAGATTTTCCTTCTTATGGTTAGTTTCTTATCATTAAATTTATATTTGTATGAAAAAATTGAATTTGAATCATGAAATTTTTAAAAGTATGAAAATGACATGAAAAGTTGATATTTTCAAACTGCAGGTCTGTATCTCAAACCATTCTCAAAGTTGTATTTTTTTTGTTGAGGAAAATGGCTGTAACTTATGAACGGTTGGTCGGAATTGATTTTTAGTCGACGAGTTTGAATCAGTGTATCAAAATCTGTATAATGGCATATATAACAAAAAAATTTGGTCAAAGATTGACATTTTTTAAATTTGAAAATTTTCTATTTTTGAGCAATTTTAGTTTTCATATTTAAAAGTATTATACATGCCATTATAAAGATTGATTTTAACGTGTTGATTTCAAATCCGTCAATCGAAATCAATTTTCAATATTTCACGTCCTGTTTTTCTATACAATAAACATTCTTTTAACGAAATCTAAAATTCAAAATTTTTGGGTTATAACTTATATTTCATGCATCAAACTTGAATATAGAAACTATAGAAATAAAAATCTTCGGTATATTGATTCTCTACGTCGCTCGCTTTACAAGCAATATATTTTTTAGAGCATCCAGTTGCCTAAGCATTCACCGATTTTGAAATACACAGGAAACTTTTAGTTATGAATAATATCACATATAGATTTCAAAATATTTGCACGTTTTAAAATATAAACCGTATCAATACGGAAATAAAAATAAAATCAATCATATTTAGATAAATATTACATCACCAATTTAGCACAGTACAAACGCCAATTAAAAAATATGTTCACGTAATCCGATACCTTTTCATGCGTTACGTTAGAGAGAGAGAAGTAACGCATGACGGATCTGTACAAAAACTCACAACGCATCGATCCGCGTGACTGGTTCAGAACACCGCCTATGTCGTTACACATCTCTCTATAGATGAAATGGGAACAAGGAAGTCGGCGTTACGTTACCTGTCTATCTGTCGTTCTGCACTTGTTGTGTAACCACCTACACTGCGCGCACACCTTTAAAAAGCATAACAATGCATGACAAGTATTCTTATAATTTTAACCCTTTGGACACGAAAATCTACAAAGGTCGATTGTATTGCTTCCTCGCAATATCGATGATACGAGAAGCTTTGTGATCGTTCCAGATTGAGACAAAAAAAATGTTCTCCGATTTTGAAATTTTAAATTGATCTTTCCGTTTCACGTCAAGACAAACATTTTTCGTTTCGTGTCTGTTTGTCTGTCTGTCTGTCCATCCGTCCGTGTGTGTGTGTGTGTGTGTGTCCGTCTGTTTTTAATTATATATTTTTTATAAATAAAATTTAAAATTATCTTAACAAAAATTGTTAATTTAAATATATTTTTTAGATAAAGTACTAATTGATATATCATGCCATTTAAAATTTTTGAATTATCCCCATTTGAAGTTTTGCATTTTTGATATGTCGCGTATGACACTTTAAATTATCCAAATTTAAAAAAATCATACATCATTATAATGTTCGTTATTTCTACTTCCAAATAAAAATTTAAAAATAATATTTCATTAACATTTAACGAAACTAGAGCACTTTTAGTAAAACCCTAAAATTTGAGAACATGTCGCCATATTTTCTAAACAATTGAATGTACGAAAATTTTTTTTTACAAAAGTTTCTTACTAGTATAGGAGCCAGCTGCAAAATCGGTGTAGATTTAACAACCGTCTGCCGTTGTGGTTTTTTTGAAGTACTCACTCAGACAAAGCTGGGACTATGAGTCCGGTCCACCAGCTTGTAGGGATTTAATAGATAGGGCCCACGAAAAATACGCACAAAAAAATCACGTAACAACCGTTTGAATGAGACGGTTGCTTATAATAGACCCTAATTAAAGATGTTTTGGATATACGGCAGAAATTTTTGCGTAGGGATTTAATTACAGGGGGCCCTCAAAATTTTGACCCAAAAAAATCAGATAACAACCGGACCCGACCTGGTGCAAAATGTTTATTTGGACGTATACTTACATAAAAACATAATGGCAGAATTTTTTATGTAGGGACTTCGGTGCTATAAGGCCTACAAATGGCCAGAATTGGGCCCTAATCTTAAAAATGCTGTAAAATCTAAAATACCGAATGAAAATTTCTGCCGCGCGGTGTATACCTTTCTTATGAACTATAAAATAGATACATACCCATGGCAGAAGTTTTTAATAATACCAGCCCCGCCTAAGAGGAAGTTTTAATTTTAATTTTTTAGTTTTTTAAATTTTTTTTTTTATGATTAATGTAATGTTTGAGTGGGCTGTGGAGAATGGCATGGATAAAAACTTCTGCCATGGGTATATATCTATTTTATAGTTCATAACAAAGGTATACACCGCGCGGCAGAAATTTTCATTCGGTATTTTAGATTTTACAGCATTTTTAAGATTAGGGTCCAATTCTGGCCATTTGTAGGCCTTATAGCACCGAAGTCCCTACATAAAAAATTCTGCCATTATGTTTTTATGTAAGTATACGTCCAAATAAACATTTTGCACCAGGTCGGGTCCGGTTGTTATCTGATTTTTTTGGGTCAAAATTTTGAGGGCCCCCTGTAATTAAATCCCTACGCAAAAATTTCTGCTGTATATCCAAAATATCTTTAATTAGGGTCTATTATAAGCAACCGTCTCATTCAAACGGTTGTTACGTGATTTTTTTGTGCGTATTTTTCGTGGGCCCTATCTATTAAATCCCTACAAGCTGGTGGACCGGACTCATAGTCCGAGCTTTGTCTGAGTGAGTACTTCAAAAAAACCACAACGGCAGACGGTTGTTAAATCTACACCGATTTTGCAGCTGGCTCCTATACTATACCGAAACAAAAAAAAGTTTATACCGTTCCATTTGATTTTGCTGAGAAACGAGCATGTACCCCTCAAACTACCCCTCAAGGGGGAGTTTTAGGGGGTTGAAAATATTTTCCTGGAATTCTTTAGGGTCGATATATATAGCAAATTTTTTATCATAAAACTCTATCTTCAATAGTTTAGGCGTAAAACATAGTGGATGGGTGGTCTGAAACACCCGGTATTCGCGTTCAAATGGTTAAATAGGCTTTAAAACATTGCTATGACTGTCACGGAGAAACAACTTTCTTATACGTTATACCAGGACCGTAACTACTACCGGGACAGTGCCTCGGGGTCCTCGAGCGCAGGGGGGCTTGCACCAGCGGAATTGGGGTTGGAAAGATTGAGAAAAAAGGCCATTAAAATTAATAGCAAGCGTAAAATTGAGGTAGCAACAAAAAAAGGTCTTCAATTTTTATATTTTCCATATCGTGAGGGCCCCTCGGTTACTTGCTGTCTCGGGGCCTCAAAGCCTCTAATTACGGCTCTGTGTTATACTGTGAATAGGCATGATGCCAGTAACTGAAATTATGATTTTAAATAATGAAATAGGTTAAAAATATTCTAAAAAATATATTTATTTTTATATTAAAAGCGAGATTAATATGATTTTTGTTAAAATAAAAACACAAAATACAGCAATCCACCATGCTATATACAACACCAGTCAGAGTGCATGACGTCACGGCTAAGTAAACGTCATTTTTGTTTCATTAATATCTGCACTGTTTATAAACTATTTTGTGGTTTTAAATTATCAATTTTCTCAGTTTTGTGTTACTAAAACTAAAACCGAGAAACATTAATGATGGAACAAGGATTTATTATTGTTGACAAAGAGTGTATACATAGGCGTGACGTGAAAAATGCGCCATGACATCTGTGATCGTTTTGGCGTCAAATTCAAAATTAGTTTTAAATTGGTCAATTTTTGTGATTAAACCTTTATTTTCTGCAGAAATAAGTATTTTTTTTAAATAAGAAACACGTAAGATCATCATAAAATAGTTTTTAAAAATTAGGCATCATGCCTATTGTTTGTGTATATATATGGTACATAAATTACCTTACTTATAGGTACAATGTACACATTTTATTTGAAATATTTTGTTCTATTCTGAACTGTTGAAAATATATACCGGGTGGACCATTTTAACCTTTAATGGAAAATAACTCGACCGGTAAACGAAATAATAAAAAAAGTTTTATACAAAAGTTGTTGGGCAAAGAGGGGGACGTACGACCATGACCTTGAATTTGACTTTGACCTTGACCGTAGGGGTTATTTAAAGGCCAACTATATTTTTTTAAATAGAAATGTCTATTTTCGATCCCGGATTCGGAAAGAACGGGAAATTCTACAATAGGATATGTAGGTTGATAAGTTCAAATGTGATGTTTTGAGGTCATTTCAAGGACAAAAGGAACTTGTACGTGTATTCATGCGAAAATCGTATCTGTACACGGATATCTCTAAACGTTGGCATTGGAAACAGAATAAAGTGTAATTTTGATAGGAAAACAATTGAATTTTCCATAAGGGCGTGATGAAACTAAAAGGGGGACGCGAGCATAGCGAGAAAAAATGAAAACAAATATTACTAAAAAAATTCTTTAATTTACTGAAAGAAAAGCTAAAAAAACGTTCTGACATAACAAAAAATAAAATACACTTATAAATAGGATAGTATCAATGTATTTTATTGCTCTTCTTTCAGTAAATTAAATAAATTTTTTAATAATATTTTTTTCATTTTTTCTCGATATGCTCGCGCCCCCTTTTAGTTTTATCACGCCCTTATGGAAAATTCAATTGTTTTCCTATCAAAATTACACTTTATTCTATTTCCAACGCCAACGTTTAGAGATACCCGTGTACAGATACGATTTTCGCATGAATACACGTACAAGTTCCTTTTGACCTTGAAATGACCTCAAAACATCACATTTGAACTTATCAATCTACATATCCTATTGTAGAATTTCCCGTTCTTTCCGAATCCGGGGTCGAAAATAGGCATTTCCATTTGAAAAAATATAGTTGGCCTTCAAATAACCCCTACCATCAAGGTCAAGGTCATGGTCGTACGTCCCCCTCCTTGCCCAACAACTTTTGTATAAAACTTTTTTTATTATTTCGTTTACCGGTCGAATTATTTTTCATTAAAGGTTAAAATGGTCCACCCGGTATACCTAATGTAAAAAAAAATGTTTTAAGGATAAAATGAATAGAATTATACATTATACAGGTAGTTAATAATACTCCCTGTAACTTTTGTTTAAATCATTTTTTCTCATATGCAACGTAATAATTGTTTTTTGTCGTTTTTGAGTTACAGCATCTACAGCCACATACACATAGCAATAATGTAGAAAATATTCAAAATGATTCATATTCTTTATTCTATACAAGAAAAAAAATTTAAAAAAAGTTATGGAAACTTGTAAAAATAAACCATACTAATATGTATTATAATATGGATAAACCGCTGAACTGATATTGCTGAAATTTGGCAAAGAAATAGCTTGTATCCTGAGGTAGGATATAGACTACTTGTATCCTGATTAAAAAAAACATCTGCCAAGTAAATGCACAGTGCTTCCTCGTGCTAAATTCACTAAAACCGATAGTGTTCAGATAAATCGCATAACCAATGGCATTGGTTAACCATTTAATTTTTATACAAATTTTACTAAAAAATCTTAGTTCGAATTTTTTCTTAAAACGCACCTGAATATTTTTTCATATATTTTTAATTTTTTGACAATTTCAATCTAAATCTAAATTTATGCAAATGTCAAAATGACGTTTAAAACGTCAAAGTGACATTTAAAACGCCAAAGTGACATTTAAAACGTCAAATTGACACTTAATATTTATATTTTAACACTTATATTTTAAAATTAATTTAGATAAATCTTTGTAAGGGAATATTTTACAACAAACGTAGTAGACCCATATTATAGGAAATTTAATTCTCTACAAAAAATATTCTATAAAATTTTCTCGTAACATGTGTCGTTCTTGAGATATCTTGAAAAAATAAATATTTTGGGGTGTCACCCCTCCCCCTTACACACGATTTTAATGATTTTGAAATGGGACCGTCCTCAAACCAAACCCAACCATCCGACCAAGTTTCAATAATATCGGTTCAGTGGTTCATGAGTTATGCGTGTGACAAGGATTCAAGGGACAGACGGACGGACGGACGGACACACGGGCACACGGACAGACAGACAGACACGGAACGAAAAGTGTTTGTCTTGACGTGAAACGGATAAATAAATTAAAAATTTTGAAATTGGAGAACTTTTTTTTTGTCTCAATCTGAAACGATCACATAGCTTCTCGTATCTTCGATATTGCGAGGAAGCAAAAATTCCTCGCGGACGAAGTCGCGAGTAACAGCTAGTAATCTTTAAATGTAATCTACTTAGATTAGAGTATTAGACAATAAAAAAGGTATTTATATCACAGATACTTTCAAAAATCATTTTTTATTAACTGCTAATTTACAAAACATTTTTAATACCATAAAATATATTTTGTTATCTTCAAATTATGCAAATATTTAATTGTAAGCAAACTGCCGACACGTTAATGAATGTATAATTTATAAAAGAATATTAAGAACATTTATTTAGATATGCGCATACATTATTATCAGTGTATTAATTCTTGTACTTTATTGAAATTAATTAAAAACACGTTCGGGATTCATTAATAATATACAAATACTTGGTATTTGATTCCATGAATATTAAAACAGTAAAGTCTTTCCCTATTTTTTGTTTACTGAATTCTTCAAACAGTTTTTCTAAGAAGGAAGAAAAAGTAAATAAAAGCAAAAATAATATTACGTCATTAGCTATGTTGTAGGTTTTCAACCTTTTTATATATGCAAAATATTTAATGTGTTGATGGTTAAAAGACGAATTTTATACAGTTTCAAAAAAAAAAAAATTCTTAAGAATAATTCCAAAATTTTGATACTTGGAATTTTAAGATTTTTATGTTTATGCACTTTTAGAAAAATTTACGAAAAATAAAAAGTGCTTAGAACTAGCCCAACAATAACAAAAAAATATTTTAACCAAAAAACCAAACAAATGTCTAAAAATAATTTTTATCTAAGTATGCAAATTTTTAGCTCTGAATGCCCCATTTATATTTTCATCACATACTACTGCCCCTGAATATAAGTAAATAATTTTTTTTTTTTTACTTTCTTATACCATGTATATTAGACTGGTTCAAAAAAAGTGACTATTTTTTTTTTTTCGAAACAATTCCATTTATACCTTCGAGGAGGTGTAGAAAGATGCCTGTTAAAAGGAGAGCTCTTAATATTAATATTTAGAGGTCGCTCATCACAGATTTCTATTTCCCATTGAAATAACATTGGAAAAAATTTTTTTGAACTTTGGAATTTTATATTTCGGTCTAGAAGCAAAGTGCCGGATGAGCGATACATATTTTTATAGAAAATTAGTTACTCTACAAAAAAGGTTTCTTATCATTTTTCGACAAATTCACTCCTTCAAAAGTTATTCAAGGTTAAAGTTTAATTTAGAGTAAATTTAAGTTTTTTTTCTTGATTTCTGACAAAATGTTAAAACTTATCACTTAAAATCATAAAATCATTCATGAAAATTTTATGAATGATTATCTAGGGAAAACTTTGAAATAATCATCCGTACTTTTTGATAAAAATTTACACGCTTTCAATTGGAGAAAATATTGTTTTATAAAGTAATGTTAAACGAAATATTTATGTAGAAATAAATTTTTATATATTGATGGATTTTAAGCAGTATTTCTTTTAAGATTGGCATTTTTTTATCGACATCTTTGTATTTATTCATCTATTTTTTGAAGGAAATCTAGAACGTGAAACGATTAACTTCACAAATCTAGAATTTTTAAATGGCCCTACTTTTCCCTAGATAATCATTCATAAAATTTTCATGAATGATTTTATGATTTTAAGTGATAAGTTTTAACATTTTGTCAGAAATCAAGAAAAAAAACTTAAATTTACTCTAAATTAAACTTTAACCTTGAATAACTTTTGAAGGAGTGAATTTGTCGAAAAATGATAAGAAACCTTTTTTGTAGAGCAACTAATTTTCTATAAAAATATGTATCGCTCATCCGGCACTTTGCTTCTAGACCGAAATATAAAATTCCAAAGTTCAAAAAATTTTTTTCCAATGTTATTTCAATGGGAAATAGAAATCTGTGATGAGCGACCTCTAAATATTAATATTAAGAGCTCTCCTTTTAACAGGCATCTTTCTACACCTCCTCGAAGGTATAAATGGAATTGTTTCGAAAAAAAAAAATAGTCACTTTTTTTGAACCAGTCTAATGTATATAAAATATACAATAGTATAAGTAAATATTGTTTTTATTTATCAAATAAATATTTTTCAGGATACAAAGTAGCCTATGTCCTTCCTCAGGATGCAAGCTATCTCCTTGCCAAATTTAATCAAAATCGGTTTACTGGTTTACCCGTGAAAAGGTAACAAAGGATACACAGACAGAGTTATAAGATATGAAGACGGTATTTGTGTTATTCGAAGAAGTATTTCGAGGTCGTTTGAATGTTTCAATTTAATCTGTGAAGTACCGAATTACGCACATAAGGAAAGATTGTTGCTGATTGTCAGTAGAAATTAATTTAAAAAATAACATTCGAAAGAGCATTAGGTCTGTTTTTAATACAGTAGAACAACTAAATTTGTGATGCGTTTTATTACATTTTTTTAAAGTAACACATACGATCTACAATTTTTGAAAAAAATTTGTATATACATCATTATAGAAGTCAATATTGATCTATTGAATTATTTAATCTATTTTTTAATTAAAAAACTTTACGAGTATATATATTTTAAACAATTATACAAATTTTTCAAAATTAAGCAATCTGTAGTACTTACACCCTTAAAGAGGGTATTAAGAGCTTTTATTTGAGGGGTTATATGTTGCGATTATATGTCATGGAGCTGAGTTATAAGCATTTGAAAATGTGTGGATTTTTATTTTTATTTTTTATTTTAGGTTGTCACATGGTAGTTTTTTTTATTTTCATGATTTTTTTACGTTTGTATCAGTAGACTGATGTGTAAGAAAAGTCGAGTTGCGAGAATGTGCTTATAAAAAAATTAATATTGTAATTTTGCGACTTAAGAGAAATTTTATTTAGAATTACCGATATATGTACTGACTAACTGTCTCCGCGACTTCACCCGCGGGACTACGGAATTATTGTTAATATAAGGAGTTTTGAAAAATATAGCTGAATTAAGTACAAACACGGATCTTGGCTTGTCACACATTGCAGTGTCCACTGCAATGTGTGACGTAACGTTGGCCGATAACACGACCAAACCGACGCGACTTACACCCAGAAGCCAAGATCCATGTCAAGATCACCGCGGAAGCCTCAAGACCTGTATAAGTACAAACACGATTAGTTATTATTGTAATAAAAACTAAACAACGCTTAAATTACAAAAAGTACAAATAATTTTTGTTCTGTTTAAATTTAAATGCTAATTATTGAAAATAAAATAAACAATTGACGATCAAAAAAGTCCGAATGCCGAATCGACACGAAACTATAAGACCACATTGGAAGCTAGAAAGGGCAAATTATATCTACATTAAGTACTTATGATGATAAAATAATTTATTTCGATAAAGATTAATGTTTTGCACGTAAACAGAACCCTAACATTTTTAATTTTCCGTGTAACATAAAAGCAGTCATTGTGGCTTAAATATAAAAGTTAGATATTGCGGACTTTATTTTAGATCTTTCGATTCTACACAATTCTTTACTCTACATTATTTTGTTCAATATTTAACGGTTTAGGCAGTTACAGTAAAAGAGCACGCCGGCGGCAAACTTTTTTCTGACTTGATTTACTATTATCGTCACTGCTTAGTTGTTATGTCTCGAGTTATAAGCGCGCTATAACGGACTGGCAGACAGACAGAGAGACGTTGAGCTTTATAATATATAATATAATAATAATAATAATATTTATTTATTCAGAAAGTATAATAATATAGGTTTTACTTAAATAGAAGAGTATTTAAAATAAATAAATAAAAACATTTTTAGTAGATGCTTACATTTAAAATGGCAGACATCTCCAAAATTTAACGATTTTGGTGGATTGTACCAATATTATTAATATAATGGTTATTAGAAAAATATTGTATTTTGAATATGTTTTTACTTATTTGAATACATTCTCTAATTTCCGTTGTGTATATTGATCACATCGCGTTGTTTGTTGGCGGGTGAGTGTTGCTGACGTCACCGGAAACAGCCGAGGGCGGCACCCGGAAGTTCGCGGGACCGGAGTTCTATTTCCGGCAGGAAGAACGGAAGCGAACTGGCGCCCGGATTCTGGTTTGATGAGGTCGGGTAGCGATTGTATACTCTATGGTAGAGCACGATAGAGCCGGTTTTGTTATGTTTTTTCAACTATTTAGCAAAAGATACGAAATTTGTTGTATGTGTGTTTATGTGTGCTGCGTACATTTGTTATCGAAAATTGTATGTGTGGTATTTAGTTTTTATTTGAACATTTTTAACAAAAGGGAAAAATAATAAAAATAAAACGAACTTAGAAAAATCTAAAAATAAATGTTAAATTTAATTAACTAATAATTAAATTTAACAATATTTGAAGTAGGTTTTTTTTTATTTGTTCCTTTTGAGTGGCGGATCGCATAATCCACTCGTTCAAACAAACAAAAATCGTCCAAGCGGTAGGTACATATATGTCGAACAGATATAAAATATAAGTACATATTGTCGAATTGAGAACATCGTCCTTTTTTTAAAGTCTATTAAAAATGTATTCATGTATTATTATATTTATTTCTGCCTTTATACTTTAATTTTTTAACTGTTCTGATATGATTGATCAAATATTTATATTATTTGCGAAATACTACTGATTAATATTTTCTTTCCTATTAATTACATTGCGATAAAGTTAAAGTATTTTGTATATATTTATGTACAAGTACAAACAACGACCTATTTAAAAAAATTATCAGCAAATTATCATTATTTTTTTATATATCTTCAATTGTCGGCTGGCATTATCCTCTTCTGACAACGCCTTCATATTGGTGTTATGTCCGGTATTATAAAGGAGCTAGCAAAAGTTGCTAGCTAGCAAGCACTTTCAAATGAGGTTTCTAACCTATCTGACGGTTCTCCTTTAGTTTCATGAAATGTTTGACAAGTTTCGCGCACGTGTGGTATGTAAACACCAATGATATTAAAACAGTGGCGATATTATGAAAATTATTTTGTACGGTAAGAGTCGCCAACTGTGTTACAATACGTTGAAGAATCACTGCTCTAAATTCCATAGCTAATCCATAGATACTATCACAGAATTAATACTCCATTTGAAAGTGCTTGCTAACTAGCAAATTTGCTAGCTTCTTTATAATACCGGACATTAGTGTTTTTGTTGTCTGTAATATATTATGTAGACGTGTGTGTGTCGGTATTACTGAGACACAAGATAGATGGTGAGGTGGCTTATGGGCCGTTCATAGCAGATACACAAGGTGGCCGGCCAGATATGGGTTATGCTTAACTTAGGTTACAAAAATATGGGAATTAACATTTATATTTTTATTTTTGTTTCTGTAATAAATTTTATTAAATTTATATAATTGTATATTTTTAGGTGTTTTAGTAACTTTTGTAGGCGGTTTGACTATATCTTTTTTCTTATGTTTTCTAACATTTTGTTTTTTGCTGTTGATGATAACGGGCATCTTACAATTAGTATAGGGTGGATAATGAATGTGTTTACATTTAAATCAAATTTCCAGTGGAAACGGAAGGACTGGGGCGCACGGGGGAAGGGGGTGATTAAATGTTAACTGGTTTCTCGGAAATCGATTCACGGGATCGTAGCGTGCTTTTTTCGTGAAGTATTTTTACTTAAACAATGGTTCGCTTTAGAGCTGGGCGCGTGAGTAATTTTTGCTCACATCACGCACGCTCACGAGAGAATTTTTTTTATTCACGCCCGCTCACTCACGGTTACAAAAAAGTATTCACAATCACGCACGCTCACGAATTCTATTTTTTTACTCACGCACGGTGGGTCACACTCGTGACTCGATTTAATCTAATTGTTGTAAATTAAATTTTGAAATGATGAAAATAATATTTTTACGTGCAATATATTGTGAATCATATTTTAATATTTTATACTCATATTATTTTCTTCTTAATTACATTCTAGTACAGTAATAGCAAACAAAACAATAAGTAAATAAAGCTACAATGCATTTTACATTTTTTTTTGGTGTTCTGATATAGTTGGCAATACTGACCATGTGAAAGTGCTTCTAAAAATGTCATTTATTTTTTATACTATATTTTTCAATGACAAAATTCGTTTTAAAACATTATTATATTTATTCATTATTAGTTCAGATATTAAAAGAAATATGAAATAAGTTTATAAAGAAAATTATCTTCAAAATATACCGTTTGTTACTGTTCGGCGCTTTTCGCGTTGAGTAAAATTTACCAAAAAAACAATGTCCAAGTGCAGTTTTAATTAAGAAATGGGTGAAGAAGTTTAAAGAGACGGGGTCGACACTCAATGTTTAACAAGCCGGAGGCTGGCGAACTTCATGAAGTGAAGAAAATAAACAGATAGTTTCAACTTCAGTTCAACGTACACAGTAAAAAGCAAAAAACAAGCTTTGGATTGGGATGAGACCCTTTAGGTCCACACAATCAACTTCCCAACACGGTATGATTATAAATACTTGAATACTGATTAAGTAAATGCACAGTGCTTCCTCGTGTTAAATTCACCAAAGGTAGTTAATTATTGAACAATTTAAATAAAAACCGAGTGTTTAGATTATTTATATTGCCTGGAATTGGTTAACCATTTAATTTTTATACAATTTTACTAAAAAATATTAGTTCGAAATTTTTCGTAAAACGCACCTGATTATTTTTTCGTAATTTTTTGACAATTTCAATCTAAATCTTAATTTATGCAAACGTCAAAATGATTTTTAAAACATCAAAATGACATTTAAAACGCTAAAATGACATTTAAAACGTCAAAACGACATTTAATATGTCCAAGCAAATATCAATTTAGAAAAACAAAACACGATTTTTTTAAAATAAATTGAGATAAATCTTTGTAAGGGAATATTTTACAACAAACGTTGTAGACCCATATTATAGGAAATTTAATGCTCTACAAAAAATATTCTATAAAATTTTCACGTAACATGTGTCGTTATTGAGATATCTTGAAAAAATAAATATTTTGGGATGTCACCCTTCCCTTACACACTATTTTGATTATTTTGAAATGGGACCGACCTCAAGCCAGACCCAACCATCCGACCAAGTTTCAACAATATCGGTTTAGTGGTTCTTGAGTTATGCCTGGACAAGGATTCAGGGGACACACGGACGGACAGACAGGCAAACACTGAACGAAAAGTGTTTGTCTTGACGTGAAAGATAAATTTAAAATTTTGAAATCGGAGAACATTTTTTTTGTCTCAATCTGAATCTATCACAAAGCTTCTTGTATCTTCGATATTTCGAGGAAGCAAATAAACAAAAATAATAGTATTTGATAATACAAAGTTATTGTAATTACCGTAAAAGGAAGAAAAATATATAATCATTAAAGTATAATACCACAAGAATACAATCTATAAACAGTCTCGAGGTCAGTTGAAAAAACGAGAGCACCACAAAACAGAAGCTAAATGTGTATAGCAATAAATATAATTTATATTTATTATCATTATAACACAGAGAGAACGAAATATATAACGCAAGCAAACAACCTTATACGTCGCAGTATATAACGGAAATAAGGAAGAAACCGGAAGGAGGTGACCCGCGGCGAGACCTTGCGCACTTCCGGTATCGTGTTCGCTCGTCCGTCTTCCGTTCACCACCCCCAGTTTCCGGGTGTTGTATTTTTCTGAAAGATGACGTCCTAAATGGAGACGTGAGTAGGCGATGAAAATTATTACTTAGATAGAACGGAGTGTATAATGTTTATGTAGATTTTTTCACTCTCTTTGTTTTTCCGGTACGTTCGTTTGTTATGTATCGCTTTTTATTTATGTGCGTAATACGTTTTGGTATTTTATTTTGATGAAAAACTTTTACATTGTTTTATTGTTTACTAGAAAACCCCTCGCGATTTCGTTCGCATGTATTTTATAATAGGTGTGACTGGCATCTCTAAAAAAACATTTTTTACTTACTTTTTACTTTCTTATATTCAATATAGTACTTACCTATAAGTAAAGTATTGTTAAGCCGATTTTTTTCGAAATCCGGATTTTGATAGAATTATCCGTTTTCACCTTCCCTTAATCCATTCTGACTATTTTCGCTATGATGTCTGTGTGTCTGTCGGTCTGTCTGTAAGCGCTGTAACTCAAATACGACAAATCGTAGAAGGATGAAATTTTATATTTAAGATTCATTTTTGTCTGGGAAGAAAACGTCTTATTTTTTAAAACGATCTTTCAACCGGATACGGATGTTTATCTACTTCGATTTTTGAATTTTTCGAATTACTTTGAAACAGTACGAAATAGAGAAAGATGGTCAGGTAAAAAATTGTAAGTAATGATATCTATAATTTATATTCTATTCATTTTTTCGAAAAAAATTATAATTCAAATGGTTCATAACAGAGAAGAAATATCTGCCATGAGTGTCATGGGACTTTCTTATACGTAATACAGAGATTGAACAGTGTGCGTGTTTTCCATAGGTACCATGGGATTTTTTTATACGTAATACTGAGAGTGAACAGTGGGTGATTCTAAATAATTATTTAAAAAAATTCTTTCTGACTAAATCTTAAATGTTGGAAAAAATGTATGGGGAATAAATTATAGATAAGATAATCGACATTTTTTATCTAAAACATATTTCAAAAACAATTCGAAAATTCAAAAATTGACAAGAGTAAATATCCGTTTCCGCTTTTTTAAGTCATTACGTTGAAAAAAAATCATTTGAGACGTAATGTAGAAAATAATATTATCTATAATATATGTATGTCCCATTCATTTTATTCTATCTTTTATTCGTTTGTCAGAAATATATATATATAATATATATATATATATATATATATATATATATATATATATATATATATATATATATATATATATATATATATATATATATATATATATATAATAATAATAATATATATATATAATATACGTACACTTTTCACTGTCAGAATTACGTATAAGAAATTCCCGTGGTTCCCAAGACAGATATTTTCTTAATACATTGGTATAAAAAAGTTTACTTAGCTCTTTGAACGCGACCATATAACGAAACACTCATTCCTAAAAAAGTGCACAGTGGTCTAATTTTGTTTTGTTGACATTTTCTTTTCATGGTGTCAATTTTGCATGAAATTGCAAATAAGGAAGTTGATATTCGTATGTAGTATAATAGTACCTACTTATGTTTTAGTTAGAAACATTTTTTTACATAAATATAAAATTTCCATACAAAAATGAATAAACAAACGGTATGATTAATTTGAATATTTCACATATTTTTTCTAAAATAAAAATCGATTTCCGCGTGCAGCGGTATTTTTTCGAGTCATGGACTATAGTATATTTTCGCGCGAAAGTGAAAAAAAATACAATAGACTATTATCGATTTTTGCGTCCAAAGGGTTAAAGGAGAGAATTTATTATTTTTATCCAACAATAAAAATATATATAAATAATATACCTAGTAGAATAAAGATTAACAAAATATTGTTTTCGATAAAAAAACAAAGATTTTATTGGCCCAATGTAATTTTTTCTGTGTAATAAATTTTTATTAGCAAATATTATTTGTAATATAGCCTATATTAAACCTAAGGTCTTCAGATTTACAACAGTGAAAGCCTCATCAAAATCAGTTCAGTAGTTTTCTTGTGAAGTTGGAACAAACAGACAAACAGATTAATAAAAAATAAACTGGATTGATCTGAAATAAAAAGTTTTTTTTAAATATATTTTTTTAATACACTGTTTGATAATATCTCTAGACAAAGTAGATAGGTACATATTATTATTATTATATTATGTATATCAACTTTTTTTTTACTTTCTTATATATGGAATATACATAATATTATACAAGTAAAGTACCTATTGTTATGACGATTTTTTTCGAAATCCGGATTTTGATAGAATTACCCATTTTGACCTTCCCTGAATCCATTATGACTATTTTCACCATGATGTCTGTGTGTCTATCTGTCGGTCTGTAAGTGCTGTACATAGTAAAGAATAATATTATCTATAGTTTATGTGCCATTCATTTTATTTTATCTTTTATTAGTTTGTCAGAAATATGTATTAATAAACTAAGAATCACGTATACTGTTCACTGTCAGGATATAAGAAAGTCCCGTGGGTACCAAGACAGATATTTTATTTCTATCTGAATAACAACAATTTATTTTTTATTTTTGTACAACAGTTTCCATTGAATCAATGCATGATTAATAGATTCTAAAATAAAACTATGACATATTGTTGGTTCTATAATTAACATATTACAACTTTTAAATAAAAAACCCATGGTTTGGTGAAATTACAAAGACGTAATTTTGTTCACCACATCACGTCAATGTCTGTGGTTTTCAATTAATTCAAACGTCACTATTATACAGAGTATAGTCATACTAATAAGACTAAAACTATTTTCCAGCTCCAAATAACATAAGTTGTAAAATGGCAATGTGGTATATTTATAATACCTCGTTTATCCGGCCTTCGATAAACCAAGTCTCCGTTTTATCCGAGGCAACGGACTTATTTATTTCTTCCGTGTTATCCGAGCTTATATTGTACATACACTGCAAACGCTATACACTTGAATTAGCTCTTAAATATATTGCCGACAAGTAATGCAAATTACCTCTTATTCTTAACGTTATATGTACTTTTGTTATTAAATTTCATTGTACCATTTCAAATACATATGTACCTACATAAAAAATGATTAAAATTTTCGATTTTTTTATTTCTTCCGTGTTATTCGAGTTTTCGTTTATCTGAGGTACCTACCCCCACATTACCGGATAATCGAGGTCTTACTGTACATTAGGTATCGAAAATACGAATATTTTACGAAAACTTTGAATATTATTATTAATATATAACAACTTCCACCCAGTTAGAAAATTAAGTTTTTGTGATGTGGAGTCGCATGCAGAAGTGGTCGACCAGTTTTCATTCAAATTCGCTTATCACAAACATAGTAGGCTACTCCCAATTGATTATTGTAATATTTAAATCATTTCTCCATGTACCAAACAAAGGCAAATATTTTGAAATTCATTTGCTAGAAAAATAAATACTCTTCGTTTATAGTAAGTACTCATCTATATTTGTGCAATTATTATTATTATATAATCTATTGAAAATTGTATAAGTAAATTTTGTCGCAAAAAATATTTGTTATTCCGAATTTTAGTATTTAAATATATTAAACTGGATATAAAATTAATTAATGAAATTGACGTATATTTAACTATATAAACTTCGTCCTAGAAAGAGGTAACCGATTATGTTTGTCTTAATATTTTGGAATCTGTTGTAAGCGATTCTGATCTTTAGGGTGGCAGATAACTTCTGAAGCCCATAGTACATATACATTTTATTGTTGAATTATTATTATAGGTTATATAGGAGAGGGGGTATATTTATTTCTCATGAAAGTAAATTTTTAAAACTTCCACCATTTATTATTTGTTATAACTTAATTCCACATACATTTAAGTGTGCTATATGATTCGTTTACGTGGGCGGACAGTAGCGCTGCACACATATAATCGTGACAGACATCTATCACTTGCCGTTAGACTACCCGCCTACGTAAATCAACCGTAGAGTGTTGAATATATTTGTCTTTTAAAAATACATTACAGCTTCATAATTTACATAGATATTGACGAAAGCAAAATCTCTGCTAACGCTATCTGCGAGGTATTAAATATAAACGACAGCCCATTGACAGTTCTAATGAATTGTGTGGTTTATATGAATTACCTTGAAGTACAAATCAGCAGTGGTGACAAGTGTACCTCATAAAATTATTACAATATTATCAGAGATGTGACTTATTTGAAATGGATCCATTTAAAATGCAAATGTAAAATACCTGTTTTCATTTTCTATTTTAATTTTAAATGCTTGTCTCTAAAAACCATTTTTGCATTAACATTTCATATATTTTGAAAATGCAAAATGCATTTTTATAAACAAAATTTTTAGTACCTATTGTTAATTGATCAAGTAATGTCAAACTATTTTCATGAAAATAACGTAGGTACCATATATAAGTTAGTAATTATAAAACACATACATTTACGCGTAGTTTCAAAACCAGGTTTATTCAAAAATTCAAAGTAATGAAAAACTAGAAATACATGACAGCTGTTTGTAAAGACGCGTTAAAAATATAATCCGTAACAGTAATAAAGTGCGACTTACAGACAAATAACGTGTGGAAATTCAACAACTAAAATCGGCGAAGCCATAGTATACAGGTTGAGTCATTTTAATCAACGCAGTCAAATATCTCGAAAAGTAAGCGAAATTGAGAAAAACGTTTCAAACAAAAGTTGCTTGGTTGCAAGGGGGTCAAACAATGGTGACCTTGCGGTTGACCTTCAAACCATTTTCAAGGTCAAATCAAGGTCAACTTTGATTTTTTAAATGGAAACCTATATTTTTTATTGCATATTCGTATTCTACGTGAAAAAATGAGTATCTTTAGTAGGAAAAAATTTTCTTAAAAATGCTTTCTTCTCTTGGTGGAGGGCGCTGTAAGATTTATCAACGAACTGAAATATCTGAAAAAAAGTTGCACCTAATAGCTCAAACTACTTTTAGCATTACCCAGAAAGAACGGCGTGGACGTAGTAGTTGTATGTTTCCTTTGGGATGCTTTTTTAATGTGAGTCCTCTTGCCTCTTACTTTAAAAAAGCACCCCAAAAGAAACATACAACTACTACGTCCACGCCGTTGTTTCTGGGTAATGCTAAAAGTAGTTTGAGCTATTAGGTGCAACTTTTTTTTCAGATATTTCAGTTCGTTGATAAATCTTACAGCGTCCTCCACCAAGAGAAAAAAGCATTTTTAAGAAAAATTTTTCCTACTAAAGATACTCATTTTTTCACGTAGAATACGAATATGCAATAAAAAAATATAGGTTTCCATTTAAAGAATCAAAGTTGACCTTGATTTGACCTTGAAAATGGTTTGAAGGTCAACCGCAAGGTCACCATTGTCTGGCCCCCTTGAAACCAAGTAACTTTTGTTTGAAACGTTTTTCTCAATTTTCACTTTTCGAGATATTTGACTGCATTGATTAAAATGACTCACCCTGTATATTCTATACACTGCAATCGCCAAATTATATCTCTTTTTTTACTTTTAATCCATTTAATGTACATGGGTTCTACATTTAAATTAAAAACTAATTTTTTTTAAATCAAATCTATTTGTTTATTAAAAAAAAAAACGTATACTTCACAACTAAAGGGGTGCTAGGCCAATAACCTTAATATTAACTTCTAAATAGTATTAACATTTTATAAACTGACAATTATCTTTAGCGTAGAAATTTTTTTAAAATCCATGC